>OZ010790.1:193555629-194100629 GCA_963932465.1 Maratus speciosus
TTTGTGTGGCCCTGTAAATGAATAATAATTATTCTTTGCACCGCATGTTCTACAGAATGCATATTTTAGTGCACTTCGTAAATGCATATCAATTTTATTATGCTTGAAAGCATGTAACATTATTAAAAATCATTTTAAACGTTTTTTTCCCATCGGCCGTAATGTAATGAAAAACTTTTGACTGTCCCTGTAAATGAACTAAACATGCTAGAAACTTCAAGGAAATTGGGAACGTGCTACGGTAAACATTAATAACATTCAAAAATTTCTGGTCAATCCGAGTACATTTGCGGGAGTTAGAGCGCGGACAGGCGGCCAGACGGGCAGAGAAATCGAAGTCATAAACACTTTTCAACTTTGTTGGAAAGTGTTAAAAATGAATTGATAATTAAAATACAGTTTCATCAAGCCAATGAATTCGTGACAGACAGCTTCAAAATAGATAATGTTTGCCTAAAGTAAACAACTCTTATTCCCCACTTATTTCCTGTTGCTATCATGAAACCAAAACAGAAACACATGTGACATATTTAGCTTCTCACAGACTGCCGTTTTATGATACTTATGGCCTCAAAAGCATATCGACAAATGAAACCTCACAAAACCTCTTATGGCGATTTAATTATAGATGCTGCCATCTCGAACTTGTCAAAATGTAATAAAAAAATTAAAAGACTCTCATAAAGGTAGATATTTATGTTGTTTTAAAATTTCTGTACTAAAACTACATACTAAAACGTTTAGAAATAGGACCGAGTAAACTATTAGTAGGAGTAGTTCGAAAAGATATAGCTTTAATTTTAATTTTGGACACCAATGTGAGGAGTAACCAAATAATTTCCTAATACTTTTATCAGTACCCTATTAGAAAATCCTACTTCATCGAGTTTCGCATTTACTTTAAAATCTGATTACTTCAGAAAATTTGGTAATTGATTTAATGTTAGTTCACCAACATGTTGCTCTGAATTATTAGATGTGGTTGGAATAATTAACTGTTAACTTTGATTAATTAAACCTCAGAAAGTTTTCAAGAACACTTGCTTTATGTTTCAAATCATTCTTAATACCTTTAAGAATTTAAATATATATACAAGGCGTCTCAAAAGACCCTGACATATTTTAAAATTTAATATAAAATCAAGTAATTGTGGTACGGGAGTGCGGTTTGGATTAAAATACTTCTCACATTGAAAAGTTTTCTTCAAATGAACAAAAAAATTAGTTCCAAACATCGCTCATAAATGGCGCAACATGCCTGTATGTTTGGTTTCAAACCTGCGTTATTTGAGATTTTCAGATTACTTTTGATTTCCATTCGAAATACCAACCTTTTCGCAGGGAATCGTCCTTTCTACGTCACAGCGCAAAACTAATCTGAAAATCGAAAACAAAAACCCGCATGTTTGAAACAAGACAAACAGAGAAGTGGTGCTATCTATTATCGAATTTCACAACTAATAATTTTCTTTTGCTTGAAGAAATGTTTTCACCGTGAGAAGCATTTGAGCCCAAACTTTACTCCTATACGACATTTACTTGATTTTATATTGGATTCTAAAATGTGTCAGGGGCTTTTGGGACACCCTGTATAACGCGGTTTTAAAATAAATTAATGTGCAGTGGAATACGACCAATTTTTTAAAACAGATTATATTGAACGAATTTAAATTCATATTTACACTATGATCTTATTGATTCTTATTATCTTGGTATGATACATACTGATGTGTTATGTGTTCAGCATTACATGACTGTTTGCCTAGTGAATTTGGCGCTGTTTATAAGTATAGAGTTCATTGCTTCGAACTCCAGTGCAGGTTTGGAAGTTTGTAGTGGCTCATATTCTACTTTAAATTGATTTCACTGACAGTTTGATTCTTGTTTGCGAAAGCTGACTATGTAGTGACACCGACCCTTCAATTTATTATATTTGCTTTGTGCATAGTGGAACTTCAATTCGTTAACATATTTGGACAAATAAAATGTTTCGCTAGAATTGCAGAAAGTCCTCAATTACCGGATTATTTCGTCATGCAAAACTCATCATGGCTGCCGGCAGGTGTCAGTCGTATGCAAAAAACTTTTAATTTTAAATTTGCACATAGAATAGCGTCAAATGTACATCTTGTCAAAAGAGTTACGGTAATACCACTGAATTAGAGAAACCTGATCAAAAACGAGTTGCTGCTCCTCTGACTTTGCTAATGACTGCCATATTACCAAGCATGGTTTCAACAAGTTTTCGGAGGTGATTCATAGATGTGGCATGCAATCAGGCAAAAGAAAATATTAACAATCGGTTAAAGATATCGGTTTAACGTGGTCATACAAATTTTTCTAGATTATCCAGTTGGTGTTGAAAATTATTTAAATTCAAGATTCTTGATTAGTATTTTAGCGAGGAGATGAATAAAATTTTTCTTGTCCCATTTCATAGCCAGCAAGACCGGCAGGAGCAGTAGGTTTGATAGCCGGCTGGAGCAGATATTCTGCTTCCATTTGTAGCCGGGTGATATGTAAGCAGAAAAGGATCATGAGTGATCGCTCATAGGTACAATCTACGTACGTGGAGGAAGGAAGTGTACTATGCACAAGTACTGTTTGTCCCAAACACTGCTAAAGAAATCACCTTCTGTCGGAGGCGATTTGACTTGCTGGTACACTTTTATCCTACCATCCGAGATCTATGGTTTCATGAACTTGACACCATTTTCTTTGAATACCATAACCATAACGCAATTGCAGTTCAGACACATCACATCATACTACTATGGTATAAAGGTCAGTGGACTCTATCTGAATCATTTTCAAACCAAATAAATAAAAATATTCTGAATTTACACGATTTATGATGCAATGATCTGAAACGCCACCATCTAGTTTTCATGTTACGCACGTTATTTTTTATTTTACTTGGATATTTATTTCTATTTTCGTAACTATTGAGTAGCTGGAACCATAATTTTAGTAACTTATATGATGATACATCTTTACATATGGAATTTTTAAGTGTTAGAATCTCTATGGTTTCTCTTATACTGGATGGAAGGTATAGACTGGAGGAAAAAAATATCTTACTTTCATTGAAATTTATTTGTATGATTTCTTCTTGATTATCTTGCCAGGGCCGTGGTTTGTTTTATTAAATTTAATATCAGCTACATGCTTCCTTTTTCTTACACGATCTAAATATGTGTAATCTTACAAATTTTAATAATTAGAAATATAGGAAAACAATTAAGTTATCATTTAAATCTTATTAAATATTTAACTTTAGTAGTATAATTAATTCTAAACTGAAAAGTTACAAAAGAGACAGGTTGTCAATTTTCTTGTAAATAATAATAAATAAAAAGATTTATGAATATTGTGGTTTATGCTGTAAACATTAATTTCTTTTATTTTGATTCAGATGTTAATAAATCGCTTGCAGGGACATAAAAATAAATCGTTTCAACTTTGAAAAATTCTTCTAGGAAATATTCTTGGGTCATATTTTATGCTGTCATTGAAAATCCTCGACGAACTTTCTATGCACGTATTTCATTGCCTTCCATACCTTCTTTTACCAGAATTTGTGATGGAGTGTTACATTTTGTGTATTTATCTTTCGTGTGCGTATTTTCAATGTGTGTAACTTTTCTGCTAATATTAATGTTTATATTTAAGCTCATGTTTCAGAATACAGATGAAACTGTAACTTTACAATTACAAACAACGCTTGTTTTATTCTTTAAATGATACATTTTCTTAAGTACAAAAAGACTTATAACAGTGATAAGAAAACTGCAACTTTATCTTTACTATTAACGAAAAACCCATTATAATTTTTTTTATTTCTTAAAATAAAGACATATATTTTTCAAATTTTAAATATTATTGTTTTTTTTTTTTGTTTTTTTTTTTTTTGTGTAAAAAGATGTTTAATTCTAATATATGTGTAAATGTATATACAATATATATTATGAAAATTAAATTTCCGCGCTTTATTAAATTTATTCTATAAAATCCTTTCTAAAATGGTTCTACAATCCTAGTTTATCAAATTATTCCTTATCATAATTTATATTCCGTTCACTTAAAATCATCCTAATTAAAATGGATATTTTAATATTTTATTTCCTTTCAAAATCTATTCTAAAAAAATCTTCGTAATTATTATTTGCTTTCAAGGTCTTTTATTTCTCAATCTCTAAATGCCGCTATGAATTCTATTAAAATTATCTGTTTGTATCTTTTTTAAATTTTATTCTAAAATTCGTTTGGCGCTCTTTTTCCGACGAAACCACATTATTCCGATTTCCTAACGCCTGTAAAATATAATTCGGCCCAGATTTGATCTGTTATTAGTCCTTTTCCATACCTGCAGTGAAATGAAAACCTTTCCGCACTGGAAAATAAAGTTTAGGTTGGTTGTATTTATGACGGCCAATTATCTGCACGAGGGATATAGGCCCAGCATAAAGTTTAGGAAAAAAGAGTTTAGGAGCTCAGATTTCGTATCATTAGTTATCTTAAGAAGCTACATTTACTGTCTGGAAGAGATATATTGAAGTAATGGAATGTTTCTATATTATCCTATCTAAATATTTAGTTTAAACAGAAGCAACTACTAAGGTAGATGTTGTGGAATATCGCATCAAGCTGTGATTTGTGGAAATCAATAAGTTTTCTTCTGTTATGAAGAGCTGTCTTTCTTAGGAAAATGCCAATGTGTTTCGACCAAAAGCCAACAGGCATAATAACGACGACTGCATAATTACTACGACTGCATAATAACTACGATTGCATAAGTGCTATTTGACAAAGCGATCTCCGAGATAACCATTAAATATTTGATCAAAAGGTGCTTTACCTTTCGTAAAAAAGGAATGATACGAAAGTTTTATTTTAAGCTTTATGATAGAGTGTTACAGAGCGATCTCTGGTTTATTGACTTCAAACTTCATGACGTGTTACCAAATTATCTTAATGCATAATATATATAATATAATTCACGCCAGATTTTGAATATTATATGGAAACTTGAAGGTAAAGCTTAAATAAATTTAAATAATGCACTCAAAACGGATGCAAGTTTGCAAAATAGGGAAAGATAGCAGGACATGTTACAGAGGGAATGTGGAATCACAGCTGGATCAAACAAACATAATTAATAATTTTTTATCTGTATTATGCAGGTAAATAAACTTAATAATTGCGAACCGCTGTGCGCCGCACTGGCTGAGAAGATTTTTTTGTCTGATGCGCCGTACAGTCCACACTTGATTCGTACTTCAGACAAGTTCAAACCTGTATATTCATGACCCGTATGATCAGTTGTTATATGTATATGTAACCTATTTATATGCTTTTACCTGTTATATTCCACATTTGTCTAAATCGAGTAAAAATAAAACTGTTCTAATAAGCATAGCTGCCAACCTTTCACTAATCTTCTGTAATGTCTGGATTAATTTACCCCAGGTTAACTGCATTTCGCACCAGAAAATTTGTTTCATGAATGCTTATTTATTGACTTCCAGGTTCCTCCGTGGAACATATTTAATTTCTTTTCTTTAAAAAAATTATGGTTCGAAACGTAGTAAACCAGGGTCAAATTAACGCAAGTATTACGGAAGATTAGTGTGAGGTTGGCATCTATGAATTAGTCACAACCTCTAATTTGTGTACATTCAATGCGTAACATATTGTGTCGATTTATAATCTTTGTTTAATGTACTACAAACCAAATATATCACAAAGTATCGAGTGTTCACAGTAGGCGAACGTTGTGTAGATATAGTTGAAATTCTGCAGGGCAGAACTGTATACGTGGCTTCTTAGGGCTGATAATGTCTGGAAATTTGATTTCAGTAGTTTTAACCATATTTTTGCCTGAATAAATTTTTAGCTTAATATGTGGCGCGTATAAAAATATGTAGGATATATATAGGGCTCTACAAAATAATTCAAGTATGTTCTCGTTTATTGGTAGTTTTAGCATACTATGTAGAAGATATACTGTTGCGTAATGGTTTTGTGTCGTGCCATGTGTTGAGGAATAATTTTGGTTGACACTGGAATAATAGGTCATGGTGAGAATATTGAAGTTTAAAATATGACTTTATTCAAACTCCGGGGAATTGGGTTTAGCAGACAAGATCTTATAAATTTCACCATCACTCCGTGATAGCAATAAAACAATGTTAATTAAATATAAACTCAAAAGTCAACTCATGTAACTTCCTTTCTCCGGAGCGTGCTTAAGCTGCGATGGCGGAGTTCACTTCAAATCCATATCTAGATTTCATTTCACTCTAAATCTGTTCTTGTTCAAAGGCTAAGCTCCAGTCACACAGGCCGTTTCTCCAACACCAAAACTACTCACGCCAACTAATTGTTAACTCACTGAACTACAACTACTGACTACCTAACCGCTTAACATAATTTTGCTCCCCTATTTATACTCTGTCAGACTAAGCAAATAAATTTGCGTACGGTTACCGCTAACTCGCGGAACAGTGAACTCCTAATTAAAAATTCACCACAGACAACTAGAATATCTCTAGACTAGAGTTACGTCTTACATCATGTTCATCTTCAAACCACTAGAAAGCCTCTATAACAAAGTAGCTGATTCCTTACAATACAACTCTGTATATTAAATACAGAGATGCACAAAATAATTGGACTACATTTTTTTGCTATGAACGGTAATTGGTTGCATGTGTTTTTCAAATGTGTTATGCGTGCTCTAAAATGTTTGCTTACATATATTTTTAACTTATCAAACAGCGACGTTAAATTAATTTATTCTGGACATGTTTGAAAGTGTTTCGCATTCAATTGGACGCAAAATTTTTCTGTCTTGTTATATTTAAGTTTTCATTCATAGATATATATTTGTGTGCAGGCGTCTTATGTAAATCATTTATTACAGTGATCTATAATCTATGATAGTTCTTAAGCAGTCATTTATTCTTTCTAACAATTTTTAACATAAGTGTAAAGTGTTTATGAATTATGTTTGTCCGTCTAACGGTGCTCTAATTCTCGTAAATACACTTGGATTGTCATGTAACTTTATGTTATTGTTGTTTACTATAGGATGTTCCATATTAAAAATGTAGTGTGCACCTTTTATACACTGGCCTCCACAAGTTAAGGTACAGGGACTGGATGCTTTCGATTGTGCACGTTTTGTCGAATATCTACCAACATTATTGGCGAATTGTTCTTGAACTTCCAAAATGTAAAGAACATGTTTGATTTTATATTTCTCGGTGGAGATTTATTGAGGGGTACAATTAGGGGGATAATAATAAATTTAATAATAAAATAATATTTGCGATCACCTATGTAACAGAAAAGGCTGGAAATGATTTGTCACTGTGGTAAATGACTATTTGGGTCCTGTTCAACGTTTGTATAAATTTGTGTAAGCATAGCACTCATATTCGTGAGAATGTTAACGTTTTTGTGAAAAATTCAAAAGTTTTTTGTTTATAACATGCAGAGTTTACAACCAAATTTAACACAACGTTCCGAAAACTTGCCAAAGAATAGTAGCAACAGTATACTGCAATTAAAACATGAATATATTGAATATTTGATGAGAATTAGGCATTTTTATGAGATAGTTTTTAACTGCGCATGCGCGGATGATTTCAAAATTTTTATTTCCTAATATGGTAGTGAGTATTTGGGGGCAACTTCTATAAAAAGTCCAGTCAAATGTTGTGAAAACTTAGAAAGATATAGTGAGCTGATTGAAAAGTTGTGGAAAATCCCTTATAATAAAGCTATTTTTAGGAAGCAACTCACTATATCAACTCTGTCTTTGTGAATTTTTGCGATATTTGACTGGACCTTTTATATAAGTTGCCCTAATTAGCTGTCTACGAAATTATATAATAAAAAGTTTAGGATCTTCCACGCATGCGCAGTTAAAAATTATTTCATACAAATGCCCATATCTCATCAAATATCCAATATATACATGTTTTAATTGCAGTATACTATTTCTACTGTTCTTTGTCAAGTTTTTGGAAAGTAGTGTTAAATTTGGTTCAAAACTTTGTTTGATAAGAGCAAAAAACATTTGAATTTTTCACAAAAACGTTAACATCTTCACGAATATGAGTTCTATGCTTATACAAATGCATACAAACATTGAAAAGGACCCAAATAGTCATTTACCACAGTGACAAACCCTTTTCAGCCTTTTCTGTTACATAGGTGATCGCAAATATTATTGCATTATTAAATTTATTATTAGCCCCCTAATTGTACCCTCCGATAAATCTTCACAGAGAAATATAAAATCAAACATGTTCTTTAAATCGTAGAAGTTCAAGAACAATTCGCCAATAATGTTGGTAGATATTCGACAAAACGTGTGCAATCGAAAGCATCCAGCCCCTGTACCTTAACGTTTTGAGGGCAGTGTAATTTGTATAAAGGACACACAAAAGAATTCCATTACATTATGGTGAAAGGTAAAAAATAGTTTTGATCATTTTATTCATGTTACCATATTTGAAACATTATAGCGATTTATACACATCACTGAAGTGGATCACACCATGATTTCTAAGGACTATATAATAAGTAGGATTTATTGTTCGTCTGTAAAGACGCACAAAGCAATTACATTGAATTATGATCCTATTCAGTTAAGTTCTTATAACATTCTTTTTAACGCTTTATGTGCTGAATTATGAATTCATTAAAATTTTATCTTCTAAAGTATTTTTCGTGAATTGTTTAAACTGCATTAGAAGGTTAACATAATCATTTAATAAATTTTAGAAGGATTTTAGAAGATTAAAAGATTTAGAAGGATTAATTAAATTTGAATTTATAGGGATTTTGTGCAATATTTTTTTAACCAAATAAAAATATTTAAATAACAATTTTTTTTAATGTTTTATTTTAAATATTTTTTAGCACTTTGCAAAATTAAGGGGTCTCAGGACTCTTAAAGCTTTAAAATTTTCGAAATTTTATTTTTTTTTTAGATATTAAACTATTATTTTTTCTGAACATTTTGGTATAAATGTTTCCTTGAAATTCCTATTAGAACACAAGTTATGGCTTTTAGAATTATACGCGCTCAATAGCTGAAGCGGCGTTTCAGAGACTTTGAAGTCAATTTTCCCCAAATGACGTTTTTGGGCATAACGCGCACAATATCTCAAAAACTTCTGAATATTTTTTCATGAAATTTTCAAAACATATATTTTATGTTAGTCTGTATAAACTGAACCTAAAATTTCCTTCTTATTGTTCAGAAATATATTCTTTATAGGTGATTATACTGTTGAAAATTTCTAAATTTCGCATTAGCTAAATACAACTTTGTATTAAAAATAGAAAAATGATTTAAATACAAATTTATTTAGGTTCAGAGTAATTATTATAATGTTAAGCATAAGTAGGACCCAAAACTTTCCTTCTACTTGCAAAATTTATTTTGTAATCGTGCGCATAATCTGTTATGCCGATTTTCCGCTTGTCAAATGTCTGACATTTTGGAGCCCACTGTAAATTCTAATTCTGCATCTTGTAATTTTTCAAATACATGAAATGAAAGAACACACTTATATCTTTCATCCCAATATAAAATTTTGTCTTAAAATCAATTACATTTTAAGATATTATATGCTGAAAATGGTCTTTTTTTTCGATTTTTCCAATTTTAAGAGTCCTGAGACCCCTTAAGAAATTGACAAATATACATGTCCTTAGAAGAGTAATATAGAAACATTTCCGAATTGAAAAATTCCCGCCTCCCAACGCCAAGAAAGCTGAAAAAATGCAAAGGCAAAACAAATTATCCCTTTAAAAATATTTTTGTTTTGTATAAGCAATAATGCTTTTAGAACAAGATAAAGTAATGTATCTATAACTCATTCTAAACTGTATTACAACTAATAGATGAAAAATTATTGAATTTAATGAATTTAATTAAATGAATTTTATAACAAGTTATTTTAATGGTACTTATAAGTAGTACTTATCAGTACTTATCAGTAGATAAAGGATTAAAAAAAGAAGTCAAAAATTTGAAAGCTGTGCGATTTAAATCTATTTCTTTTTCATATTCCCTTGCGTAATTAATGTCACAAAATTTTCTTTGACATTTATTTTTTAAGTGGCCACACTATGTTACCATACTTCCTGTTTGTTATCTTCTAACCAATTAGTCTTTAAAAATACAAGAAGAAAAGTTGATAAATTGACGAAATATTTTCTTTAAAATTTTTTAAAGCGTAATATGTAAAGATTTTTTTTCAGGTAAAAAATATGAATTCGTAAACATCTTTTTTTATGTGTGTAAATAAAACATTGTGAAAAATATCATATTACCAATTCTTTATAATTAAAAATGTCTTCTGAAAACTTCCTGAACCGTTTTTAATTTCTCTAGAGGGCAGGACCTTTAATAATTAAGTATTTAAAAACATATTTTTTTTTGTAAGTTTTGTATACAAATTTAAAGTATGTGAATTTTTTACTTTACATTTAATTATTTTTAGTATTTTATGAGTAAAATATTTAGTTGGATTTTTCTATTATGAAAAATGAAATAAGAGATCATGCTTACAAAAAATATATTTACAAACTCATTATACGTTTGTAAAATTAGCTGAATCATTAGTAAAATGGAACGCATTTTAAATGTGCAAAAAAGTTTAGTTATAACAAAAACAATTTTGTTATTAAAAACGAGTACACTGTAAAAAAAAATCTGTAGTTCTACAGATGTAAAGTTACATGCTTACTAAACTTTCACCTGTAACTGTACGAAAAAAGCTGCAAATCTACAAAACTAGTTTTTGTAAAGCTACAAAAATCTGTAACTTTACAAATGAATCTGCTAAAATTTCAGTAATCTTACTAAACTTTTATTTGTAACTCTGGCTGCAGTTACATGAAAAGTTCTCGGAATCCCAGTTTCCAAAAAAATTCTTAGTAACCTTACAGATTTTTTGATTTTCGGCGCAAAAGTGTGTCTGTTACATGAAATTTTGTTGTTGCCGTTACATGAAAAGTTCTAGGGATCCCAGTTTCCTAGAAAAACTTTAGTAACTTCACAGATTTTTTTTTACAGTGTACTTATAAAATAAAAAATACAAATTATTATAACAAAGCACACAGTTATAATACACGCAAACACGCATACACACATACGAGGGTGGTTCAATAATTATTGTCCCGAGGGTGTATAAAATATTTGTACTGCGATGGTTGATGTGAAATATTGAAGCCTACTGCCTTAGATGCTTATATGCTCAATTTCAGAGCTGTAGCTTCTATATTAACATATTTTTTTTTTCGTTTTAGGTGTGAGAGGTAACACCTAGCTTGAAAGGAGGTGGGTTGAGGGGGTTAGGCTAGTTTGGAGCTTATGGGGCCAGACTTGAAGCAGTTTCTGTGATAGATTTTTGACAGTGAATAAGACGTTGTCACAAATCTATCACAGAGCTGCTTCAGGTCTGGCCCCATAAGCTCCAAACCAGCCTTTCACCCCCAACTCCATCCTTTCACGTTAGGTGTCACCTCTCACACCTAAAACGAAAAAAAAAATGGTAATACAGCAGCTATGGTTCTGAAACTGAGTATATGTAGACATCTAAGACATTAGGCTTCAATATTCCACATCAACCATCGCAGTACAAATATTTTAAACACATTCGGGACAATAATTATTGAACTACCCTTGTACATATACGCAAACACCCACACAGTAACATATATGTGGGTGATCTAAAAAAATTAAAAATTCTGTATTTATTTTGCAGGAAAAAAAGGTTATGTTACTGTAATAATCCATCCATTAATTTTCAAAAAAATTTCACCGATATTTAAGGGATTTTTTTTAATGCAGATTGTTACTTATAGTTTAACATGTCATGACATCATTTATGATACAATTTCACTTAAAATATAACAATAAAAAATAATAGGTGCATGTTTATCGTTTTGTATGGATTTTGTTTTAAACACAGGATAACTTATAAAAATATCAACATTTAAATAGCAACTTAACGGTCAGTAAAGTCCATTGAATTAGAAAGTTAACCCCTTGAGGGGCGGTGGGATATATTATATCCCACCTAAGTGTAATTACGATTTCCACCAGAAATATTTAACTAATTTTTACTTTTATAACTTTGTAGGAAGACAGTTGAAAAATTGTTTTTTCTTATTTAGAAATAAAATTTTTTCCAAATTTCCGGTCGGAATTCAGCATTACACAAACGCAATTGCTTGCGCCCCCCCCCCCCCCCCCTCAAAGGGTTAAAAGCACCATGTACAAAAATGATTTATTCTCAAAGTTCTGTATATTCTCTGAAGTGACGATAGTTAAAATATTCTCTTCCTAATCTTATAAACCTTAATTGTGCTAACCTGCATTTTTAAACATTTTTAAACTGGTGCAAAAAAGTTATATATAATTTTAAATATTCAGGCAGAATCGACGGAAGAAATATGTCAAATTAAAAAAAAGAAATAAATAAACGTTATTTTCACAATAAGCAAGTCAGTTTTTTTTCTTATATGAATGTTATTCACAAATGATTTTTTAAAATTTACAATATAAAACTAGTTAACATCTTATGGGACAAACAATTTAAGGATTAAAAAAGCTAATGGAAATATTTTACTTAGCATAGTGCTTGAGTAAATTTGAGTTATGATATGAAATTTAATTTTAGAAATAATACATTAGAATATAATTTACATGTACACTGTAAAAAAAAATGGTAACGTTCCATGTAAAATTTAGGAACGTTTCGCCTTTTCTCAGGTTTTGAGAATAATTTAGCTCTTTCCTGTGAAATTCTGGTTTTCTTATCTGAAACGTTCCTGAAACAAAAGTTGGAAACAGCAAAACGCTGCGGCCGCCATTTATTATTTTTTTGCTATAATCCGTTGCTCGCGCGCGAGTGTCGAAAAAGAATTCCTTAAATGAATGTAAAAAAATCAATATGGAATGCAAATAAATCAATAGACGACATAATCCTTTACGTCTCTATTGTCAAGATAATTCAGATGAAAATACAATACCTCTGTGACATCGCTAAGAGATTATCTCTCGTACTTGTCTGTGAAATATTTAACGAGCAGACTGTGTAAAAAAAAAATACACCTATTATTTGGATCTGCATTAACCAGGGGACAATCAGATATGATTCTCACCTATTTTGATTAATTTAAAGTATGTTTTAGAGTTCTTATCTCTAATTATTCTTGTGAAAGGATTTCTTCAAATGGGCCTTAGATTTTCAGAAATTAGATGCCGAGTTTTAGCATACGTTTCAAATACCCATTAGTTTGCAGCTCTCAACGTGTCTTTCGTGGTGTGGACGCAGAAAGCTTGCACGCCACCCGTACGGCCCGGGTTCGATGCTACCTCTTGACTTTTTTTTTTCTTTTTTAATTAATTTTATATTTTAACACTTTATTACAATTTGATTTAAATTTGACATATATTTGACACTTTGAATTGCTGCAAATTTGAATTTTTTTTTTTTTTTTTTTCGGAAAAAATATACAATTACGTTTAGGTTTTTTTTTCATGAAAATTTATATGTATTTTATCTAACTTGTAAACTAACATAATCACTGACAAAAATCCAAAATATTTTATGTCTAGATTTTTTTTCTAATTATTATTTACATTTATATATTTTTATATTTTAAGCAAAGTTCAGAAACAATATATCACATATATATTTACTTTATTGAATTTTAACTGAAAATTTATTTTTTCGTGTAAATTATAAATAATAATTTTGATGTCAATTTCAAAATATTTTTTCATTCTAACAAATAATGATAATAAAGCGAAAATTGTCAACTGGAAATGTAAAAATCGTCTGCGGATCCCGCATACTGTGAAATGTCAGTAATGTCATAATGAAGGGAACGAACATCCAGAGTGAATTATGTCAGCCACGTATCGGTCCGGATAGCCTAACAGGTAAGGCATTGGCACGGCACGCCAAGTATCCAGGTTCGATCCCTGGTCTGGACATTTTTCGCTCTTGTGCTACTCCAGCTTTGAATATGTCAGTAACATTTTGCTGTCAACAGAAATATTCCTGGTATTTCGCAGGAAACTTACTGGCATTTCTGTAGAAAGTTTTTAACATATACAGTAAAGTTCCAGTCATTTTCAAGAAATGTTTCTTGGAAATAATGGGCAACTCAGCTGCCCATTTTTTCCCAGGAACGTTGCGGAATTTTTTTTACAGTGTAGCATAAAAAGTAGTATTTATTAACACACTGCTTTTCTTAGAGTTTGAAAAGGATTTATCAAATTAAAATGAAAAAAAGACCCGAAAATTGATCAAGTGATTAAAACTACTTTTCTTAAATACTGTGTGGTATATTTTTCTAGGTAATAATAATGACATAATAGATAAATATTAATATTTTTCTATTTTTTCTTGTAACACTGTATCTTATTTTACGCAGATATTTTCAAAATGCTTAAATTTGCGTTTTAAGAAACCGAAGAAGGTAAGTAGGTAAAATTATAATTAGGTTAGAATTATAATTAGATAATTAATAATAGTTTTCTTACAAATTGCATATTTATCCCATGCTTGAAATATGAGAAATAAAATTAACTTTTGGAGGAGACCGAACCTGATAATTTCAGTTTTCGTAATTTTCATTTTAAACGTAGATTTTTACTTAGGTGAAACAGAGTGCGTAGAAATGATTTTTATTTTTTATTTATTATTATTATTATTATTATTATTATTATTATTATTATTATTATTTGCATCGCTACTTTCGAATAATCTTACCATTATTAAATTGAAAAATGTTGCGACGGAAAAAGGCGAAGTTTACTATTTGAAAACAATGTTACTTCGAAATAAGCAATTCTACGCACCCTGCATATGAAATATTAAATAATATGAATAAACTTGATCTGTATTTCAAATATTGTTTTTATAGTGTAAATATAGTTTTAAATAAACGAAAATTTCGTTGAAACAGCAGCAAAACTGGCGATAATTCGCAATTAAAATAATAAAACTTTATATAATTTACCATAAAAACAAAGCAATTCACAGGATGCGTTTCGAAATGGAAAATATAACAGCCCGTTATCAGCTTCTGTAAACACGTGTCAAAAAGGGGGTCAAGGTTTTTTTTAGTTATCTTGTCCCCTTTTGGACACCTGTTTACATATGAATTACACATGGATAGGCGGTCTTGCTATTAAAATAGAGGTATTTTACGTCTTTGTGACACATAAGTGGAAATGGCGTAAAAACTAAAATGTGAATTGTAATATTTAAATAACCTATTTATAAATATACCGGGTGTCCTAAAAAGGACTGACAGATTTTAAAATTCAATAACTTGCAAACGGTGACAGATATTTAAAAAATTCTTGAGGGTTATGCATGAGGTGAAAAGTATTCTTACAGAGATTTTCTATTTTAGTTCGAATTACAAACAATAGATGGCGCTGTAAGCAATAGGCGCTAAATACAGGATCGATTTTTTGGCTTTTCTCTTCTTCCATGCAGAAAAAGGAGATTAAAATGTATTGAGTGGGTCCCGAAGTGCCAAAAATCGAGCCTGAATTTAGCGTCTATTGATCGCAGTGCCATCTATTGTTTGTAATTCGAACTAAAATCGAAAATCACTGTAAAAAAACTTTTGACCTCGTGCATAACCCTCCTGCAAGAATTTTTTAATCATCTGTCACCGTTTGCAACTTATTGAATTTAAAATCAGTCAGTTCTTTTTATGACACCCGGTATATAAAACATTAGATGAAATACAGAGACAAAAGAAATTAAAATATGTTAGCAGATACTGCTGGACACGAAAAGGAGAAGAAACCCTCAAAATAACAATGCATAAAAATAAATGTCAACAAAATTGTGTTTCATGATACAGTTTATTAATTTGCTACCTAAAAGATTTAAAATACTTTTTCCATATTTTCAAATCCATCTAGTATTATCAATAAATACAACAAATCCTTCGCTATGTGTAACTATTATAAAATTATTTCTCAGAAAAATCGTACCGGCGAACGTTTGAAGCTTTACTTTGATTTAGAAATATGAGATATATACAGATCTCATATTTGTGTTGCGAGGAAGGCAGAACTTTTATTATTTTACCGACAAGAGTTATCAAAAACCGGTTAAAACTGCGGCATTCCATTTCAAAGTACAGTAGAGCGCCGATTATCGGAACTCCAATTAACCGAACTTCCAATTATCCGGACAGCCTATTTCTCTCAAAAAATTTTTTTAACCGAACTTCCAATTATCCAAACACCATATTTCTTTCATTTCGAGTAAAGTTCTTGCCACCTAATGTTAAATGTCCAAACCATATATGGATAGAGACATTCAAACGACTTTATAGAAAGCAAATGTTAAGAATGCTCTTTTTATCAGAAGAAACAGAAGAGCTTGATTCCCAAGATACCATAAAAATTCATTTGAAAGGTTGTTGTATAACCTTCTCAGACCTGATGTATCTTATAGGATACACATCTTTGCAATTTTTTTTCACGTATATAAATAATATTTAACAGAAAGAAAATAGGTGTGTATGGAGCCTTACAGATAGCAGAACTAAATAAAACAGCAATTTCTATCTTATAGTGCTTTTTTAGCGAGATACGTGTTATATCAAAATGGCTTGCAGCAAAATAGCACGAAATTTACAAAAACAAAAATGTAAACAATTTTTCAGTACGTTAAAATACCATTTGTAGAGTCCTTTAGAAATAAAAAATTATGAAATGTATAATTATTTCACATTTTGGATTGTTTTTTCAATGCAATGCAAAAAAAAGTAAAATAAAAAGTCCTAACAAACTGTCAAAAAATGTACTTATTGGGTCCCCACGTATCATCAAATTTTATGTACAAAAAAAAAAAAAAAAAAAAAAAAAAAAAAAAATTATTTCGCTTTTCAATCTTTCTTAGTTATCGGTTTGTTAATATAAATTCATAACTGAAGTTAAAAAAAATATAATAATAAACACCTGGGGTCTAAAATTTTAAATAAAAAAAACTGATAACAGATCAGAAAACGAGGAATGTAAAACAATAAAGGAGATGGGAAGAATCCTAAGCTATGAAGTAAATGAAATTAACGAGTGGTTAAATAGTGACGTACATGACCCTGGATATTAGATTTTAAATGATAAGATTGTCCATGAGATTCAGGATGAAAAAGAAAATGAAGAAAATGAAAACGAATGCTCTGAAAATGACACTGGTCTCTGACATAACGAAGCCTTTGAATATTTGGAAACAGATATGAAATGGCTCGGACTACAGAAGAACGCTGATTCTATTCAACTAACGTATTTAATGGGGGTCTGGGACACATTTTAAAATAATTTTTATTTATTGAGTAAAAATTCTGAAATTTTTTGTGATGGTTAACCTTATCATTTGTAAACAAAATCACATGATAAAACTTCTCAGAATCTTTTTAAAAAAATTTTTAATTTAAAATTTATTAAAAAAGTGGGGTAATATTTAAAATCCTTATAACTCGAAATATTATTTATAGAAATTCAATTTTTTTTCATTTAAGTAAACAGAAATATATAAGTTATAATTTTGTTTCGGCATTTGTAAAAATATTAATTTATAAAAAATTAAAAATATTTAACGAACAAATTTTTAAAAAAGTGGTGCAACTTTTAAAAAAAAATCATATTTTCAAAAGTAAATATTTTTTTCAAATATGCTGAATCAAAATTAAAGTAAAATATTTGTTTGTTTGTGTTTATGACGGCCGATTATCAACACGTGGGATATAGGTCCTGGGGGGAGTGCCCTTCGTGGGAGTCTTTCTAAGGGAACCTAACCCGTATTTACGCATGGGAAACCACGGTTTCGAAGAAAACCACGAAAACTCCGAAACGGTTAGGCCGACGGGCGCGATTGGGTTCGAACCCAGCACCTCCCGTCTACCAGCTTCGAGAGCAGAACCTCTCAGCCACTGGTGGGGCAGTAAAATAATTGAAAAAGATATGTTCCAATTTTGAATCCTTTATCTTTAACGGTGCTCGAGTTATAAGAATTTAAATACAAGAAATGGTGAAAAAATCTATCATGAAGAAAAACGCATTTTTACTGGAAGTCGTTTCCGTGACAGCTATTGTCTGAAAGCTAGATTTTGAAAACAAACCAAAACGAAAAAAATAATATTTTTTATTTTAATTCAGATAGAAACATGATTTAAATGTCATTTTAAACAGGAAAAAACAGAGAACTTTTTAATGAAATAAAATGTTTTTGCGAAATTTGAAAATTTTTGTGTCCCGGACCCCCTTAAGATGAATTCGAGATATGGCAGCATTGAAAAGAATGTCTTCTTTGAAGCAAGGGACAATCGAAAACTTATTTACTTAAATTATAATATCTGAAGGTCAGAAAATTATAAAAAGAGAAAAAGAAAATTTTAAATGATAAAAAAGTAAAAAAAATAAATAAATAAAAAAAATAAATAAATAAAATAAAATAAAATAAAATAAATAAAAAGCAATTTTTAAACACGCCATCACTAACTGGCGCTGGCAGTCCTAAGCCTGTATAAAGTGTGAAGGTTTTAGTATATCAGGAACATCCCTTAAATTGTCTGTCCATTTTTGCTAGTGGCCGAGAGGTTCTGCTCTCGAAGCTGGTAGACGGGAAGTGCTGGGTTCGAACCCAATCGCGCCCGTCGGCCTAATAGTTCGGAGTTTTCATGGTTTTCTTCGAACCTAGGATTTCCAAGCAATAATACGGGTTAAGTCCCCTTAGAAAGACCCCCACGAAGGGCACTCCCCCGTAGGGCCTATATTCCTCCTGTCGATAATTGGCCGTCATAAACACAACTAGAGTCGGACCCGACTAGTTCGGATAATCGGCGCTCTACTGTAGTTTTTACATATCTTAAAAAGGATATATAATATTTGAAATTTTGCACAGTTCAAAATGTATCGATTTTGGATTTTTTATTTTTTTAAACAAAAAAGAAAATGTCAACTTTTGGCACCAATTTTACTCTATATTATTAAAATTAAATTGATTCCAAAAATAAAGCTAATTTTGACCATTTCAACAGCAATGTTTTTTATTCTACATCTCATCATACATCACAATAAACCACACATAATATTTAGCTCCGTTTTTAATTGCAATATTATTCGTTCTTATAGTTAAGACTTTGATCTGAAAGTAAAATAAAAGAAAATAATATGCTTAAGTGATCAATCTATTTTTAATTACAATTATGTTGTTTTTTATACAAACATTTCAGTTTATTATTTATGAAAAGCTCAAAAAAGAAAAAATAATGAAGTGAAATAATCCATTCTCACTTCTTATAATATTAATGAAAAGATGAATAAAAAATGAGCATGGACTAATGAATAATTAACAATCTTAGAAGAGACGTACAATCATTTGGATAAGGGAAACAAATATTTGCTTCTAAAATAAGAGGAATTTCAAATTTTAAAAAAAGAAGTATTTTTCTCGTTTTAAAGCTCTTTACTCTGCATATTTGCGCTTGCTTTTCTTTCATAATTACATTACGAATTGAAAAACAAGATCAACGTTATTATCTTTGTTTCAATTTTACAAAATACCAGACAAAAAAGGCTTTAAAGTTTAGCATCTGTTTGTTTTTGTCTACATTTAATTATATTTATCACAAACAAAATAGTGGTAATCTTTAATCTCTTTGATCTTGAAACACTTTTCAGTACAGTCTTTTCATATTATGTTATATCTTATTTGTTTTCCATACTTTGAATAAAAAATTAATAATGCAAATTTTCTGATTTATATTGTCTTTCAATGTTTTTTGCGTCAGAAACTTACATTATCAAAGAAGTTGAACTTAATGGGAAATACCTTATTATATTTGAATTATTTAAAATTCGTGTTTTTATAAGTAAGAAAACTGGGCATTCATACGTCATATATATATATATTTTGCAATAATGTGCTTTTAATAATCTTCAAAAGAGGTAGGATAAAGAAATTTTTTTTATGAAGCTTTCTTATTAAAATAATTTGAAGAAGGGTGGGTTATAGGAATTGTGTGTATTTTTGTTTTAACTTTCCAACGGAGTTGAAAAGTATTTATGAGTTCGGTTTGTCTGTCTGCCGTCTGCTGCGCTCTAAATCGTGTCAATATACTCTGATTGACATAAAATGGAAATTTAGTGAGACTTGCCGTAGGTTGTTCCATATTGAAAATGAAGCGTATAGCATTTATAGTTTATTCATAGGGGCACTTAAAAGTAATCCGTTACATTTAGGTCTATGGGGGATAAACATTTGCAGTGTATCTTAATAGTTCTACACAATTTTAAACATACTAAAATGTATGTACATTACTGATGATCACTAAAAGATGGTTACTACAAAATATGTTATGTGTAGCCCATGCAGTACAAGCGCAGGTAAACTGAAAAGTATTCCGATATATTATGGTCTATGAAGAAAAATTATTTGAGGATTACTTTAAAGATGTTACTCTGTCATAAATATAACGAAATTAATATGAATTTCTGAGGTGCACTAAAACATGCTTTCTTGAGAATATGGGAAAATATGCAAAGCAGTCATCATTCATTTACAAGGACACATAGAAGATTTCGGGCTAGATACTGTATTCGAAGTATTGCCTATTAGCGACGATTACTGAAAGTAAAGACTCAGTTATGGTTGCATTTTAACCCTTTCGAGTCCAATTTTGTTCCAGTTTTGAATTAAGAAATTACTTTTACTTTAATAATATTAATAGCAGCAATCGAAATAGATTTCCTGAGTTTTAACGAACATATCATTGTCTGAAATCTGACGAATTTATTTATTTTACGTGCTATTCATATTCATATTCATATGACAAGATGTTCTATTCAATTGTCATGTTCTATGACAAGACTATTCAATTTATATTCATATGACAAGAGGCTAAGGAAGAATTTTTGAAGACGTTTGGTAAATATCGTATTACAGTAGTATTTAACAATTATTACAACTTTCTAATATTTTTCGCGATTTATCACACACGATTCATTCCGAAAAGCAATCCATACTTTAAATTTTAAAGAGTGGAATATATGTTTAAAATAAAAGAATCGCCAACGGTGCAAAGTTAAACAAACATTTATTACTATTATTATTCCTGAAGAGGTCTCAGGAGTCTAATTTTTATCTGGCGGTGCAATTTAGCTACATGCCACATTTAATTTTTTTTCTTCTGTAAAAAATGAACGCATAAAATTTTTAACATAGACAACCTAATATATCTTCTATTTAAAATATTCTTTTTAATATTGTATGTTGAAATTTTATTTCATTTTTTTATGTTTAATTTTGATAAACAATTTAAAATTGTTTTTTGACTTGCATGCACTGCGCGCAAAACTGTAGCAAAACTATTTGGTCAAGAGCCCCCAAAAATATTGATAATGATGTAAAACTAATGTATCTTGAACGTATGCTTCATTTATATGCAATTTATTTGTTTATTTTATTTGAAATTTAAACTTAAATTATAAAATTTTAAAAGCATTTTTTTATTGAACAATTGTCAATATTAAATAATCAATATATTATAATACTAAATTTGAAGTACAAGTTATTCTTTACCTTAAAATGAAGATATTTACCAAATTACATGCAAATTGCTTTATCAGTTTGCGAGAAATGTTGCGCACAAGCAAAAAATTGAAGAGACAATTTTAAATTTTTTATCAAAATTAAATATAACAAAAATAAAATAAAATTTCAATATGCAATATTTAAAAAATATTTTAAACAGAACAGATATTAGTTTGTCTATATTAAAAATTTTATGCATTTATGTTTCATAGAGACTGAGAAAAAAAAAAATTAAATGTGACATGTTGCTAAATTGCACCGCCAGATAAAAAGTAAGACTCCTGAGACCCTTTAATGCCAAAACATAAATTAAATCATAATAAGAAATGCATGGCATATGCTACCATTACTACATGTAGATAGTAACAAAAGTAATAATTAAGACAAAATAATATGCAATGAAAAGACATGTACTATTAATAGTACGCCAGACCCGAAAGGGTTAAGTTGAACTAAATTTTTGAGCACTACGTAGTGCGTATAAATTCTACAGCCCGTATACAACATTACACAGAAGAATTTACAAACGTTATTGAGAATGATCGTTAATTGCTTAAAGGTGTTATATAATTCGAGTTATGTATTTTCAAGCTCAACTACATTTAGTATGCTAAGAGATCTTTGTAGCATATAAATGGAATCATATACAGAATTGTGCAAAAAACTGCTTTATGTTTCATAGTAAAGTAATTTCATTAGTTTTAAGTGCGTTTTTGCGTGGATAAAAATTTCATCTTAATATGTGACGTGTATAAAAACCTGTAGACTTGTAGGTAATGCACTATATGGTCAAAGGTGACCGGCCACTTGCGATTTTTGACGTTTTCTTAAATGTACATGAGAAAAATACATGAGGAATTACCCTGAAACTCCAGGTGTGTAAACAGAAAAGTACATGTCATATATTTCCGTGAAGATTTTTTCCCGAAACCCCATAGGGGACCGTCAACAAATTGAAAAAGAACGAATATCTTTTGGACAACCCTGTAAAGACTAATGTAGCAAAATCGTTCAAACTGTATATTATGATTAAGTGTCTTATTATAATTAATTGTGTTAATTTTTATGAGAATAGCATGTATATTCGTAGAGAAATTAAAGTTTTTATAAAAAAAAGTCCCAAATTTTGCCAAGTTTTTGGCTTATAATTTGTAGAGTTCTTAATATAAAAAAAGTTCTTTTCAGAAAATATGACAATTAACATTCTAAACAATACTCTGCAATCAGAATGAAAAAATAATAAAAATTGCATGAAATTTAGTAGTTTTACTGAGTAATGATTCACTGCGCATGCACGAATGTAAACAAAATATAATTTACATAATATGTTACCTAAATGTATAGAGCAACTTTTGTAAAAGTCTCAAAAGCATAGGTTGAAAATTCTGAAAATTATCGTTGATAGAATAAGTTCAAAATTCGTTGTTTCCAAAATGAAGCAAAAATATGAGGGGTTGTATCCATATATCCATTAATTAGTGGCAGTATAGCATACATAATATTGCACGTACTACAATATTTTGATATAGCCCCTCATCTTTTTGCTTCCTTTTTGGAATAACGGATTTTGAGCTTATTCTGTCAACGATAATTTCAGACTTCTTCAGAAAAACTCTTCACGGAAATATATGACTTATACTATACTGCTTACACACGTGGAGTTTCAGGTTAATTCCTCATGTATTTTTCTAGATATTTAACAAAACGTCTAAAATAGCAAGTGGCCGGTCACCTTTGGCCATCTAGTGTATACAGGGCTGTACAAAATAATTCAAGTACGAGTACCTTCTATCTATTGGTAGAAATAGCTGAAAGTGAATTTTCAATTGTGTTATGCGTTTTCTTACTAAACTGAATTCTAGCATACCATGTAGAATATACACAAATCTATAGATCTTTTCCGATTGTTATATAGACATCATTTTTCACCCTTTTAGACAACGGAATTTTGTCACACTATTCTGGAATGGATGCAAAGTGTTTCATAATCTATGCTTCACGCATGACCTTTGTTTCTTGTTTATGTATAATGTGTGAACGAAGGATAGAATTAAGTTTTTCTTTTGTTTTTTTTTTCTTTAAGAGCTTTTTCTGGTTGTATTCCCGTATCGATTTCATTTGAATACAAAAATTGTATGTTTATATTTCACCTGTTTTCCAGTCTTGTTTTATTTTTGCGATCTAATTTTCGCAAAAATTTGTCACGAACTTTTAATACGTTGTGCCGGGAAACAAAAAAACTTTTCATATATTTTAATGACCAAATTGAAAAAAAATAAGTTAATAGCCATTTGACTTGAAAGTATGTCTTCTTTCTATAACTTTTTTTTTTGTTGTTGTTGTTAAGATTAAGTTGTTCTCATGCTAAAAATTGTACTTAACTCTGAAATTTTCAATACAAACATTCAGTTTTGACAGAAGAGTTTCTTTAAGATATAAAATAGGTATTAATTCGGAGAAATAGTTTAGGAATTATGAAGGTCTAAAGTTTCGAACCCCAATGTTCAATTTCATTTTAATCTTTCAAATGAAATCAAATTTCGAAGTAATTGCTTAAAAGGCGCAAAGACCAACATAGTGACTAAAGATTCCAAGCCGGGACTCGAACCCGGGCCATCAGTATAGCGCACTGACGTTCTACCGACTAAACCACTTGGAACGATACACAGCTCGGAAAATTTCTCAATATTATATGTTGGCAAGGCTACAAACGCAGCACAAGATGGAATACGTTTGTAGCCTTGCCAACATATAATAGTGAGAAATTTTCCGAGCTGTGTATCGTTCCAAGTGGTTTAGTCGGTAGAACGTCAGTGCGCTATACTGATGGCCCGGGTTCGAGTCCCGGCTTGGAATCTTTTTCACTATGTTGGCCTTTGCGCCTTTTAAGCAATTACTTCGAAATTTGATTTCATTTGAAATATTGTACCCAAGGCGAATGTTTCTCTCTGGAATAATTTCCATGTATTAATTCATTTTAATCGTTGCAAAACAGATTGTAATGCACATAGTTTTCCAGTAATAACTCAAAAACTACTTTGAAAATTTACAAGTAAATTTTGAATTGCGTGTTTAAAACTTCTAAAAATAGATTTTAGGAGAAAAAATTATCGGTAGCATTTAATACCATAATATTAAAATATTTATTTGCTTGAAAAACGTTATAAAAACACATTAAAAGTAAATTAAAAGTCTATATTTACATGTTTCAACTCATTTTCTGAGTCGTCGTCAGAATGTTTAACAGTAAATTACAAATGCATATGAAAAATGGAAAAAAATCATCGAAAATAAACAAGTAATCATATAACGCGCACTACATTTTCGCGATGGCTCGTGTTCCCTCTATGTCGCGATGCCGTAAGTTGTCAAACCATTCAACCCGTAAATTCGGGATACGAAAACATAATGTATTTTTACAAACTTCTGAACCTCTTAAATAAATTTCAATGGATTCCTTTATGAATAATTGCAAATAAAAATTAGACCTGTAGATTATTTTACTCTCGTTAAAAAGTATGTTAATGTTTTCTATTTGATTTAGCCGGGATAAAGCAGTATTACCTCTATTGTATTTTATATATTGTATTATTGTTTATTTTCGATAATTTTTTTTCATTTTTCACATGCATTTGTAATTTTCTGTTATACATTCTGACGACGACTCAGAAAATGAGTTGAAACATGTAAATAAAGAGTTTTTAATCTACTTTTAATATGTTTTTTTAACGTCTTTTAAGCAAATAAATATTTTAATATTATGATATGATTAGTAATGGACGTAATTTTGACTTACTACTAGCACTTATTTACATTTGGTAGAATTTAATTTGTTTCGAACATATGCACAAATTTAATTTGTCACACATATTTTGTAATTATTAAAAAAGAATTGAACCAAAAGGAAATAGGATTTTGCAATCTATTTTGCAATTATTAAAAAGACATTGAACCAAAGCTTAAATCTTCATAATTTCTAAACTATAAGTTCGAATGTTTTCCAATTTGGTATCCTAAAGTAAAATTTAGTGAATCAAAATATGTCGTCCAATGTGGGGGTCCGAATTAAAAATTCAGAGTTTGGAAAATTTTCAGTATGAAGATGACCTCGAAACTTATTAGGTACGTTCGTAATTATATAAATGCGTAGCATCTATAGTCGTCGTTCGGTCCGTCTGACTGTCTGTCCGTCCGCATATAACACAGCAAAAACTACCCAACCAAATGGTCTGAAAATTTAAATGTATAATTGCTGCAAACTTTTGTTGAGTCATTTCAAATTTTATGAAAATCAGATGTATAGTTTAATTACAAGGACAGTCAAAAATTTTCTGTTACGTTATGGCCAATGGGAAAAAATTATTTCAAGTGCATTTTAATGATGTTACAGACTTTCGAACAGAATGAAATTGATGTGCTCTTATGAAGTGCACTAAAATATACATTCAGAACAATATGCGGTGCAAAAAATATTTATAAACTAATAGAAGGAACCCACCTCATTTGCCATGTTTGACATGCAATTTCCAACATTTTTTTTTAAACATAATTTACAGTTGAATGGCTATTTTCGTTTTTTTCTGAGACGATTTTGGTAATTAAGATGCATTCCTTTCTCAATCTCATTTTTTTTTTTTTTTTTCGCCTGAACACTATTTTTAGTTTTAGAATAAATATCGCATCGTGACTATTTATTTCACAGGAATCGTACGCCATGCAATATATAATAGTCTACAGCGCTTGAAAATGAGCTATATTGGCAACAAAGGGAATTAAATTAAAATGGATATCAGTTAAAGATTACCACAATAAACATTCTTTCGTGCTGCAACATTCTTATATAATACGCGATTGGTGTGCGATAAATAATTACCAATAAACTAAAGAAAAGACATAATCTCTTGAAGTGCTATTTGCTTAACATTACTGGTGTAAAGTTTTTTTTTCCTTCTCATAATTATATTATACTAGAAAGGTAGCCCGTCAAAAATGACGGAAATTTAGATATAAAGATATATACAACTCATGTGCAAGAATATGAGTTTTCTCGCTTGTTCCGCGTGATAGAGGAAAATTACACATTTTAAGAACGAAACACATTTATGAAAAATTGTGTAGAGTAGAAGATCACTAATCTTCCAAGTGTTATGCAGATTTGAGGCTTTTTGAGGTCATGTCAATTCAATCTTTGTTTACATTTTTTTAAATTCATATATTGGACAATTTAGATTGTTATGCCTTAAAAATAAATAAATTACACACTTGAAGTAAGGTAAAAACTATTAAATTATCGTATACGATTTCATGAAATGATATTATATGTGTGTGCTTCACGATCTTGGTTACGACGTTGGCGAAATTGGCTGCAACTTGTCATAATCCTAATAGTGTGGGCCGCTATAACAAAAAAGTAACCAGTTTTTAGTAAAATTTCTGATATAAAGTAGTTTTCAAAAACTTGTGTAAAATTGCAGGCCGTTCTCATGTTATGTCAGTTCTAAGAATAATATTTCTAACACTGAAGAGTTTCCATGTATATGTGGAATTTAAAGAAAAGCTTCTCCAAAAGAAAGGTCCTGAAATGACATTGTAATTTCTCTAATTTCAAACTTTAATCGGGCCCTGATGTTGTTTACTGAAATCTAATAAATACAGTTATTTTGAATATTACAACAGAATTAAACTGTTAAACTTATTTAACTTAAACCCGCTGTTACTTCCCGGTGTTATTTTTTACTATTAAGAAAGAAAATTAGGTACTTCTTAGCTATCCCGTCGACCAATTTCGCCAAATTATATAAATCGCCAAACCACTCGCCAAATTATACACATTGACATAATTTTTTATTTTAAATAACGAAAGAACAAATAAATTAGCAAAACATTAATAAAAATACAAATAAAACGTCGAATTAATGGATATATTGGCCATTAATGGCATTTAATCTTACAATTAATTAATTAATGGCAACCATTATTGGCAATTAATCTTGTAATTTGGCGACAGTAATTTGGTCGACGGGATAACTAAGAAGTAACAAAAATTATTTAAATTTTTCAAATCATGCATTTATAATTTTTTTCCGTCTTTAATAACTAAATAATGAAAAAAATATGCTTTTGTTCTGAGCTCATAAATATGACAATAAAATAATGTAACTAAGAGACATTGCAAAATTAAATCTTTGTGATTTCAAACCATAAACAAACGATACCGCCACCATTTTACCTACTATGACGTCATTAGAATATTGTCCATTGATTGTTGGAGAACTTACTTTGTGTATGATTACCTCAATGATTTAATATTTTTTACGTTTCACGATGAATGAATCACTTGTGTTTGTATAGGTTTATGGAATGAGATATTAAGCTGTGAACCTAATTTCAACTGAAATTATCAAGGATATATGTATTTTTAATTGAAATTAAAAACAATGCTTTGATCTCGAAATAAAAAGTTTAAGTTTGTATAATTGGTTATTTCTGTTATTTATTTAGGTACTTTCCAATTATAGAGCATTTTTAAAAAAAGCTTGACGCAATTCGGGCATCAGAAAGTGAGATATGTTGCCAAAATATATAAACAGCTATGAAAACAAATCTAATGAACTTTTATTTTTGTTTATATATGCACTTATATACATAGAAAAAATCGTTTCTAAATATATATAATATTTTTTTATATACAAATTACGGCACAGATTTCAGATATGAACCGGGATACCTAACTGGCGCCAATATGGTGTTATTTTGCCTGCTATGGTAACCCGGCTATTGTTTTTTACTTATTAATAAATTGTTTATTTACTTTTATTTTCTGTTTTTAATTATATAAACTGTTTTGTTCTAAAGTTATTATTCAAACTTTTATTTATTTATAGTTATTTCCTTTTCAAAATGATAGCAAATAATTTAAAAATATATAAGTATCTGGTATTCGAAAGCGAGATTTCTGCCAAATTGGCGTCAGAGAAAAACATGCCAACCCCGATGCGTATATGACATCTGTGCAAAAATTACTTCTGTTTCTTTATAAAAATGGCTAAATAGCTTTTTTATATTAAATATATTGCATACATATGGAAAAAATTGCTTGTGAGTATGAAGCAGTAAATAGGTTGTCAGAAAATACGTTGGCAAACTTCTTTCCCGCCAAGAAACTTTTCTCGGAAATCTGGTACATAAGCAATGATTGCTAGAAATGCATTTTTAATTATGATATGCGCTTTTATTTTTCACTACATTTATGCATACTATACTGTGTGTATAAATGCTACAGTTCATATGCAGGGCTACACAAAAGAATTCGTTAGGGTTACTGAGTATGAGAGTAAATTGCTTAAAGGTGGTTTTTAAAGGAGTTATGCATTTTTACGCCGAACTGCATTTAGTTTACTAAGAAATGTTTATAGAATATAGATAAAATGATATACAGGTTCACGCAAAGAATTGGATACATAACCGTCTATGGATGATAATATCTGGAAATGTGATTTCAGTAGTTTTAAGAGCAGTTTAAATTAAATTTTGGATAAATAGTGGCATGTAATAACGATACTATTGGCTATGGACAGTAACTGCTGAAATCAATTAAAAAAATTTTTATGCGTCTTCTAAAATGTTTACTTTGTTATCTTATTTACCTTATTTCCCCAAAAAACGAAGTTTTGTTAAGCATTCAGGATGTGTTGGAAAGTGTTTCATAATCTATGCTTAACGCATGATTTTTCTTTGTTCTTTAATCTTATTTTGAATTTATTTTATTCTTAATTTTTTAGTCTTATACTGCTTTATAGAAACTTTGGCACAGTTGTCATATACGCCAATTTGGCGAAAACATCAACAGCACAAACAACAACATCCGGGTTACCATATCAAGCAAAATAACGACACTTTGGCGCCAGTTAAGTACCCGTTGTGTATATTGCATTGGCGTCAGAAAAAAATCGCGCCAATATGGGGCGTATATGACATCTGTGCCGAAACTTTAATATTTAATGTTTAAACTCTTGGCTCCAATCTCCTTGCATATAGTACAAACTATAACACAGCTAGCGCAAAATAATAGACAGTTTGGTACTTTTCCACTGTAGGTGCTTTGGCGTTTTTTTTTTTTAAAGCTTGGTGTAATTTGGGCATCAGAAAGTGAGATTTGGGTACTTTTCCGTTATACGGATACTATTGTCGCCAAGCGTAATAGTGTGCGCAAAATGAAAATCACGTGAATTTAAGCATTTGAAAAAGAAAAGAAAAACATGTCGATACTAAAGTGAGCATTTAAAAAATATAACATTTGAAAATTCCAGACTTT
This sequence comes from Maratus speciosus, assembly GCA_963932465.1. NCBI lineage: Eukaryota > Metazoa > Arthropoda > Arachnida > Araneae > Salticidae > Maratus > Maratus speciosus. Next base: position 193,585,609 of record OZ010790.1, read on the forward strand.
TAGGAACTGTTTCATTAAATCACAAATATATACTTATAATAAGTGAAGAAATAAATGTTATAAAATAAAGCAATAAAATAAAAATATTAATCTGCTAGCATAAAATTACAAATATCTTTTAGCATTTTAAAATAATTGGCGCATTAGCATAAATTTTGGCATGGTGTCCGTATAACGGGAAAGTATCGAGATTTGTTGTCAAATCATATAAACAGGTATGAAAACAAACTTGATGAGCGTTTTTGTTTGTTTTATATGTTTATTTTATATGTATATTATTGCTGTTTTTATGTACAAATTACATCTGTTTCTGTATAAAATTAGAGAAACGGCATTTTTATGTTAAATAAATCGCATAAATATCGAAAAAAATGCGTGTGTATATAAAATGAAACAGTGGATAGGTTCCCGGAAAATATGTTGCCAAATTTCCTTTTTCGCCAAAGCACCTATACTGGAAAAGTACCTAAAGCACATTAAAATCGCACAGTTAGGAGCTCACACAGTACAGTGTCGTCTATTGGCGGTTATTTTATTAATATCATCGGGAGGACGATGTAAAGATGTACTTTAAATTCTCACTCATAGATTTTGAAAAAAATATCTTAAAAGTGCGGAGTTTAAATTAAATTTCGGAGACCTCCTTTATGAAAGATTAATGGTTTTAAATGGGAATTTCGCCATATTAGCCAGCTGTCACAAAGCTGGCTAACATTTGGCGCTACTGTGGTAACCCTGCATTAGTTTTTTTTAACAGTTACTCATTTCAATGAGGCGGTCCTACCGGAATCGTGAGGGACACACAGAGACTTGGATTTTATATAAATAGATGGCTAATTCCATGAAAACGTGTCATGTCTGTCACATACTACGATTTTTGGCTACCAGTATTTTAGAACGGAAAATGATTGAATAACTCGAAGCAAACTTTTTGAAAGTAACGGTGGCCAACAAGCATAGCGATTTTCAGCTGTGGGACAGACATGACAAGTTTTCATGGAATTAGCCATATATGATTTTTTAGGAAATAGGCTTAATTTACAAACGTTTAATTATTAATTTTTCAATTACTCATGGTTGTATCAATAGTTGAAATACTTTTACTACTGATAACCAAGACTTTCATATATCATTTATAAAAACATTAATACAATAAAAAATGTACTTAACCCTTTCAGGACCGCATTTTTATTTACAAGAGGAAAAATCTAAATTTCTGGAATTAAGGCTGTTTTTAGCTACTATAAACATAAATATAATTTAAAAAAATTATTTAACATTTTTTAATAGTTTTTTTAAACGATGCCATTTGGCATCATTGGGACCAAACAGGAACTGTACAAGAAAAGCACGTGATGCCATTTGGCATCATTGGAAGCAAAAGAAAAGAAAATATACTTACAATTTTCAATGTGTATTCATTTTTTAATGTCCATTTCATGTATAATTGTATTTGCTGAAGTTCCAGGTTTTGGCAAGAATAGAGATTTGTTTGATGCACTAAGGTGGTGTTGGTGTTGTTCATTACAGCCGATTATCCACACGAGATATATATGCCCGAGGAAGGGATGCTCTCAGTGGGGGTCTTTTTAAGGGAACCTAACCCGTATTTATGCAAGGATAACCCTGATTCGATGAAAACCACTGAACAGTTAGGCCGACGAGCGCGATTGGTTCCGAACCAGCACTCCCCGTCTATGAGCTTTGCCAGCGGAACCTCTCAACCACTTGATAAACTAAGTTATCTGTAATTTATTCATCACAAAATGATTTAAAGTACTCATAAGGACTAAAATTTCATCAGGAGGCATTGAACAAGTTTCTCTAAATGACTTGTCAAATGGTTCAATATTCTTATCTTCTAATTGATCTACATTTTCAACTTTAAATACTTATTACCTATAGAAATAATAACTGGACCGACTGAATCATTTGTATCCAAATCAAGAATATTAACAATTTGGCATCCACGGAAAACTCCGAACAGTTAGGCCGACGAGCGCGACAACTGAATTGGGCAACCACGCAATCAATTGTCGCAATAGTGCACGAAATCATCTGCATTTGATAGATTGCCTGCACTTTCACTGTCCTCTTCGTCAGATATTTCAATTTCTGTATCTGAAAGATCATCATTCCTTAGTAAATAAATGGCTATTTCTATTGATAAAAACCCTTTTTTTCGTTTTGGCATGATAAATAGTAAAGGATTTTTTTTCCTTTCAAAAAACTATCAAATCAGATAAGAAATCAAAATAGAGAGTTAAGTTGAAAATATCTATCAAGTCCCAGTGATGCCATTTGGAATCATGTATATTTACTATGCATTGTTACTGAAATAAAAATACAATTGGTGAATTATAAATACATAAATATGTACTTCATACATATTACAACTTATATTTAAAATATTGTAATTTTTTAAAAAAGGAAAAGTGTGAATAATATTTTTTTTATACATAAATTTTTTAAATATTTATTTTCTAATAAAAAAAAAATACTACTGAAAAGACAGAAAAAGTGTCTTTTCAATGACACCAAACAGAATCTCCGAGATTAAGTTTTTAAATATAAAAAAAAATCGTGAAAGTCATGATGCCATTTGGCATCACTGGGCCCGAAAGAGTTAAGGGAACTGGCCAATTTTTATTTCGTGTTTTAATAAAATAATTTATTTGAAAAATAAGTATTGTTAAAGGAGCCATAAAGATAGTTAGATTAGGTTAGAAAATATTCAATTTTAAATAGGGCTAGAAATCAAATTTAAAGTAAGGAAAATATCTTTTATAGCTCAAAAATTCCTTATTCTGTACGCTTGCTCTGGCTTAATAAGATCATAGATTGAATATAAAAATAGATTCAAAGAAAAACTGCAAATGTTTCACGAAATGCTATTTGTAGATTTCAAAACAGATGGAATAAAGAAAGTCTCTATAAAATTATTTTTTATGTAAATACTATTTTTATTTATACTATTTCTGCAAAGGTATTTTATATACTTTTAATTTAATATTATTTCGGATTAATGAAAAACTTGATAAGTAACATCACGTTTGCTTTCAATGAAACGCAGTTTGTTCATTTCAAAACAGACAGGGTAATGGAAAAGTTTTTTCTAGAAATATTTTTATGCAAATATATTTTATTTTTCATTCTATTTCACAAATGCTTAAAAAAATTCTTCAGAAATAGACTCGAGAAAAAATATGTAATTAAAGATTTATAAATTCAATGTATTATCAAATTAATGCAGAATGCAATAAATAATTATGTTTGAAGAGTCCTGTCGTAATTTTTATTTGTTTCTTGCTTGTCAATTAGATAAAAATATAGATAGTAAATTATCCTCCGGAGATCAGCAGATTCCTTTAAATGCACATTTCGTATTAATGTTTTTCTTAAATATAATTTATAATGATGTTATTAAATAAATAAATTGATGTCTAATCATATATCACATGAGGGGGTCGGAAAAAGTCAGAAAAGTGCCTCCCGGTGTGCCAAATTGAGAGGACAGGAGGTTCATAATATGAAAGAGTGGTCAAAGGGCTGACCAATGATCTATCACCAGGATGAAAGAAAATAAGTACTTTTATATCTGATAGTAAATGTTTTGATCAGCCATTTGTAAAAAATTAATACAATAACAAAATGCGTAAATACTCTATTTCTATCCTCCAAAAACTTATGGAATCACAGTCGTTATATCTGTGAGATCACAAGACTTAAATTTACTATTTGTATCTGTGAGCTTACATGCCTTAAATTTATTATTTATGCACTGTATGCAGAGGTATTTCGGAGAAAGGTAGTAATTAACTAAAAGAGTATATTCTTTCGCCTTTAATAATAATAATTAAAAAAAAAAAAAAAAAAAAAAAAAACTACAAAATATTTATCAAATTGACATCTTTAAAGACATTTTTGTAGCCAGAAAAAGTCACCGTGTTTCCCAGATATAAGTTAGTAATCGAGTGTCTATGGACTGATGAATTTTAATTAATATTTTGATTATGCGATTGTTTTAAAATGCAGAATTTTTAGACATTTTTATGAGGAAAACAAAATTTTCACTTCTATGAACAGCTGGATAAATTATTTGAATTAATAAAAAAATCTTAAGTCAATCTGATATAATAGAACTTCTAGTAATACAGATTTTTATTCTGAATATTTACTGATTTTTCCATAATAATGTTATATTCTGAAATTAAAAAAAAAGATCTTCACTTCTCTCTTAGAAGATTAGCACAATATCGTTTCTTCAAAGTTTAGCATCTGTTTGTTTTTCGAATACATTTGATTATACCTTATTGCAAACGACATCGTTGTGTGCTTAAATCTTTTTGATCTTGAAGCACATTTTGTGTACAGAACTTTCATACTTTCTTACTTTTGATTTGCCTTCAAAACTACAAAATAAATAATGCCCAACTGCCCGTTTTTTACTTTTTTTAGTGCTCCTTATGCTACAACTATTCATCATAGAGCTTAATTTTTTGAAAATGTTTGATTCAATTTGAATATTTTGTAAAACTGTTTCTTTTAATATGTAAGAATATTAAGAAATTATTGACATGCAGCATAAGGTTTGTTTTCAAGAAAATTTTACATTTAAATTTCCGAACAGAGTGAAAAAACCGAATTCCTTAAAATCTTTTTTTTCTAAGTAAATTTTTATGCTCATTAACGCAGTTTTTATAAGATATGTTGAAGGAACCATTCTCATTTACTTCAAAGAAAAACATCTATTCGAATGGGAAATGTTTTTCTTTTGGTTAAGTTTAATGCTTACGTTAAAATTGCCATCGCCGTGTAAATTTTTAAAAAATTTCTTTTATTGGTCACAGTTTTTAAGACACATGATTTCAAAAATTCTTTTATTTAAAAAACCCGTAAATTGTCATTTATTTCATGAAAAATAAACATATCTTTAAGGAGAAATTTCATATAGTAATCGGAAACAAATACACTCGTTTCCAAAAATTAAAGAAAAATCACAAAAAGAGCGATAATTCATTCAAAAAGAAACCTATTCGTATGAAATTAGCATATGTTGTTAACTAAAAGATGCTGATTAAAATTACAAAATGCAATTTAGTGGCGCTGCAATCGGATTACGTGATCTGCGAGGAACATAAAAATACATGATAGAGGGTACGGTTGCTGGTTTCGCTGTGATTATGAGATAAGAAAACTGAAATTATCAATTCATTAGTAAACCTCGATATGTCATTTGTCCACAGAACTGCGGTATAGAGCTATGGGAAGATTGGTTGCAGGTCAAAAACAGTGGTAGCCAGATGGCTAAATGTGAATTCTTCTGTTGTTCATAGGCTTTGACAACAAATTCAAATCACTAGTTTGGCCTCCAGAAGGTTCGCTACAGGACGGGCAAGAGCTACATACTAGATGCTATTTTATACCTTACTATGTGTTGTATATCGTGGCTCAGTTTTATTAAAATCTACATGTAACGTTTTGAGTAATCGCTGTTTTTGTTGTGTTTCCTTTTTTTTTAAACCAGTGTAAGTACGAAATAAAAATAATATATTTTATAAGATAAAATTTTCTATAATTAGGTTTGCATCGATATACGTATTAACATAGATTTAAAAGACTTTTTTTAACTGGAAAAAAATTACTTGCTTAACACTTTCTTAATAATTAATATAAGATAGAAAATCTCATTAAATATCAGTGTTTAGCATTTGATTTAGAACTGAAAGTCAATTACACATATATTTCAATGATGATAGAAAAATCCCTCTTGAAAGAAATGTTTAATGTGCAAATTACTTTAATGAATGATATATTTTGCATTTTCAGCCTCCACTATGAACGTATTTAGCGAAAAATGTCTTACTTCTTTCATTTTGGATTTTTCGTCGTCGACAGATGTGTGTTATCCACTTAATATTAAAAATTTATCCTTAAAATTGTACGATATGTCTATGTCAAAACTATTGTGCCAACGATCTTCGCTATCGTTTATTGTTTGTAAATATTCATTTCTAAATAGGGAATGATTTTTCTTTTTAAGTCCTCGATAGAGAACAAAAGTATTCCCAACGAAATTTGTTTGAAAACTTTATATTAATTTGCATTTTCTTTATTTACTAAGTAATTTTGAAATATATACACGGAAGTGCCAAAAGTCGTGGCATAGAAATATAGTATACGGGTGCCAGTAGCATCGCGTAAGAAAAGTATAAATGAGCGATGAGTGCATTCTCAGGGCTTTCATTTGTACACTGAAGTGATGCATGTCAAAAAGGTTTCCAAGGTGATTATAGCCGTACGACGGGAATTAACAGACTTTGAACGGGGAATGTAAGTTGGAGCTAAACTCAAAATTTTTTGTAGAATTCAACATTCCTCGATCCACAGTGTCAAAAGTGTGCCGAGAGTATCTAATTTAATCCATTGCCTCCCAGCATGGATAACGAGGTGGCCAAACGCGACTATTTAATGCCAGCGACATGTGCAGAGTAGTCAGTTAACAAATCAGAAGAACTGCGTCAGATAACAGCAACAAGGAATAGGGGTCATACGGAAGATGCTTCCATGAAGATCGTTGTTGGAATATGACAGCAGAAGACCGACTCAAGTGCCTATACTAACAACGCAGAATGGGCTGCAGCGTATCTGCTGAGCTCATGAACATGTTGGTTTGGCCCTAGGTGACTTGAAGAAGGTTCCTTGGTCAGATGAGTCACGATTCCAGTTGGTAAAAATGATATTAGGGTTCCAGTATTGCATACCCTGCGGGCCCATGGACCCAAGCTGTCAACAAAGACATTTACAAGCTGATGGTGTCTCAATAATGGTGTGGTTTATTTTACATGGCATAGACCGGCTACTTTGACCGAATACTTTGTACTGAACCCATCCTTGACTAAAAAATGTTTATGGTCAGCTACTTGAAGACCATTAGAATACATTCATGGACATCATGTACCCCCCCCCCCCCCCAAAAAAAAAGGAATTTTCCAGGATGACAATGAACCACATCATCGGGCTAAAATCATTCGTGATTGGTCTGTGGAACATCCTGGACAACTTCAGCGAATTACAAGGCCACCTAGATCTCCAGACATGAATCCCACCGAATATGTATGTGACATGATCGAAAGATCGGTTCGGCACAAAATCGTACTCTAGTAACATTTTCGCAATTATGGACAGCAGTTAAGGTAGCATTGCTGAATATTTATTCAGAGGATTTACGACGACTTGTTGAGTCAATGGCATGTCGATTTGCTGCAATTCGCGAACAAAAAGAGGTCCCAGAAGATATTTAGCGATATCCCATGACTTTTGGCACATCAGTTTTTATATTTTAAATTCATCTCAACAATCAACCTTTTAAAAATTTATTTTATTCATCTCCAGTAATTTGGTCCAATTCCAGTCTTTGCTGTTATGTTTACAATGTCATTAAAGTGAAAGTGAAAAGCATTAAACTTAAAAAAACAAAAAAAAAACACTATTGGAGCAAATCACTTTTGCTGAAACACGTCATTGACATGATTCTGGAATATTAACTCAAATATCAGACTACTGATAAGATACCACATTTTATAGTTAAACTGAAATCTGTCTACGAAATGATATAATATATTTTTATGTTGACCATAATCTATAATAATAATATAGTTGTAGTTTTCATTTTATGCCTAAATAAGTTTATAGTTAATTTTAGCGTTTTAATACTTTTTTCCTTGTTATTGCTCAAGCTATCTGTGATGACGGCATATTTGTAGTAAAATGTTATAAAAATGTCACTGCGCACAAAAGGTGCATTTTTTTACTTTTAATTGTGTGTCCAGTACGCGTGTATTTTTGTTGGTTAAAAAAATATGAATTCCATTTCTTGTAAATGTTTTGTTTAAAAATTTATGGATGGTTTCTAAATTATTTTAAAGTTTGCATATTTGCACATTAAAAAACTTTAAAATACATATAACATAAAATAAATACATATAACATTAGTTAAAATGTATAGTTAAAAATGCATGTAACAGAATAAAAACCATTAAAAGCTATTTGACTATTCTGTTTAACAAAAAAAAAAAAAAAAAAAGACTTAAAAGGCATTTGTATTAGAAAAATAAAACATTTTTTTTATAGAGCAGCTACATTTTGAGTATAAAAAAACAAGAATCCTTTTATAGATCTAAAGATCTCCGTTCTGCATATTTGTGCCAACAATTCCTTCAGAAGATTAAAGTCCTAATTCAAAAACAAGAATAACGTTATTTGTATCTTCTTTTTCCTTTTACGAAAATAGCAATAAAGCAATGTTTTTGAATCTAGCGTCTATTTCTTTTCGTGTAGATGCTTATCGCTAACAAAATAACGGTATAACATTTCTTTAAAATCGTGAAACATGTTTTTGGCTTCAATATTTACATATTTCGTTACTTCTCATAAACATTTTAACCTACAAACGGAAAATTGAAAATGCAAATTTTCTGCTTCTTCCTGTCTTTCGGTGTTACTTATCTTACAAATCTTTATTTTTGGAAAAAGCTGAATTTTACTTAAATTCTTTATCATATTTGATTCCTTTAGAATACAGTTCTTTGAAGATTTTTCTGATTTCAAGAAAAACTAGATACTTTACGTTTTGTAAATTTCCAATAAAAGGCCATCTGAACATTTCAAAATAGATGTGATAAAAGGAAATATTTATAGAGTCATTTTGTATTGGCAATATAAAGTCGTTTTCGTTCAACGTTGAACTACTTGATAATGAAACTATTCGTATTTGCCAATCCCAAAACTTTCTTCTATTTCATATATGTTAATGCTTCAAAATTCGCTATGACAGTGCGAAAATTAAATGACAATCTATGCTTATCATGAAAATTCTAAAGGTACAGTTCCATTGAAAAATGTGGATTTAAAAAGGAGTTAGAAGCATCGCATTTTTTACACAAATTATTGAATTTCAGCACCCACCCTCTTACATATTTGCATCCAAAATTCACAACTAAAAGTGCATAAAATGAAAACTTTGCGCAGTGTATACCCAAACCTAATAAGGATGAATTTATAAGAAAGTACAACAGAATATGAGGTTTGATTAAATTCTGTACATTACTTTAGGAGGTATAAATATCGTGAAAAATGCAGCATAGCAGCGCCACCCGTTAAATAATTTACACGAAAACATAATCAGCACTAACATATGTCATGGTCTAACAGAATATAGAGTTTGATGAAATTCCTTGCATTATTTCTTGAGATATGACTACCGCAAAAATCTTGTAACTCCTGAGAAGAATGCAGCATATTAGTGACAACTGTTGGACAATTTACATACAAACCTAATCAGCATTAACTTATATCAAAGTCTAACTAAATCTGAAGTTTGATGAGAATCCGTGCATTCATTCTTGAAATAGCGATATTGCAGTAGAAAATGCAGCATAGCAGCACCACCTGTTGTGCGATTTACATGAAAAACGCATCAGCACTAATATATGTTAAGGTATAACTTAATCTAAAGTTTTATTAAATCCCACTGCCTTGAGATAGAGTGCCCACAAAATTTGTGTCACACACAAACAGACAGACAGACTCACAGAGAGACATTTAATAAAAACAGTCAAATCGTATTTAGGACTTTCTAAAACGTACAAACCTGTTAAAACCGGAAGTCGGATTTTTTCACGTATCCAACACTTTCTCATTCTAAAGATATAAGAAAGTAAAAATATGCCTAACTTTGTTAAATAATCAAAACATGAATTTTCAAAAAATCTGATTATATTGAATTTTTAAAAATTATTCAACTTTTCCTCATCCTATTGCAAAAATGGTAATATCAATCTCTTTGGTTAGCAACTAAAACACTGATTAAAATTTTAAGAGGTTTGAGAATTCATCCCTATTCAAAATTGGGTATCTTAACCCTATTCAAACCCTATCTTAACCCTATTTAAAATTGGGTCAGCATCTTTCTAAATAGTGGTTCTAATTTAATTAATCTTTGTTTCCAAAAGGCAACTGCCGTAACTTTATAGTTCAACATTTTATCAATTTATTATTATTATTCAACATTTTGCCTGTTCTGAATTCAATAATTTACCCGATCTTGGTTCAACATTTTACAATATCTTGGGTTTATCCTCCTGAGACCCAAGAAAATTCGAAACATTAAATCTTTATCTTTACCACTTTATTTTCTCCAAAAGTGTTAAAAATATAATTTTTAAAGATTTTTATTTATTTATTTTTATTTATTTTTTATTTTTATTTATTTATTTATTTATTTATTTATTTATTTTTGCTAAGGACGATATCTATTTTAATTCATGTTGAGGTCTTAAGTATGATGAAAGTAAACACACTTTAATTCAACTTTTCCCATATAAAGTGATACTGAAAAGCACTAAATTAACAATAAATTGAAATATATATATATTTATCATTAATTTAATAAATAACACTGAATTACTTTATGCTTATTTAACATAAATTAAAAAAAAAATCTTTGAAACAAACTCTTTCACAAGTTATGCACAAAATCATATTGAAATTTGTACATTTAAATTTAGTTTTCTTTTCAATACACATTATTATTAATGTAATTTTTTAAATAATCATGCACTTTAAATTTTATGTGCATTTGTGCTTTTTGATCTAGCTGTTGTGAAATATCAGGAAGATTTAGAATGCGCAATGCAAACCTAAAAACAAACATAATTAAAATAAGATTTCATGATACTCATGAAAGTAAAATTAATTGTATTAAATTAATTTTTTTATTTATATTTATGAATTTCTAACAAATGAAAAAGTTAGCCGAAATAATTATCTTAATTTTCATATTTAAAAACTTTATGTGTACATAATTTATAACTTGAACTTACTTCAAAAATATCTTCCAAATCATAGTGAGCTTTTGATATTTTTACCTGGCTGAAAAGAGGGGTTATGTGTTTCACGCATATTTGTGTATGTGAATTTATTTATACCCTCGAAACATCCCAACGTCTGGATGAATTTTAATGAATGAGATCTCTATCATTTCGTCTTAACGCCTCGATGGTTATAGGCTAGGTTTTGTTTTTATAAATTCAAAATGGCGGCTTTAAAATACAAAATGGCGGTAGAGACAAAAAAAAATTTACCCACTCTATTGAGTGGCATAGCATTGGGTAGGTCTTTCGAAATGAAGACTATGATTTGTTGACTATTTTACAGCCAGAAGCTCCGTTTAAATATTACAGAACCTGGAAGTTGTGTATGTAGGATCTTTAGCTTTACTGCAACTCTAACCATCATAGACATCTATAGACCTCATCAAAACAGTGTTTATAGATAGGAACTAACAATTAAACACAACTTAAAGTCATCAATACAAGTAAATAAAAAAAATAGGTAAGTAATATGAACAAGTAATATAAAAAAATATTTTAAGTCAATTCCTACTTAGGTTAATAAGAGAATTTTTTTTTCTCCCATTCTTCTTTCCTCTCGAGTGGTGCTTAAAATGCCTTGATCAAGAAGAGGGCTCTCTCGATTATTGAAAATTAATTAATTTAATTTAATTAATGAATTAATATTTGAAAAAACTGGATTAACATCAAGTGTCATCCACTACAAGTTAAAAAAATATTTGAGCTGGATTGGATGAATAATAAGTATTTTATTAACGATTGAAAATTTGAACAAGATATATATAGAGACAGTGTGAGCTAATAGTAGGAATTGAAAAAAAAATAGTTTCACATTGATGAGAAATAATTAGTTCGCTTTTTACGCAGTCGGGTTTTTTGATTTTTTAAATTTAATTGTTTATGCTATATCAATTCCGTTAGTTTGATTTTATGAACCAACATCAACATTATTGACTGATTCTTTAGTAGACTCCTCTTCAGCTTCAGAAGAATCTTCATAATTTTTACTTTTTTCTATCTTCAATAGAAGAAAGTATTGTAATCGAAATTTTTTTCGACTTCCGGTTTTCGACGAATTTACACGTTTTAGGGGTCAGAGATCCCCCAAAACATGTTTGCAGAAAATGTCTGTCTGTCCGTGTGTCCATCTGTTTGTCGCCATTGTACCATCAAAAAGTGTATGAAGTTATGCATAGAATTGAACCAAATTTTTATTTTAAGTTTTTGGCTATAGCAAGCAGATCCTCCCAGAATTTTGAAAAAAGTCGCCGCTAGGGGACGCTGTAATAGCGATTTTCGTGCGATTTTGAAAATTGTACCATCGAAAAGTGTATGAAGTTATGCATAGAATTGAACCAAATTTTTATTTTAAGTTCTTGGCTATGGCAAGCAGGTACTTCCTTAATTTGGAAAAAATTCGCCGGTAGAAGGCGCTGTAATGGCCATTTTTGTGCCATTTTGAATATTGTACCATCGAAAAGTGTATGAATTTATGCATAGAATTGAGGCAAATTTTTCGTGTTTGTTTTTGGTCATGGCACGAAGGTCCTCCCTGAATTTGGAAAAATTCCGCCTGAAAGGGGCGCTATAATTGCGATGTCTGTGCCATTTTCATTATTGTACCATCGAAAAGTGTATGAAGTTATGTATATAATTGAACCAAATTTTTTGTGTATGTTTCTGGCTATGGCAAACAAGTCTTCCCTGAATTTGAAAAAAATCTGCCGGAAGGGGGGAGCTGTAATAGCGATGTTTGTGCCATTTTCTTTATTGTTCTATCGAAAAGTGTATAAAATTTTGCATACAATTGAATCAATTTTTTTGTGCATGTTTTTGGCTTTGGTCAACAGGTCCTCCTTGAATTTGGAAATATCGCGCGGTAAAGGAGCACTGTGATAGCGATTTTTTATACTTTTCTTGATTTTTCGTAGTTCTATTGTCCATCGGCGGCTAAAGCAAAGGCGGAAACTCGCTTCCTGCTAAACCGGCTATTCGCAAACATCTGATAACAACAGAATAAGGAAAAACTATTAATTTTAACAAATATCATGATATAGATTAACTCGTTTTTAGTTCGTTTAATTGACTGGAGCAGAAATTAAAGATGAAAATCAAAGTTGGTATAGTATTGAACAAATAATATTGAAGTATTAACATGTGTAACTAGTTTTTGAAATATTAAGATGTATAAGGTAGAAGAAAGTTTTGGGATTGGCACATCCAACTAGTTTAACATTATAATCTTCTTCACTAGAAGAACTAAAATCAAGATCATAGCCATCCCCATTTGCTATTAGTTCCAATGCTTCTAATGTTGCTAAACTTTTGGCTAAAATGCAGTACAAAAATATGTCATATTTGTTTCTTTTTATAAAAAAGTAAATAAAATATTATAGAGAAATTAACTAAACATTGAATACTTGCAAAACTAGTACATTATTTGAACCAAAACTATACTTTTACTCAAGTAAAACGCGTACATCCATTTTAATGGATGATTTTAAATTGAGCTTTAAATAAATATATGAATTTTATTTTTAAAAACTAACTAGGGTACTATAAAAAGATTAAAATTAACTTATATAATCTGAAATGTTCTTAAAAAACAAAACAAGTAAAGAAATATTGGAACCTGGTCTGGTGGAGTACCACGTTTACTCACCTACTTCGACATATTACAAACAAACGAGAAGCCGTCGCCAGATTCTAAAAATTTTAAGTAATCTTTAAATGCATATTATACTGGAGTATAATGAATTGTTTAAAAAAAATGTTATGTGATTAGTAGGTTAAACGAAAACAACCACCTTAATGGATGCAGGGTCTCATGGGTTATGGTTCAATCGGAACATCAACATTTGTTTGGAAGAAGGTTTTCCCATCTTATAATAGCAACACTTTTATCATTACGTTTTTATTAATAGCTGAACTAACTTTTGACAGTGTAATTGTATTTTCTGTGAATTAACACTGTTTTAAATATTTCGTGATGCAATTTATACTCACTTTTATAAGAATTTTAATATTAGCGTTTATGTATATTTATATTTATAGTCTAAAATTATGTAAAGAATACTAAAAAATATATTATGTCTGCTCGTAATTAATTAAAAAAATACAAAAACACAGATAATTTAATTAAACATTTTAAAAGCACATAAATGTCTTTAAAAAATCCCGTTAAATGTTTCGAACTTGTTTAAATTTCCTCATCAGCAATGTAAATAAACGTCAATTCACGAGAAATGATATAACTCAATTTGCTGCTGAGAGCATATGTCATTCACAATTAAACACGGAGGTGATTATTTGAGTCATATTAAAATGACATACTGTGGTAGAACTGAACTAGCCTCATTAAGTCAAGGTTCGCCGATCTAGTAAGCCATGCCTCTAGAAAAATACGGCTCTTTTATAAGTTCAATTTAATTTACTGACCTTGACCATTTTAAAATCTGCAAAATAATTGGTTTTGTATGGCGTGGGCTACAATATTAAATTTTAAGTTTCTTAAATTAAATCAGTCTGGTGTTCTTTTAAAGGTATCTCAAAGGTACTGCTAGTCCCTCCGATATCTATAGAGTCGCACTGTTTAGATAGGAAAACCACAGTCCATGGGATATCACTTTATCAATCGCGTATAAAATGCCGAACTCATCCATAATTTCATTTTATTGTTTTTTTTTTTAACAAAACCTTTTTTCTGTATACTTCTAAAGTTTTGAAACAATTTTATTGCCCTTTCTAATCTGATGATTAGAATCTGATGGGGACTTTCAAACGGTAAAATCCATCTCAGAATTGGTAGTAAATTTAAGTTATAACTTATAGTGTTTACTATAGAAAAAAAGGAACACGGGGCGTGAATTTATTTAAAGGGGACACAGTTCTCAAAAAGGCAATCTTTGGACATGGTTTGTTTAGAATGTCCTTTTATCAAGGGATTTTGAGATAATTTCCCATGACCGATTGAACAATTTCTCGATATTCTCCACCGATCGAATGACGAATTTCGCAATTCTTTCAGAATACTGAATTACGAATTTCGCAACATTTTTCCCACAACAGATTGATGAATTTAGCTATATTTACCGTCTACTGATTGTCTAATTTTGCGGGTTTTACTATTCGACCGATTGCCGAAACTAGCAGGTTTTCTTTACGCTGTTGATGAATGAATTTCACCGTCATTTCTTGCAGCCGAGCGACGATCCCGCTTTCGACTATTGAATTTCGCGTTTTTTCATGACCATCTAGCTATTTTCTCGGGGTTTTTTTCCACACTATTGATAGACAAATTTCACGATTTATTTCCAGTGATCAATAGACGTATTTCGTAATTATTTTAATCCCGAGACCGGAATTGAAAATGAATGAAAAGAGCTCTTTAAAAAGTTGAATAAAAGTCACCAGCTGCGTAAAATAATTAAAAATAGACTCCGGGCGCGTAAAGTAGTTCAGAAGGTGCCGACGACGGGAACTGCGCCTTGCCAAATTAGAGTAGAGTCAACACTAGATTTAAGAATAACTATTTTCGATTCGAAAAATAGTAAATTAAAATGTTTTGTGAGGTTACGTTTAATACTAATAATAATTTTAAAAAAATGATTCACGTTCAATAATTAGAAAATCACAATGTTTGATACGGTTTGTAGTAAGTCCTTTGCACGGTCAGGGTTGATACAAAAGGTGAATTAGTATGCATTTAGGCATGGTGTAGCTATGATGGAAAAATGTCTTTTTTTTTTTTTTTTTTTACTTAGTTTTGCCAAAAGTTCTTTTAATGCATTTTTATAATAATTAGCTTTAAAAAATATTTAATTATTATGTTATAAATTATACATGATATCAAACTAATTGCAATACCTTTACTTCTGATAATTAATGTTTTGGTGTACTATTCCTAAAAAAGTATTAATAAAATAATAAAATATCGTGTTTAATACAATGATACGTTTCCATTTCATGTTTGAATGAAAGTATTTATTAGAAAATAATGCATTCATAATAAATTCATAAATATATTCAGATTAGGTTAAAAAATATTCAATTTTAAATTGGGATGCTAAGCGAATTAAAAATAACAAAAGTACTTTTTATACTTCAAATGTCCCTTATTATGCATATTATTTCTAATCTATTTCATAATAGGAATACAGACTGAATTTAAAATCAGTTCGAATAAAAACTGTATACATTATAGTATGTTTGTTTTCGATGAAATACTATTTATAAATTCCAAAAAACATGCAGTAATAAAGACCTCTAAATAATTATTTTCATGTAAATCGTACTTCTGTTTTTAACTATACTACTTGTATAAACCGTTTATTTATTTATTTTTTTTTAACATATTGTTTTCAAAAATGAACTCGAGAAAAAATACGTAATTACCAGCTCGAAAATTTAATATGATTTGAGACAAATGAGAGACTTGAAACCTTATATCATACTTGTTTTCTATGAAATGTACGTTGTACAGTCGTGGAAAAAAAGTAGACACCCCTGCTAACTCTGCAACTAATTATAATAGAAGAAAGTTACTGGTGCCAAATGATTTGAAATAAAATCTACTTTAAAATGATGTACACAAAATTTGCTTAGGGGGCACGTACGAATCAAAACCTAATAAACTTTCATTTTTCAATGGCGACACCCAATTTCGACAATGTATTTTAAATCTTTGCTTTAAACTATGGAAAGAAACAAAATTTTAAGTCATTTGGGTTCTAAGTTTTTGAATTATTAACATAAAAAAATTAGAGCTTCTAATGTTAAATAGCATTTTCATATTTTTATTAATATCTCCTGAAATTATAATCCTAATATGAAAAATTTTTTATATGGTTACAATACTAAAAAACCAAACGTAAATACATTGAATTTGTAATTTTTAAAATTTTACAATATGAATTATGAAATTAATATTCGAAAAAAATTTGAATTGCAACCTACGATTTTTTTATTCGTAGGTTCTAGGTATTCGTAGGTATTCGTAGGTATTCGTAGGTATTAGGTATTCGTAGGTAGGTATTTTCTTCCCTATGTATATAAAATCTTAATGAAGCGAATTTATGAAACGAATATATGAAAACGGCTGAAATGTATCGATTCTTTGAATCGACTGATTAAACAACTG
This sequence comes from Maratus speciosus, assembly GCA_963932465.1. NCBI lineage: Eukaryota > Metazoa > Arthropoda > Arachnida > Araneae > Salticidae > Maratus > Maratus speciosus. The sequence goes on from OZ010790.1 coordinate 193,602,661, forward strand.
ATTTTGTTTCACGGTGATTTCTCCTAAAATATGGAATACTTTGAGATGAAATTGACACCAAAAATCAATATTGATCCGCAGATTTCAAAACTGGTATTAGAATTTTTTAATTCGAATTAGTTTTCGAAATATTAATTTTTTTCTAATTTTAAATAATTTTTTTCTAATGATGGCAACTCAAATTTTAATCATAACAGATATTTTTTTCATAATTCAGAAAAGGTTACTATTTTAAATTAATTTGGCAACAAGTTTGGCCTCCTTTATGTATGCTAAGAACAATGCTTTTTTTGTATTTCGTTATCATTTTATTAAATACAAAATTTTCATTTAAAAATGAAACATTTAAATTGATGGCTTTCACTTCTTAAAAAAAAAAAAAAAAAAAAAAAAAAAAAAATAGGCACAGATATCATATACGCACCGGGGTACCTAATTGGCGCAGAAATGGCATTATTTTGATTCACATGGTAACCCGGCTATTGCTGTTTATTTAATAATAAATGGATATTTACTTTTATTTCTTTTTTAAGTTTGTATAAATTATATTGTTCTATAGTTCTTAATTATTTTTTTGCTATTTCCTTTTGAAAATAATAGAAAATAATTTAAAAATACGGTACAATGTAGTAGTTATTCCGTCAACCAATTTCGCAAATTATATAAATCGCCAAACCACTCGCCAAATTGTACAGATTGACAAAATTTTTATTTTAAATAGCGAAAGAACAAATAAATTAGTATAACATTAATAAATATAAAAATAAAACGTCAAAATAAAAATCACTTGATGACCTAAACACGTGTAACTTGCTAAAAGTCAAGTGAATGTGACATTTACGATCAACCATTACTGGCATTTAATCTTATAGTTCGCGATAAATTTTTGGTCGACGGGATAACTAAGTAGTACCAAAAATACATATGTAACTGGTATTCGAAAACGAGGTTTTTGCCAAATTTTCGTAAAAAAAAAAAAAAAAAAAAATCATGCCAAACATGCGATGCGTATATGACATCTGGCGAAATATTAAATTATGTAACAAACCATGACATTTAATTTCAACTTCAAATCAATGTTTTAATTTACCACTCGAACAATAAAAAAAATGCTAACTGGCAAGTTGAAAAAAAAAAAAAAAAAAAAAAAAAAAAAAAAAGGCGAGATTTGCACTCAGCTTTTTTTCCTTTTGGCACAGATGTCTTATACGGCCGCATATTGACGCGATTTTTTTCTGACGCCAATGTCGTATACGCAATGGGTACTAAACTGGCGCCAAAGTATCATTATTTTGCTTGATATGGTACGCCGGATGTTGTTGTGTATGCTGTTGATGCGTTCCCCAAATTGGCGTTGGAAAAAAATCGCGCCAATATGGGGCATTATATATGACATTAGTGCCAAACCTTCATATGAAAGGCGAAGGGATCAGATCGTATTTGTTTATGGCATTTGACGACTTGAACTATTATAATATAGATGAAATGATGGGGATAGAATAATATTTGGCGACTTATCACCTGTGCCTGGATAACATTAAAGTATCAAAATGACACCTAGAGTATAAAAAGCAAAGTGTTCCGCCCGGAACTGTTGATGATAGTCACATGATTTAGGCTATTGTTATAGAGAGTGTTTTAAAATATCGGTTGACAAAGACTCTGAATACTTAATTCATTTTATTGTAGCTTCTTTTCAAATGTTTAACTGATCCTCTTTAATCAAAAACGAAAACAACCAATGGATGTCTTAACAGAAACTGATTCTCCCTTAAATTTTTGCAATCAAAGGGAATTGAATGGAAACCCGTTTAGAAGAAGATCTGCACAGCTTTTTTCAGTATAATTTAACCCGAGAGTAGTCGCGACATTTTTTAGAACGTTTGTAGTCGCGCTCGGTCTATTTGCCGCCGTTACCAGCAGGCCGAAAACGAAGGGGAAACTTGCCGGTGTTATCAGATGATCGAAAACGGATAACGTAGGGTGAAAATATTGACTGAACTTTAAAAGATTACAGCAATTATTCATTTTACAACCTTTTACAGCAATTATTTATTTCGCTTAAGTGTATATTCAGTTGGCATCTAGATAAATATTTTTAATAACTCTTTCTTCGTTTTGCATAAATACTTAAAAGTAAATAGTAAATGATTTGATTGAATTTCTGATGTTACTAAGAATCAATAATTAGTAGGAAAACATTTACGAATATGAATCTAAATTCGTGATAGGGGTATTTTTTTTTTTTTTTTTTTTTTTTTTTTTTTTTTTTTTTTTTTTTTTGGAAGGATAGAATTAGAGTCAGGTAGATTTTGATGATACTCCGGCACCCTATATCCATTTAATAAAATAAAATTAATAAATTTAGCATCACTATATTACACGGACATTAAATTAAACAATTAAACTGAAAATAAAAATGGAACCTATGACATGCAACAGAAACTAAAATACAATACCACTAATTCACCAGCATATTATATATATATATATATATATATATATATATATATATAATAAAGAAAAGGTAAAAAAATACTTAATTCGAAAATATAAATGTAAATATTGTAACTACGTTTTGTTTATTTATTTTGTGGGCTGTATGTGTGTGTATGAGGGGGGGGGGGGTATCGAGATTTTATGATTAAATCCATTTTTCAAATGAAAATGCACGATTTGTAGTTTTTCTACTTATTTCAAGGTGGGAGCAGCGCCCTTGAATAAAAACTCTAGAGACGAACTTCCCTTATATAAAGTAAATGATAAGTTATTGAAATTATATATTTAATTTAAATACATTTGCAATTGTAGATTTAAATCCTAAGATGGATAAATTATTTTAATTAATAGAATCACTGAAAGGGTCATCTTAATAGGGATGTATTTTACAGCAACTATTTAATTAAAATAAATATTCTATTGTACATTTTATAATAAGGTATTAATGTTATAATTTATTGTTTTATAATAACATTCATTAAAATAATAAAAACAATAAGAACATTTCCTCCGAAATTATAAATATGCAGCAATAATTTTATTTAAATGAATTTTCTCTCGTATTCTGGAAAACATTATTCTGAAAAAATAGTTTGAACAATTGATGAACGACAATAAATTTAAATTTGTTAGTAACCGCCCCCAAGCCTCTATTGGATTTCAATAATAATAATAAAAAAAAAAAAACATTTTCTGCGGCATTGTTAAAAAAAAAAAATGTGTTTTTACTTACAGTATGAAAATTTAAAAATAGATAAATTTTAGAAAAATACTTAAAATATTTTTTTTTTAAATCATAGTATAAACATTCACTGAATTATCCAAAAGAGATTTCTATTTGCGTAATTTCTAATCTACATTATAAAATTCTCTTTATTTTTCTTATTGTACAAATAAATTATATGTATATTCTTCGCAGATATACATACTACATTTCTGAGAAAATTGTTTTATCTTTCGAATTTGTTTTATTGTACAAAAACGATACTTTTCAGATTTTGGAGATACGGCAATTTTTTTACTGATTCCCACAAAATTCTCTTCTCTTTTTTTTTAATGGTTTGGCAGTGTTATTGTCTGTTTTCTTTCATTTATATGTTTCGGTAATAAATGGAAAGCAACTTCTTTCAAATTATAATGATAAATTTCCCTTTTTTTCTATATTTAAACGATTATCAATTTGAGAATTTATTCCCGTAATGTTTGACAATGAAAAAAAAATGCAAATGACCATCCATCAGTTTTTTGTGCGAACTGACTTCACAACTAATATAATAACACAATTTTAAGTCACATTCTAAAAGTAAAAAAAGTAATCTATGAACGAGTAAAATAGCAGAAGAAAGAAAGACTAAATTACAACAGGCAGAGAGTCTGTACTTCGAAGAAACTTTCCCCCACAGATTTAGCGGAAATGGGAAAGGATGAACACGAGAGGGAAAAATTCAACCAACGCAAGTGGTCGCAACGCGGTCATTTAGACCAATTGAAACTTAAGAATGCGATAAAATGCTAAAAAATAGCAGGAATGACTTGCAATTTTACTACACAAGAGTGTGAACACTCAAGGGCAGCTACACGGAATTTGGCTATCGTAACTTTAACGGGAAATGAGTTACAGGAAGCTAACGAATTTCGGGCGGGGAAAAGACCAACGCGCGACTATTAACGGGTTAATCTTCTCTAATATTTTTAAAACCTATCAGATTAGTATGTTTTTAGATTTTTAGATTCTGCGGTGTCTGAATGGGGGTTGGCGAGCGTAGCTTGCAGGGGGCAGAGCCCCTAGTAGATTTATATTTATTATGCCTTGCTTTATGCGAATTTTCAATTTCAAAATTTATTCAAGTAGTTTTCGAATTATGATTAAAGGGCATGAAAATGATGATTTAAGTCCAAAATAATGGTGGACATTAAAATGATGGTCTAGGATGCGCAGAAAAGCATAATTCGAAAAAGATATATTTCACTCGTTTTATTGAAACATTTGGCTTGACAATAGTCGAAACATATTAAGCAAGTTAAATAGCACTATTGGCAAGAAACAATACATTAATAGAAGTGACATAGTCGTCCTGTAGCATTTCAACTATGGAGTACAGAACTTCGATTTGGAACTTTCGATTTTCGACATAAAATATCTTCATTTTAAAATAATTAATTTCTCTGAAAGTAATCGTACGAATTTCATGAAAATTTGTCATCAGGCTAATTGAGGGGTGTATAATTTAATTAAGATATCAAACTTGAGTATTACTATTAAAAAAATAAAGTTTGGATTCATTTTGATGTGTAGATGGCCCCCTAAGCAAATTTTATATACATCATTTAAAAGTAGGCTTTATTTTTAATCGTTTGGTACCAATAGCTTTCTTTTACAATAATATGTTGCAGAGTTAGTAGGAATGTTTACTTTTTTTTCCCCCAGGACTGTACATTTTAAAATAAATAGGGTAAAGGAAAAAAGTTTCATAGAATCATAATCATTTTTATGTAAATAATGCTATTACTTAAACGCCTTTTTTTCACTCATCAACAGACTAGAGAAAAAAGTTTGTTTATCTACTACTCGTAAATTAAATATGGTATCATTCTGATGATGGACTTAAGGGGCCTTTTGCAAATCAAAACCATACTAAACTTTGTTTTTTCGATGGCAACACCCAATATTGACAATGTATTTTAAATCTTCGGTTTAAACTAAGCCTAGAAACGAAATTTTAAGGCATTTTGATTCTAAGTTTCTATGCAACAAATAATTATACTTGAAGCCATGTTCTCAAAGTCTATCTTGTCTGTAAGTTAGATAAAAAAAATGATTGTATAATAAACTTTGGATGTCAATGGATTTCTTTTAATAAACATTTCATGTTATTGTTTTTATAACTGTCATGCATAAAGACGCTATTAAAGACATAAAATGACACACATGAAGAAGAAAACTTCGTACCGTACTCAAGAAACTCTGTCTTTTCTGATACTTCATTTTTAATTACAATAGGGTGACACCGCCAGTAATTGCTAAATTTCCAGTTGTTGAAATTTTAAGTCCTTTTGATTCTAAGTTTCTATGCAACAAATAATTATACTTGAAGCCATGTTCTCGAATTCTATCTTTTCTGTAAGTTAAATCTAACAAAAACATAGCTGTGAAAAAAGGGAGCCAAGTTCTGTAAAGACAATGGCAAGAAAAGAGGTGATATCTAAGTGGGTGCTAAGTTCAAATAAAATTCACTCAAACTTACCTACTGAAGTATTATAGCACTTTTAAAATTGTTTAGAAATAAAAATTATTGATAGCATATTAATAATAAATCTAGAACTTGGCAAGTTTTTGATAAATGTTATGCCTATCAATTTCATGTTTTAATAAAATGATGATGTTAATATTAACAGCAATATCATTATAAAAAAATAATATAGTTATTATTATAAACAAATGACTCATATTAAAGATTTGATAAACCAATAAATACACAAATACACTCCCGCTCGTCTTTGGCTATCACTCTAGCACCCACTCTTCGGAAACCTCAATGCAAACAGACTAAAAGGCCTGAGAAAGAGACAGATACCCTTACGCTTGTTCTTGGTCATCTATCTAGAGACTGCACCCCTTTAACCCTTCAGGGGCAAAGAGCTTTTATTCGTGATATGCTGAAATGATTGAATCACACCAGAATTTAAAAACAAATTTATTTCAAAATGGATAAAAGCTTCTTTTCACGTATTTAATAAAATTAAAATTTTTAATCCTGAATTCTAGTGTCAATGTCGTATTTTGCTGTTAAAATTAGATGGGATATATTTTATCCCACCACCCTTCAAGAGGAAGGAGATCACTCAAATGAAGGCTTCCAAACATGAAATAACAAGTTTTGATATAATAATGTCATTAATAAAAATAAATGACTCATAGGTAAAAACTTGCCAAGTTCTAGATTTATTATTAATATGCTATCAATAATTTTATTTCTAAACAATTTAAAAAATGCTATAACACTTCAGTAGGTAAGTTTGAGTGAATTTTATTTGAACTTGGCACCCACTTAGATATCACTTCTTTTCTTGCCATTGTCTTTACAGAACTTGGCTCCCTTTTTTCACAGCTATGTTTTTGTTAGATATCATTACTTTTTGTAAAGTTACAATATATTTAGAAACTTTACTTAATGCTTCTTAATGTGTTTACATGTGACTATTTTATTAAACCAAGCAACATGCAATTTTAATTTAAATTTCCTACAACAAACTATTTGCTTGTCAATTTGCGGCAGAAATCTATATTTTAATACTGATACATTGAATGCAAGTTTTGAAACGAAATGTATTGATTCGAAATTTTTATTGTTTCTGAAACAACAATTCCTATTAAATTCCTATGTTAAATTTTCCTATTAAATTTTCCAATTAAATATCCTATAGCTGGGCATGCTTTTTTGTACTGAAAGTGAAAAATAAAGTTATGTGCTTATGCCACACTATGTATCATTCATCCATGGGTGCCGGCAAAGAGGCAGTGCAGAGGAAGGACATTGCCCCTCCCTGGATTTTCAAATTTAATTAACTAAAGCGTAAGACTAACTAAAGCGTACTTAAGCGTAAGATTTTTTCAAGATTCTATGATTTGTCGCCTGGCCTCAGGTTTTCTGCTATAAGTATGCAAAATTTCAAATCTGCAATTTAATCAAGGGCTCAGTTAGAAAGAATTGCTTAAAATACTCATGTGGAAGCCCAAAGGGTTAAATGAACGAATTTTTCAAATTTTTTTGATTTGTCGCATGATGGTGTTCAGCTTTAAGAATGCAAAATTTCACGCTTCCAACCTAATTAGGGCTCACTTAGAAAGAATTGTTTAAAATACACATGTGGGATCCCAAAGGGTTAAATGTACGATTTTTTCAAAATTTTATGGTTTGTCATTTGATGGTTGTTCAGCTATAAGTATGCAAATTTTCACGCCTACAACCTAATTAGAGGCTCACTTTGAAAATATTATTTAAAATACACATGTCAGAGCTCAAAGGGTTAAATGTACGACTTTTTCAAAATTTTATGGTTTGTCGTTTGATGTGAGGTGTTCAGCTATAAGTATGCAAAATCTCACTCCTCCAACCTAATTAAGGACTCACTTAGAAAGAATTGTTTAAAATACACATGTGGGAGCCCAAAGGATTAAATGTACGACTTTCTTAAAATTTTATTGATTGTCGTTTGATGTGAGGTGTTCAGCTATAAGTATGTACAATTTCTCGCCTCCAACCTAATTAGGGGCTCACTTAGAAAGGATTGTTTAAAATACACATGTGAGACCCCAAAGGGTTAAATTTACAATTTTTTCAAAATTTTATGATTTGTCATTTGATGTGAAGTATTCATCTATAATTATCCGAAATTTCATGCCTCCAACCTTGTTAGAGGCTCACATAGAAAGAATTGTTTAAAATACACATGTGGGAGCCCAAGGGGTTAAATGTACGACTTTTTCAAATTTTATGATTTGTCGTATGATATGTGGCGTTCAGCTATAAGTATACAAAATTTCAAGTCTCCAATATGTATAGTTTCTGAAAACGGGCTCTGTGAAGGACAGAATATCTCAATTTGTTGTTTTTCTGTAAGCTAGTATACCCAGATAAACCCCCAGTAATAGGGTGGAGCGAAAAAAATTTATTTTTTAAAATCAAAAACGGGTAGGTGCCAAAACTTGCCTTTATACTAGTACATCATCTGTGTGCAATATTACCGCTGAAAAAAAAATGGCTTGAGCCTGCGCTTTTGGTCCAAAAGTTGAAATTTTGGGTAAAATTTGACTTTTCAAAAATTAAAAAAAAAATTCTATAGAGATGGTTATTATTTAAAAGTGTTATTTAAACCTTTATTATTAATGACTTAACATATTTAAACGAAAAAACTATATCTTTGTTCTGTATAACTGGAACAAAACTGACAACTTTTGATGAAAAAAGGGCGTTTCCACTCTGTTGTGTCATACAACTAATTGCTGTTTGGAATACAGCTCTTACCTAGCTGCTTTCAAAACTACCCAGGAGGTACCACGTGGAGGTGGCTGCCTTTCATGTCACAACAGCGCATAGATCGACCACCCTACCATCTGAACTCAATTTTTTATTTATACATTGAATTGTGATTTTTTTTTTTTTTATCAAAGACTGGCATAAGTTTTCCATGTATCAACCTGGTACATCTTCTTTGAATCCACAGACTTTGAATGCTGCTGCTGTGATCTCATTTACGTATTTTTCTACTGCTTGTGTAAGAAAAGACAAATAGTGTAATGCAGTGCGGATGGTATTAATGTAATCTATTCAGCCTTCTATTAGCTTCACCAAGATTGCACACGATAAATGCATATTGATTAAAGGTTCTGTTACCACAACACTTTTCCAATGAGTTAGATTTATATAATTATCCGCTTCAAAGTTGATTGTAGATATTTCCGATTTGCGTATGCCATCATTTACTCTCATCTTTCGACTATTATGTGCTGAGCAGCTAGCTGTTTAATGTGATGGCAATCGTCAGAGAGCATTGAAATAAGAATTTCCTCTGTGTATGCAAAGCAACCATTGTCCTAAATAACCTTTTTTCAGTATTTTTTAATTCCGTTTTGTGTGTTGTTTAGTATCCAAGTTGTTTTTGTGTAGCCAATTCCCCATGAGTTTTTAGATCCCTTCTTTAGCTGTGAATTACATTTGATTGTAAACTATTCTGGAGCCAAACTTGGATAACATAGTACTTTTTGAGTGAACGTAGAGACTCTGATGGGCAGTGAATGCTCATTTGAAGGCGGATAATTCTGTTAGTCGTTGTCATCCATTCTGCGAGGGGCATGTTTAGAATGAACCATTACAATTGATCATATGTCTCCTCCAAGTCCAGTTAATTTCCTCTGCATCATTTATTAGATAAAATCGTTGGCAAAAATTAGATTCTAACCCACAGGGATGCGCCGGACCAATAGGAAAATCTTTGTCCAAGTGCTTATTCCCTTCTTATTTCAATTTTCGAAGCCATAGAGAGTATTTTTTAAACATTATTTCCTGAAATCAAGAAAAGAGTACTCAGCACATACCAGAAATACCTGATAGATATCTGAAAAGTTATTTCATCAAGATATTGCTCAGAACTAGCGAATAGGAACCCAAGAAACTTGTCCTAAGCAAGATGGCCCACAACGGCGCATAAAATTATTCGCCTTTATATAAGCACTGAACTGATTGACCATCAGATTCTGGTTCACTCACAAAGTATGTAATCCAAGTTTATGCCACATGATGGCTTACACCAAATAAAATTCACATCTAAAAAATTGATCTAAAAACTTATGGGAAATTACTCGGCTACAAAACATCACAGAAATCGGCAAAAAACAAATACTAAAAAAAATTATTTAGGATAATGGTAGCTTTTCACATCGAGAGCAAATTCTTATTGCAATTTTGATGACGATCGCCATCACATTAAACAACAAGCTTATCACCATATAAAAAATTCAAGAGGTAGAGTAAATGATGGCATACTCAAAGATGAAATACCTATATGTTGTAAAATGTTGTAGGAACGGAACTCCCAATCACTATGCAGTAACTGGATGTAATTTTGGTGAAGATACTACAGCGCTGAATAGATTCCATTAATTCCATTGCATTACTCTGCTTGCCTTGTCATACACAAGCAGTAGAAATATACGTGAAGAAGTATCACAGCAGCACCCAACGTCTGTGGATACAAAGAAGAGATGGATTAGGTTGATACATAGGAATGTTATGTCAGTCTTTGATAAAAAATCACAATTCAATATATAAATAAAACATTGTGCTCAGATGGAAGGGTGGTCAAGCTATGCACTGTTGTGTCATGAAATGCAGCCACTCCCACTTGATACCCCCTTGGTAGATTTCAAAGCAACTACGTAAGAGCTGTATTCCAAATAACAATTAGTTGCATGACACAACAGAGTGGAAACGCCTTTTTTTCACCGAAAGTTGTCAGTTTTGTTCCAGTTATACAGAACAAAGATATAGTTTTATCGTTTAAATATGTTAAGTCATTAATAATAAAGGTTTCAATAACACTTTTAAATAATAACCATCTCTATAGAATTTTTTTTAAATTTTTGAAAAAATGTCAAATTTTACCCAAAATTTCGACTTTTGGACCAAAAGCGCAGACTCAAGCCATTTTTTTTCAGCAGTAATATTGCACACAGATGATGTACTAGTATAAAGGCAACTTTTGGCACCTACCCGTTTTCGATTTTCAAAAAATAATTTTTTTCGCTCCACCCTACCCAGTAAGTAGATAGGTTTACAATGGAAGTCTATGGGAATTTGGCGAAATATTAGAGATATCGCCAAGGTAGCGTCACTTTTGGCGACTAATTTTGGCCGCCAAATTTGGTGATATATCGCCATGTTGGCGAGAAACTTGGCGGTATTTGGCGACAAAACAGCGGCCCCTACTACGGCAAATTAAAATTTCGCCTAATAGACGTAATGTTAAAGTAAAAAAGGGCATCCCCAGGTGGGTAATTCATCGATTTTCACATTTTTTTTCCTTAGTTTTATAGTGTAAACGAACTTCGCACCAAATTTGAAGTCTGTAGCTGCAGTAGATATACGAGATCTTTTTGATGAGTGAGTGAGTGAGTCAGTCAGTCAGTGGTAAAATTATCGATTATTAGACATTTTCAAATGCCATTATCTCGGAAACTAATTATGCGTTATTTATAAAATTTTGGATTTTAGGTAATTAGGGTGGCCTTACTACACATTTCGTATAACAAGTACGTTGGTCTCATAGATTTTCAGTAGTAGAGCACTGAATTTTGACGAAAACAGCTCAAAATGGTTCGTGTAAATAACACACGGCTATGTCAAGCGAACTTGGCTGACACACTGCCGTGTGTCTAGATAAAAATATTGATTGTATAATAACCTTTCGACGTCAATGGATTACTTTTAATAAACATTTCATGTTATTGTTTTTATAACTGTCATACATAAAGACGTTATTAAACACATAAAATGACACATATGAGGAAGTAACTTCGTGCCGTACCCAAGAAACTCTGCCTTTTCTGATACTTTATTTTTAATTACAACAGGGTGACACCGCCAGTAATTGCTAAATTTCCAGTAGTTGAAATTTTAAGTAATTTTGATTTTAAGTTTTTATGCAACAAATAATTATACTTGAAGCCATGTTCTCGAATTTTATCTTGTCTGTAAGTTAGATAAAAGTATTGATTGTATAATAACCTTTGGATGTCAATGGATTCCTTTTAATAAACATTTCATGTTATTGTTTTTATAACTGTCATGCATAAAGACGTTATTAAGGACATAAAATGACACGTATGAAGAAGAAAACTTCGTACCGCACTCAAGAAACTCTGTCTTTTCTGATACTTCATTTTGAATTACAATAGTGTGACACCGCCAGTAGTTGATTAATTTCCAGTAGTTCATCAAATTTTTGAAATTTTGCACCATTTCAGGAGTAAATGAATTTAATACGTGGCACTAGACATAATATTTTTCTTTGAATGTTAATGTACATGTTGTCACATTGCTGTCAGCTGTCTTCTGTAAGAGAAGCCATTTTATGATTTTTTTTTTAAAATTAGAATGTGTAAACATTAATTTTTGGATGAGTTGGAGACAATTACGGTAAGTTAAAATTAACCCACTTCCATCTTGCGTATTTCAACTAATATATTTATAAGAACTATTGCAGCCCAAGGATGATATTTTAAAGATTAATATTTAGATTTTCGATTGTCTTCGTTCGCCTGATCAACTATTGGGAAAATGGCAATTAAAAAAGTTATTTATTTATAATTTTGTTGCTATGTAATTTCATCGGATATCCAATGTTTGTCCAATATACGACATTCATTAAAAGTTGTAGCAATCATGTTTGTTTACTTCTAAAACTTAAAAGAAAGAAAAAAGAATAAAAACTTTGTAGCACTGACTTTATTTGATTAAGAACTGGCTGGGTAAACCTCACTTTTATATCTGAAAGTAATGGTTTGGCTTTACTCTTTGTGAAAAAATTAATAAGTGAAAATATGCTTTAAAGCACTGGCGCAGTTCAATTCATATTTTGATGAGATGATGATTTATTAAAGAAGCATTCTTTGTAAATAAATAAAGTCATCTGGATTAGAAAAAACGAAATTTTCCCTTCTATGAACTGGGATACCAATTTTGAATTAATAGAATAGGGTTTCTCTTTCTAAATATTTTTATTCTGGATGTTTACCTATTTATCCCTAATAATGTTATATTTTGAAATCAAAAACAAGATCTTCACTTTTCTATCAGAAGAACAGCAAAAAACCGATGCTTCAAAGATTAGCATCAGTTTGTTTTTCAAATACATTTGACTTTGCTTATTGAAAATGACATAGCATAATTCTTAAGTCCCTTTGATCTCGAAGCAAATTTTGCGTATTTAATTTTTATATTTTGTTATTTTTGATTTGCCTTCTTTATTGCGAATAGAAAATTAATAATGTAAACTTCCTGTTTTTAGCTTTCATTTAACTCTACTCTTGTTACAATTATTCATACTTTAAAGATTTTAATTTTTCGAAATTACTGGATTAAATTTCAATATTTTAGAAAACTGTGTGTTTTGCGCTTAATGTGCTTAAAAATTTTTTTGGCGTTTTGTATCATGCTGAATGGACAGTATTCTTCTGACGTCACATTACGTAAAAATGGCGGCGTGATTGGTTGTTTACGCTTTGCATTCACCAAGGATTTTTTTCGCTATTTCTTTTTTCAACATTATTTTATTTGCGGATTTATAAACTTAGAAACAAAATTAATGAAAATATAAGCGTATGCTTTCATTATTTAATTGTTAAATAATGAAAAATTTGATAAAAGCATGATTTGCAGAATTTAATGAAAAATTTTCTAAACACTAAAAAGTATCATTGAAATCGTGTAGTAAAAGTATAATTGAGTAAAATAAGTTTAATTTACATAATTTATAAATAAACCTCAATTTAAACACTTGAAATGTCACTCTTTATACAAACATTAGCTATAACATATTTCAAATGAAAATAAAATTTCAAAGTAATTGCTTAAGAGGCGCAAAGGCCAACATAGTGAAAAAAATTCCATGTCGGGACTCGAACACGGGCCATTAGTATAGCGCACTGACGTTCTACCGACTAAACCACATGGAACGATACACAGCCGGGAAAATTTCTCACTATTATATGTTGGCAAGGCTACAAACGCAGCACAAGTTGGAATATTTATCGTGAGCCACCGATCTGGGGCAAACACGAAACTTAATTAAATCCAGCATCGATAGATACTATATTTATACATGGAAATTATTCCATAGAGAAATATCGAGCCTCTTAAGCAATTACTTTGAAATTTGATTTTCATTTGTAATATTGTATGCAAGGCTCTCTCTGGAATATTTTCCATGTATTAATACAGTTTCTAACGATGCTGGATTTAATTAAGTTTCGTGTTTGTCCCAGGTCGGTGTCTCACGATAAATATTCCATCTTGTGCTGCGTTTGTAGCCATGCCACCATGTAATAGTGAGAAATTTTCCAGGCTGGGTATCGTTCCATGTGGTTTAGTCGGTAGGACGTCAGAGCGCTATACTGATGGCTCGGGTTCGAGTCCCGGCATGGAATCTTTTTCATTATGTTGGCCTTTGCGCTTCTTAAGCAATTACTTTGAAATTTGATTTTCATTTGAAATATTGTATGCAAGGCGAATGTTTTTCTCTGGAATAATTTCCATGCATTAATTTAGCTATAGCATAATGTATTTTAACGTTATAGTTCTAATAAATTCGGTAATTTGCACAAAAATAAACCTGAAATTGAATGAATATTTTTTTATATTATTCAGATCTATTACACACATTTCAATCCTTTCAGTAGCAGACTAAAAAATAAGTGAATTCTTGACGACCGTAATGCTTTCCAATCAGGGTTCTCATTGCCGCTCGCCATTGGGCCGAATTGCGATAAAATGCTTCATTTGGCGAGTAAACGAACAATCAGACTTGTCAAATTGCGAGTGCTCAATTTCTGTCTCTTTTTTTTTCTCCCTGTGTGTGTGTGTGTGCCAATACATTCGATATTCTTATCCGCTATACTAAACAATTAATGTCGCTTTTGATGTTCAATCGCACCGTGCCATTTACATTACTCTATTTATAGAGATACTGACTCAACACGAACTCAGCTTAGTAACAGCCAAAGACACAGAAAGGATTATGCGATAGATTTGCTCTATTGTCAATTAACAGCCAAAGACACAAAAAGGATTATGCGATGATTTTTTCTCTATTGTTAGTCAATTTCTATCTATGCGCCGACATCACGCCGGTAAAACAAAACACAGAAATAAATTTACTCACATTAAGCGCCAAATAGAGAAAAGTTTTGCTTGAATGCGGTGTTGAAATTAGGCATTTACCATACTATTTATCAGTCGTATGCAAAGTATCATTGGCTGGTCATTTTTTTATCGGTTAGAGTCAAAATTTCTTAGCAATTTTTAGCGAATATTTTCACAACGGTAAATCAAAGATATCCGTTTTGAATTTTTATTTAGACTGATAAAAGAACGTCTGAAACATTCACACATTTAAGAGACATTTAGAATTTACTGATTTTAAATAGTTTCTGTAGCGGATAGTCGAACTTCTATTTTATAAGCAGCTACAAAAAAAGTAAGAAATAATCATCCGTCAAACTGAGATTATGAAACACATTCCAACACATTCAGAATAATGTAACAAAACTGCACCGTTTAAAAAATTAAAATATTACATCTAATGCAACCATATTGAAACGCAAAATACATTTCAAAATCCAATTTCTGCTGTTTCTATCTACAATCGGAACTTATGTGATTTTTTTCAGCAGCCCTGTATATGATATATAGATTTGAATCTATTAACTACATGCATGCCAAAATTTAGTTCACTTAAGAGATACATATACTTAAGTTGAAAATTTACCTTCAGCAATTTCTTCTAATAAGGAACGTGAGTACTTTTGTGCAGCCCTGTATTTGAGGTATAGAATTTATATATAACCAGTACGATGCAAAAAATTTAATTAAATTTAAAAGCGCATGCCAAATTTTAAACCGTACATTCCAGCAATTATTACTCAAAGACAGTACTGTACTGTAACTGATTTTTTTTTTGTGTGTCCCTGTAAATGCTATGAATTCCATGTTCTAACGTGATCATAGTGAAATTCAGTGATTTACATATAAGTTTAAAAAAATTTGAAATAGCATAATGTCATTAAAATACTCTGGGACCGGTTTTACCCATATACCATAATGTAATGGAATACTTTTGAGAGCGCCTGTAAATGAACGATTAATCCTACATACTTCATATACAATACCAAACATGCTTTGGGGACCCTAAATAACATTATCAATTTCATGAAAATCCGAGTATATTTACGGGAGTTAGACCGTGGACAGGCGGACAGACAAACGGAATGCATAAACACTTTTCAACTTTGTACGAAAGTGTTAAAACAAACTTTAGAACAACATAATGAAAAAAATGGATGCAATAAGGGCTTGAAGGTAGATTTTTCAGCATTTCACGCCGAATCTATTTTACTTTTTTAACCATTTGGAAAAATGGTTATTGTCCTCGTCAGGGTAGGAAATCAAAAACATATCTAAAGCGTTTTATTAGTTGAATCCGCATTTTATTCGTTTTCTGATTGGTCTATATAGTAATCTGTATTTTCCTTTTACTTTCAACAGAGATGGATACTTCTGTTGCCACTATGAGAAAAAAGTAATAAAAACTACAAAAAAAATAATAATAATAACTCAGAAACAAATTGATATACAGCTTTCAAAATTGCATTTAAAAGTACATTTTTTCTCTATACGACGGTGTAAAAAGTAATATTGTGGGATGTTTAGAAGTTTAAGAATGAAATTTCATTTAAAATTGGTCATCATATTTTTACGATGGAAAAGCCTTTTCCCGAACAGCCAATGAAATGCTTGGATAATAAGTAAATTTCAGGTGGATAATACGTAAGTTTCAGGAAATCTGACGTGTCGCAGGCGATTTTTGTTGCTTGCAATTTTTACGTGTAATAACACTATTAATGTTTAATTCATGGCGTACGTAATGTATGATCAATTTCGAGCGGTTTTTTATGTCTTAAATTTTAGTCTTTGAAAAAATCATTTTCCAAATGGTCGTTGTAATTTGTTAAATTGCATTATTATTTTTTTTTTCTTATTAATTTGGCTACTGTTTCTTATTTCTTATTCACCAAATCGCTAATGTTGGACAAAAGCCAGAGAGAACTCTGTTTCCAATAGACCGATTTTCCAATGTTTTCCAAAACAGCTGATATTTTATAGCCTCGAACCGGGAGGAAGAATAGGTTCTATACTTTATATCTGACAGTAAAGTTTGGCTGTACTCTTTCTGACATAATAAAAAAAGAGAAAAAATGCTTTAAAGCATTGGTGCATTTTAATTAATATTTTGATTGAGAAGATTGTTTATTAAGGAAGAATTCGTAGTCAATAAATAAAGTCATTTGGATAAAATATGTATATATACCGGGTGTCCTAAAAAGGACTGACTGATTTTAAAATTCAATAACTTGCAAACGGTAACAGATATTTAAAAAATTCTTACAGGAGGGTTATGCATAAGATTAAAAGCTTTTTTACAGTGATTTTCGATTTTAGTTCGAATTACAAACAATAGATGGCGCTGTAAGCAATAGGCGCTAAATACAGGCTCGATTTTTTGGCCTTTCACTTCTTCCATGCGGAAAAAAGGACGTTAAAATGTATTGAGTGGGTCCCGAAGTACCAAAAATAGAGCCTGAATTTAGTGTCTATTGATCACAGCGCCATCTATTCTTAGTAATTCGAACTAAAATCGAAAATCACTGTAAAAAAACTTTTGACCTTATGCATAACCCTCCTGCAAGAATTTTTTAAATATCTGTCACCGTTTGCAAGTTATTGAATTTTAAAATCAGTCAGTCCTTTTTAGGATACCGGTATATTTGTTTCTAAGAACTGGAATACAGTCCCTCGCAGGCCAGTTGTAGTCGACCCAAACCCGCAAATTCCTTTTTAAATCAACCCACAACCCAACCCGAACCCGCAAAAATAATTTTTGGCGATTAGAAACCCGACGATATCCCGCGGTATTTCGACTCGCACCCGCAATATTTCAAGCTGCAACCCGACCCGAATCCATAATGAAATAAATGTAAATCATGTTTTAATGGAATTATCAAAACAATTCAACAATTGTATCTCTAATACCATTTTTATATTTTTATTGAAGAATTAACAAACCTGCATTTTTTAATATTCAAATATAGTAAAACTTCTGAATAGAGGATACCTCGGGATCGTTCAATAGAGTCAAACATCGGGTCTGGTTATCCCGAATTTTGCAGCTCGGAATGAATCAACATTTCTTTCTGCAGGTCTGGTTTACACTCGAAAATTTCTTGTGGGTCATATATAAGTTTTTTTTTTTGCCACTGAGATTGTTGAGATTTTCACAAAACGTTTGAGCACAACTATGTTTCAGATGAAAAGAAATACGTATTTCAATTAGGGTTCTGCACGTATCGGGTAGTACCCGAGGCCGCGCCCCGTATACAACTCAATTACTTGAATATCACAGGTGCGATAAATTATACCCGAACTTTGATACAAAGAAAATAGAAAAATAATGTTTCAATCTATATGTAACGGTATAAAATAAAAAATCTAATCTTTAAATATGCATTAAAATTTGTTGCGGTTTCAAAAGTTCCAAAGTACACCTTGTATTACATAATCGGCATTCTGCCTTAATTTAAAAATACAATACGCAGCAAAACGATAAATGATTATTCCTGTCTTCCTGTCTATCACACCGTAGATTTTTGTCATAACAACTTTAGAAGTATCAAGACTAAATAAAACGTTAGAATTGTAACTATTCAGCAAAAATGCTTTAGCACTGCAGATGGCATTCCTTATAATCCTTATCGTACGATTAGTTGAAAACGTATGTTTATATTAACTTCCAGAAACTAATTCTAAGACTAGCCGCATTTTGCTTTCATGAAAATTTGATCTGCGATTTAATAGATTTTTAACGTGCAAAAGCATTTTGGACATACTTTTAAAAAATCGGGTTAACCCAAAACCAAACCGAAACAATGAAAGCCAACCCGACCCGAAATAAAAAAAGTTGAAGTTAACCAGGCCCGACACGACCGCGACTGGAAATTATAGCGACAAATGACCCGACCCGATTAATTGACGACGAATTCTTCCTTAATAAACAATCATATCCTCAAAATATTAATCGGGTTAGGGTAAAATCGAGTAACCCGAACAGATGCAGGACACTAAATTGGGATATCAAATTTGAATTAATAAAAATCTTAATTTAAATTGATAGAATAGAATTTATATTTCTAAATATATTTATTCTGGATGCTTACCGGTTTTACCCTAAAAATGTAATATGAAATCGAAAACAAGATCTTCATTTTTGTCCTCAAAAAACCAATGCTTCAAAAATTAGCAGTTGTTTATTTTTCGAATACACTTTCCTTATTGAAAACGAGATAGCAAAATTTCTAAATCCCTTGATCTTGAAACTAATTTTACATACTGAATTTTTACATTTTGTCATTTTTGATGCGTCTTCTGTATTGCAAATGGAAAATTAAAAATGTAAACTGCCTGTTTTTTGCTTTTGTTTAGTTCTTCTTATCTTACACGTATTCATTATCAAAAGATTTTAATTTTTCGAAATTACTCGATTAAGGGGTCTCAGGGCTTTTAAAATTGGAAAAAATAATAAAAAAAATGGTCATTTTCAATATTTAATATCTTAAAATGTATATGATTTTAAAACACAAATTTTTATTGGGATGAAAGATATAAGTATGTTCTTTCATTTCATGTATTTAAAAATTGCAGCATAGAGAATTTGTATTGGGGGCTACAAACTTTCGGACATTTGTCGAACAGAAAATGGGTATAGTAGATTACGCGAAGGATTATAAAATAAATTTTGCAACTAGAATGATTTTTTTGTGTTTAATTATACTTCAGATTATAATAATTACACTGAACCTAAATAAATGTGTATTTAAAGTATTTTTATAGATTTAATAGAAAGTTGTATTCAGCTAATTATTTAGCTAATTTTAGCTAACAAAATTTTGAAAATTTCAACAGTATAATCAGTTAAAAAAATAATTTTTTGAACAATAAAAAGGAAATTTTAGGTTCAGTTTATACAGACTAACGTAAACCATATGTTTAAAAAATTTCATGAGAAAATATTTAGAAGTTTTTGAGATATCCTGCGCGTTATACCCAAAAACGTCATTTGGGGAAAAGTAACTTGAAAGTTTCGTAAACGCCGCTTTGGCTGTGCAGAAAAGATAGGAGTTTAACATTTAAAAGAAATTAAATTTCGAAAAATTTGAAGCTTTAAGAGTCCTGAGACCCCTTAAACTTGAATATTTTAGAAAACTCTTTCTTTTGAACTTCATACATTTTAAGAAAATCTTCACATCTTATATCATGCTGAATCGAAAACTGTTATATAGATTTGATATATTTAACATATTTTTTTAGATTGCCCATTGACAACACAAAAAGGAATTTTTATATGAAGACATCAACAATGTATTGAAATGATGTTTTCATATTTATTAAAAGCACACTTTCTTACTAGCCGCATGCTAGGAGGTAAACGCCGAAGAAATCGCCAAAGATGCTGCTCCTTATAGTGAGATTTTTTTTCTTCTAGTTATTTCAGAGGTTTAAACGTGTAGTTTACATTTAGTGTCGTGCAGTAGTACAATCGTGTAGATTACATTTTTGTGTTTTATTTATATTATTTTATTATTTTATATAAATCCTGATGAAATTTTTATTTCTTTATGTAATATTTCCCGGAAATAAATGCCTGACTGTTTATATTATTTTAATAGCGCAAACAGGTTCATCTCTCGCAATCAGGCTGTGTGGAATTGAAAAATATATATAACTGAAAATGATTTTAAAAACCATCAAAAGTCAATAAAGTGAAACTTAATTTTCCAATAAACCGTTTCAAAGGACATTTGTTTCCTATACAGCCTTGTAAAAATTGAAATTATGCGGTGATTAGAATTTAGACAAATTGAAATAAAATAGAATTTTATTGGTCCGGTATTACCACCGTCTGTATGACTTGAGCGTTATTCACGAGCATGTTTTTAGTTTTCTAATAGAGATACGTGTGTATTGCCAATATCTCTAATTTTTTCACAACAAATAAACATCGTATTGCCAGAAATTTTACTTTGTAACGGAAATAATAACAAGATAAATATAAATCCATCAAAATTATTGTAAGTTACAATTCATAATTTTTTCGAAAATTCATTTCATAATTTATAATTCACATTAGAAAAATATAAAATTGCAAATTTGTTGTATTTATGTTTGGGTTTTTTAGTATTATAACCATACAAAAATTAGCACATTAAGATTATATTTTCAGGAGACATTCATACAAATATGAAAATGTAATTGAACATTAGAAGCTCTAAACTTTTGAGTGTTTATATTTCAATGACTTATCATCCAAATAACTTGAAATTTTTTATCCAGACATAGTTGTAACCCAAAAATAAAAAATATTCATTCAAAATTTGGTGTTGCTATTAAAAAAAGCAAAGTTTGGGCTGGTTATGATATGTAGATGACCTCTAAGCAAATTATACGTACATCATTTCAAAGTAGACTTTAATTCCAGTCATTTGATATCAGTAATTTTCATCTATGATAAATTGTTGAAGAGTCAGTAGGGATGTTTACTTTTTTCCCACTACTTTACATATAATGACAGACGAATAGTATTAGCGAGTTCTGCACAAACTTGTCGCTGTGAAATCCGTTTCATTGGTTTTTTTCATTGGTACTATCACCTTCATATTAAAAGAAAAATGTTGATTTGTTATTGAGACAAGTGTATTTGTTCTGGAATTTTTGGTCTTAATTAGGTGACATGAAATCGAAAAGCGTCTTTAACAATCTAGACATTTTTTATATTTGTTTTGTCTTTTACCCTCTAAAACAGTGATCGCGAACCCGTTTTCAAGCGCGTACCAAAATTCTCAGAAATATTATCATTTGATATTCCGTCATACCAAGTAAAATTTTAATTTAAAAGTGATATTAATGAAGAATTAATGAACAATAGTGATATTAATGAACAATAGCTGGCGCTGTGATCAATAGACGCTAAATTCAGGCTCGATTTTTGGTACTTCGGGACCCACTCAGTACATTTTAATCTCATTTTCCGCATGGAAGAAGAGAAAGGCAAAAAAAAACGAGCCTGTATTTAGCACCTACAGTGCCATCTATTGCTTATAACTCGAACTAAAATCGAAAATCACTGTAAAAAAACTTTTAACCTTATGCATAACCCTCCTGCAAGAATTTTTTAAATATCTATCATCGTTTGCAAGTTATTGAATTTTAAAATCAGTCAGTCCTTTTTAGGACATCCGGTATATGGTAAACAGAACTTTTTGATACAACACTCCAAGGATAGACTCATTCCGGACGTATAGAATATGATCTTGTACTTGCTTATAAATGTACGTAAAAATAACGATGTAAATTAAAGTGAATTGTTACCAAAATTTTACTTATTTTACATTGATAAAAATGCTTTAGGAAATACTTTTATTAGGAAGTGATTTTTAAAAAGTGCTTAATTTCAGCCAAAATATTTACCTATGATAATTTTTAATACTTTCTAAAAATGTTTAAACGTGTTAATGAATTCGATTTGTTAGTCTGTCTGTCCCCGCTCCAATTGACCTAAATATGTTCAGATTTTCATGCAATTGATGTACATTAATGATGATTATCATGGAATGTTCGGCATTATTGTGTGCAGCATTAATAGTTCATTTACAGGATCACTCTAAGAATTTCTTTTCATTATGGTTAATGTCGAAAAATAATTTGCAGAGTAGTTTAATGACACTACGCTATTTCAAATGCATTGAAATTGATATAAATCACTGAATTCACTGCAAGATGAATATGATAGAATATAGCATTCGTAGCATTTGTTGTTCATTTACAGGGTTACACAAAAGAAATTGCTCACAGTACTGCATTTGAGCAATAATTCCTGGAAGTGAGTTTTCAATTTCGATATGAATTAAAAAGTTAACTAATTTTTTTTAATGTTATTTGTTGATATAAATTCTATATCTTGTATACAGGGCTGCACAAAATAATTCACGTACGATTCTCCTTGTGAGCAGAAATTGATGAAGGAGGATTTTCAACTGAGATATGTATTTCCTATTTGAACAAAAAATTTTCATGCATGTAGTTAATACATACCAATCTATATATCATATAGATTATATAGATCATATTATAATGATCATTATAATGATCATATAGATACTGGACTGCTCAAAGAATTCGGGTAATTTTTCGACTGTAGATAAGAATTGCTGAAATTGGGTTTTCAAATATGTATGCGTTTCCACATGGTTGAATTAGGCATCATATCTCAACTTATTAAACAGTGCAGTTTTATTACTTTATTCTGAATGTATTGGAAGGTGTTTCATAATCTATGCTTGAGGCATGATTTTTCTTTCTTGTTATAATCACAAAGTAATAATAAGTCCTAAGAGTAAACAACTATGGAATTTTATCACTTCAAAGCAGCAGTGAGGTTGATTTTATTATAGGGTTCGTACTACTTATGGAATTTAAATACCAGACTTTTCATAAAGTAATATTTCTCTTAATAATTTCTGTTTAATAAATTTTGTGTTTAAATAAGGCCAGGACTACTTTACGAAAAATCTGTAATCAAATTCCCTGAATCCCGTACGAACTGCTGTAACGTTTGTGATGTTGCAGAATTCGTTTTTGTAGAGCTGTGGTAGGAATGAAATGGTTATAAGAGAAAACAAGTAATATAAAAATTTTGTTTTTAAAGTCAGTTCCTACTTGGGTCATCAAAGAAAAATTTAATATAATCCCTTAAGCTAATATTAGTTTTTGTTGCATTAAAATATCTCAATTTGTTGATTTTCTATAAGCAAGTAGGTTTACAATGGAAGTCTATGGGAATTTGGCGAAATATTAGAGATATCGCCAAGTTTGCGTCTCATTTTGGTTGCAAATTTGGCGAAATAGCGGCAAGTTGGCGACAAACTTGGCGGTATTTGGCGACAGAAGAGGGTCCACCCTATGGTAACCCCCTTATAGGTATGAAGATGCAGTAAATGCTGTTCAATAATCAATGGCCGCCATTTTGTCTCCCATATAAAACTAAAATTAATTAATTAAAATTTAATTAATGAATTAATATTTGAAAAAACTATATTAACATCAGTTGTCATCCAGTACAAGTTTAAAAAAATTATTTTAACTTGATAGGATGAATAATGAGTATTTTATTAACGATTGAAAATTTGAACAAGATATATAAATATATAAATAAATATATATATATATAAATATAGGGAGAGTGTGAACTAATAGTAGGAATTTAAAAATAGGCATTTAGATTTGCAAGAATACGGCAAATCATTTTTATGAAGAAAAAACAACATATGCACTTTAATACTTTAATCACACGTTCTTGCAAAAATAATGTTAAAATATAAAGTAAATGCAAAGAAAAAAGAAAGTATTTTGTAGTTCAGCTCATTTTTTCTTTTGTAAAGTAAGTCAATAACCTAAAAAAAAAAACGAATCTACTAAATAAATAAAAAATAAGCATTATTCATTTTTTCTAAAATATTTTTTTTTTATTTTCTTCAGAACAAATGAGGATTGTCAGGGTAATGCATATAATTGAATGAAAGCGCATAAAACCACAGGTGAATAATAAATTATGTCTTTAAACGCTTTTTTTCTGAAATTTAAAAACCATTATATATTTTAATGTGTTAAAATGTGTATGCATATTTTTCATATTTTGCACAAAAAGCAAAATATGAACATTTGTTTTGAGGAAAAAAAAAAAAAAAAACATGATTGAAAACAGTTAAAAAAACATGAAAACTTTATTTATTACGATACAAATATATAACCGAAATGTTCCTTTAAATAAAAAATATAGAAAATAATGAATATTATGAAACAAAAAAGGCCTTTCAATTAGTCGATGTCATACGAAAAACAATGTTTGTTAAATTAAATTGCCTTGAGTGCTTGTTTTTTAAAAGGACTGATATTTATTTTTAACAGAGCAGCGCTGGAGAAAGCGAATGGTGAGTAGACTACTTAGGAAATAAATATAGAAATTAACTATTAAAATTAAATACATTTGGTTAAAAAAATTTTAAAGATATTTTTTCTTTGTTTGTCATTTAATTGGATAGCCTTTTTATTACTCTTTATGGCTTGCTAGAAAGCATTTAAAATAATATATTTTAAAAGTTTTAATACATTTGATCAATAATATATCCCCCCCCCCCCTTAGAAAATCTTTTTACACTATAAGTGATGATTTAAATATACTTTTTATTTTAAACAAAAAATGGTAAAAAAGATGTAATTATATTTAGCTTTTTAATGCTTTTTCTGTAATTTATGTGAAAAATTAATAATATGATTTGATTTTTTTTTATTTAATTTGATTATTTTAGAATTTTGTAATATTGGAGAAGTTTTTATAAAATTTTCCAAATAAGTTCTTATTTAAAAAAGAATTTATTTGATTTTTTTCGGTTTCTTTGATGTTTCCGGACTTTTAAAGCTTCAAAATTTTCGAAAATTTAATTTATTTTACATGTTAAACTCCTATCTTTTCTGAAAGTTTTTATATAATTGTTTCCTTGAAATTCCCATTAGGACAGAAGTTATGACTTTTAGAATTATAACCTCTCAACAGATGAAGTTGCGTTTCCGAAACTTTAAACTCCTTTTTCTCAAAATGATGTTTTTAGGCATAACGCGCAACACATCTCAAAAACTCTCAATATTTGCTTATGAAATTTGCAAAATATATGTTTCATATTAGACTGCCTAAACGAAACGTAACATTTCTTTTTTATTGTTTAAAAAATATTTTTTAGATGATTATACTGTTGAAATTATCAAAATTTTGAATTAACAACATACAACTTTGTATTAATATATAAAAATACTTTAAATAGAAATTTATTTATGTTATGAGTAATTATTATAATTTCAAGTATATTTATTCACAAAAATTTGCATTCCAGTTGCAAAATGTATTTTCTAATCCAGAGCATAAGCTGCCATACCAATGTTCTGCTCTATAAATGTCTGACAGTTTGAAGCTTCCTAAAAATATTAATTCTGATATTTTATAATTTTTAAAATATGTGAAATGGAAGTAAATGCTTATATCTTTCAACCCTCTAAAAATCGTATTTTAAAATCATATGCATTTTAAAATATTAAATGTTGAAAATGGTCTTTTCTAATTTTTTTTTCCAATTTTAAGAGTCCTGAGACCCTTTCATCGACTAATTTATCTTTTACACCCTTCTTGTCCATTTGTTTTTGATAAAATAATGTGTATTTTCTATGGTCGACTATTTTAAATCGTGGTCAGAATTTTTGCCTTTTTTTTCAAGGCGGGTGAATTTTATCATTCTTGTTATTATTATTATTATTATTATTATTATTATTATTATTATTATTATTATTATTATTATTATTATTATTATTATTATTATTAATTTAATACTACCAGTTACCAAATATTAGAATTAATATGACATTTATTTGTACTAGTTTAATTTTGTAAAATAAAACATGTAAATAAAACAAGTATAATAACAAGTAAAATAAAACATGTACATTTTATTTTGTAAAATGTATTAAGTAATATTTATAAAAAAACATTTACAGTTAATATATCAATAATGCTTGGTTTCACTACGTTTTTTTTATATCCCATTTAAGCAGAGCGCTTGTAGATGTGTCAATAGACAAATCCATTATTTTTTTATTCCATCTCTGTTATCATTGTTGCACTCATCGGGTAATCTGGTACTGCAACCGTAATTTTATCTGCATCTTGGACAATGAGAATGCTTTGTAATATGGTTAGTTGACCTATTGTTATCTAACCATAGGAGTGATTAACCGATCAGTTTACCGCAGGTAAAAACAATGTAAGTAAACATTTTCTTAAGGAAAATGTTTTACAGTGTTTTAGATAAATAAATTCTGCCAATGAAAAGCACATTTTTTTTGGACAATAATGAAGTATATAAGAATTCAGAAATAATTCAAATAATTTTAATTAGATAGCATCAAGAATGATAATTTTTGATTGAGAAGCGTCTTTTGTAATAGCAAACGGTAAAACAAAACAACACATACCTAAACTTAAAATATAGCAATAATTTCTCAAAAATTTCTCATTTTATTTTAATTAAATGAACACTTGTTTATGTGGTATGTAATATATCATAAACGTTTTTCATCATTTATAATCGATTCTAGAGTTTTTCTTGGAATATTAACTACTATAAATGTAATTTCGTTTAAAAAGAATATTTCCTGATTTTTCTAAGTTTACGATATCAAATAAAATTATAGCTAATGACTGTGGATTCAAAAAATAAAGTGCCTTACGAGAGGAGGAAAGTACACAAGAAAATTAACGATGAAAGAGTTTAAGGAACAATTTGCATTTAATGCGCTTTCATTCTTCTAAAACTTTTGTTTTCTTTTGCATGTAATATAACTTTAAATAAAAGCAGTAAAATGAATGTACATACTTAAATTCAGAAGTGAATAGCTTTTCATACTTCGACACAGTTCTTTGAGTAAATGAATAAATATTAATCTGGAAACAAAAATTTTAAGAAATCGTTTACGTCCCCTTTCTTTGATGAAATTTCTAAAAATGTACTGGATTCAAATATTTCATACTTGAACGTAAGAAGATAGACTTAAATGGTAAAAACGTCGTGGTTTTACTAATACTTCGTGTAAAAATTTTATTTTGATGATTAAATAATATATACTCGTATATGGGTGGTTCTACGCAAATAGGCCGTAATGATGAAACTGGAGAACATTTAAATTTTTCCAATAGAAAAATTTAATGCATTTTTAAACCTATAGTTTAGACATGGTTTTATTATATTAGCTCATAAAATTGAAGCAATAATTAAAACATATATTTAAAATAAAATTTTAAACCTATTCAATATCATTCTCTCACAACTACTACCACCCAAAAATATAAAAAATATCATTTCTTTGAAATATGTATATTTATTTTGTATGACTTCTGTCGTTTAATATGAACACATAAAGCGTTATTTATATGTATTACATTAATTTTTGGGTATGTACAAGCAATTTTTATTTGGCAAAAAAGTTTGAAACTCATGTTTTAGATCATTCCCTAACTCATTAATAATTTTGGGTACTTCAGATACTACTGTAGGCTGAAATATTGCACATGTGCTGCGCACATGGGCCTTACCTGTCAGTAAAACAATTTTCAGTCATCCTGGAGAAATACTTCAGTGTGTAAGGAATAATTTAATAGACAGATTGGGCAAATGTTAAGATAATGTTATCATTCCCTCATTTATATTTATAAAAATAATTTAATTTCTAAAAAAAGTATTAATGGGTGGTTTAATTTTCCCTGAAGGAATACTTTGAGCGTACAGCGAAGCCTCCTACTGTGCGAGACAAAGTGTTATAGCATGGATCCGAGTGATGCGCAGCACGTCCTCTCCGGGCACCCTGCCTTTGAACTTGCGTGCAGAAATGGACAGAGACTACACAGCCCTTTTCAGATGGGGTAAGAGCATTGTTAGACTCTGGTTAGACCCTGAGTCAGTCGAACGCTGGCGACCATCCTACCGGCGTACAGTGGGACGTTTTGACGATCGAAGTGGACAAAATTATTTCGTTGAAGTTTAATTAGTTTTTGCTGTTTTTCTTAATGCATCACTAATAACATACTCAAACAGTGATAAATATTAGGTTATTTAAAGACAATGTCTTAAAATAAAAATACAGGGTGCCCACTAAAGTCCGTTCCCAAACTCTTAACTGCCGAACGATTGCATCTATATTCATAAACGTGCTGTCTAGGTATAGTAAAGAAGCTTTGCGCTACTAAAGGAGACCGCTTACAGCGCCACCTGATGCAAAATGGCAGCATTAGCGTTCCTATTGCGAAAGCGGCTCGAAATATGGGATAAAAGTGAAGGACAAATTTGTAGAGTATCATCGATTTAGTTCGAAAGGACACCTTGTGAACATGAATGCTAAATGAACCTCATTCTGAGCATGAATCTCGTTTTCGAAATAGGAATACTAACTCAGCTGTTTTGCACCAGGTGACGCTAGAAGCGGTGTCATCTGGTAGAGCATAGTCACTTTAATATACCTAGACATCACTTTTATGAGTATAGCTGCAACCATTCGGCAATTAATAGCGCGGGAAGGAGTTTAGTGGGCACCCTGTATAATGCATTACAAATAATGCGTTAAACATACTTATTTTACAATTAAGTAAAAAACAATTTAATGCACAGATGTAAGTTAACATTAATTTCTTTTTTTGTATTTTTGTCTACTCAGAATTTCTCGAGAAATTTGTGTAGTCATCCTGAAAAATAAAAATTTAAAAATAAAATCATATTAAAAAAACTTTAATGTTTTGTGCTACCCTGTAGAACATATAAATGCTACCAAAATTATTTTCGGTTGAAAAAATGCTGTTGTGTGAATAAATAACCTATATAAATTTTATTCGATTTGAAATAAAATTTCTGCATATAGACGGTAATGTAACCGAATTTTTTATGTGTCCTTGTAGAAGAAATACAACTACTACGCACTTAGTTTTAAATTTAAAAAATGCTATTGTGTATCTTAATAACCTATAGTAATTTTGTTGAAATTTAATTAAAATTTTTGCTTTTTAGCAGCAATCTTTCCGCGATCTTTTGTGTGGCCCTATTAAAAATGCATAATTTCTAAGTTTGTCAAATTATAAGTTAATAGAATTGTCATCAGAAAAACACATGTAGGCAAAGTTTCAGCTCAATTAGATAACTGAAAGAGGTTTAAAATTGTCTTGCAAGATTTCAACTAATCTTTTATGTGGCCCTGTTAAAAAAGTGTAACTGCTACGTTCCATAAATTACAAATAATATTGCATTGTCATCAGAACTACATATCCTGAGCAAAATTTCAACTCAATTACATTATTGAAATTGGTTTAAAATTTACTTGCAAGATTTAATCTAAATTTTTATGTAACCCTGTATAAACATTATTTTAAGCACAAATCTACGTTCTTTAAATTACAGTAATATTGTATTGGCATTCAAATTACACATGTATTCATTGTTTCGGCGATAATTCGGGGTTGTCAATAGAGTAATTAAAAATGGTTTAAATTTGTATTTCAAGATTTGAACTAAACATACTTGCATGCACTACAAGTTAATATGATGCTTGTTTATTAATAAAAACTTACTGATTTGCAGCTACCTACAGGAATTTGTTTAATTTTTCAATACTTTAGAAATGGCACTCTGATTTAAAAAAATGTTTATTGCTGAATAATGCTGAATAATTTGTTAAAAGTCAAGATGATTTTTGTAAACAACATCAAAGATCATCTAGAATTACAACCTTTGAATAAAGTGGTTAAGCGTGTTTAATATCGCTGATTTTCAAACAAAAATCGGTTAAATCTGACATGGACAAACCTGTGACATATGTTCTGCAAACTCGTGCTTTCAAATAAAACAGAATAGTCACGACGTGCTTTCAAACTTAGATGAAGCTAGTATAACTTTTGAAACTCCCTCAAACCAACTGCACAAATGGTTTCCTTACGGTCATATTTAATCGATACTTCTGATTTGTTTTGAAAAAACTCGTACGGATTTCGAAAATACAGATATTCAGCTACCAGTACACGCGGTTTTGTCAAATTCCGAGATTATCGGAAAAATGAATTTTGTCCACCTAGATCATCAAAACGTTCCATTGTGCGGCGTGAAGATCGGATCTCGTGGATCGGGGATCTCCGTCGTAGGACGTTGTGTTCCTACTTCCCGGACCGATCCAAGCAGCAAAACAGTACCGTCGGGTGCGAGTTCACCGCTGTGGCTGATGGTTAGATCGTAGTAGAAGGCCAGTTCCGCCTCACTGATATTGCAGAAGTCTTTGTAGCCGAGGCCCATGCGATCAAGGAGGCAATCACGGACGCACATCAGAGAGACCTCAGTGAGATCGACATCTATTGTGATTCGAGATTGGCGTGTGAGGCCCTAAATTGGCTAGTGTCTCGACACAGGGCGGTTTCTGATATTAAGGACTTGGTGAAGCGTAGTGGAGTCGAGGTTCATATGCACTGGTTCAAAACCCATGTGGGTAATGTCTAGAACGAACGTGCGGACGCGCTGGCGAAAGCCGCAACGAACCGACCAACGGTCAACGTGGGTATGAAAACCGGCCAAAAGATACCTTATCGGACGAGTTCTGTCACTTTGACAGGATAGATTGGACACCACGGGAAATGGCGAAGTGACGTATGGACTCTTCCCGCCAGCGCGCACGGCGACTTCTATCTCAACCAGGTCTTTTCGGGACACGGCACCTTTGGTGACCATCAGACTCGCAGCTTTCAGCAGGATCACACATGTTTTTGTGGGACAGGAATAAGTGATCGGAGGCATTGTCTTTAGTCTTTATTCTTTTCCTCTCTGGGAAAGAGTCTATAAGGGAAAGAGTTTTCCTTCGGTAGTTCCAGATTCGAACTCTTCTTGTCTTGTGCCCAGACGGTTACAGCTGGAAGGGAGTGAAGACCATTGTAAATTACCTCTTAATGCGGACACTCGACCGAGACCTTGGTCGCCAAAGGCATGGTCACCGTGCCAGAGTTCTTCACTGTCTTACATCACGATTGAACGCAAATCGGCACTGTTGTTGGTATTGCATGAAGTTCTATGGTTCGAGACTTCGTCTGTGAACCAGCATTTGTTGAGTTAAATGATATGTAGTACTGTATAAAATGTCGTTGTGCATCTATGTATTTTTGTTTAATATGTGTAGTGATATAAATATGCGGTAAAGGTACAGCAGACTGGGCGCCGGAAACGTCCTGCCCACAGCATTAGCGAGGGTGAGTATATGCGCTCAAGAAGAAACTTTCTTCGAATCTCCCAGGCTCGCTAGCAGCACCTTCCCCCCCTTTCATTGGTTGCCTACCAAAGATTCATTTGCTCATTATAAGGAAAGGGTATGTTTACAAAAAAACAATTTCGTCAACCAATGTACCACAACATTTTTGTCATAGCACTCATTGCAGGAATCACATTGGCAACTCTAATCCAATCATATCACAGACCTGTTAAGCGACCAATCAAATTCCCTGAGCTCACTTGTACAGTAGGGGGTTATAAAGAACGGACAGGTTTTTCTTACTGATCCACAGCAATCCACAGTAAATCGACCAACAGTAAAGTCAGCTGCCCTTTCCTTATTGTAGTCGATCTTGGAAGACTTCCGCAAAGCAACTCCTCTTCGGAAATCCTCGGCATCGGTTCGTGGGCCTCCTTTATATGAAAAGTTCTAATTTGGCAGAAGTAATAAAGATTTCATAGGTTATTAACCATTCACAAATATATTTAGGAAAAAATATAGGGGGCTGATTAACTTACTTGAAAATAAAAATCTCTTATTTTGTATATCTTGTGGTTCATCGTCTGAAATTTCATGTA
The DNA here is from genome assembly GCA_963932465.1 of Maratus speciosus. Lineage (NCBI taxonomy): Eukaryota > Metazoa > Arthropoda > Arachnida > Araneae > Salticidae > Maratus > Maratus speciosus. The sequence goes on from OZ010790.1 coordinate 193,635,011, forward strand.
GTGCCGAACTAAAAAATATATTTCTTTAAATTTTAAGTATTATATTCTCAGAGATTTAGTCGAAATTGTAAGGCAAAAATGTGTCACCCTCTCTCTTTTCCGAATCTACTGAAACTAACATTATGTAAAAGTTAGGGGAAGTGGAAATTTATTCAAACCTTGCAGAAAAACTATAACGATTACCCTAGATCATATAGTCTTTGCAAAATAGGATATTTCTGTTGCACACAAATTTCACTTTGCGGGCACTCAGCAAAGGAGTTGAGGGGCGCTCGAGGTACCTGTCATTGCGAAAAGATTGTTAATAATTATTTTCTCGAAAAACTTTCTGTAATTAGCCTAGGTATTAACATTTAAATACACGGTCGGTTTGGACATACACTGTTAAAAATCTGCAGCAAACAGTCCAGTCATTCGACCGTTTTTAAAGATAACGGTTACATGTCCATATTATTGACAATATTACACAATAAAGTTAAATTACGGCTATGTAACCGTTTTCCATAAAATTCTGGACAGTTTGCTGTAAAGTTTTAAGTTTACATAAAGACACGAGCGGCGTACTCTACGCGCCATCGGCATTTAAAGCCTAGATAACAAATTTTATCGATATATTTGTGCAATGCCCAGTAGTAGTATAAAAGCATTAAACGCCAAATTTTGAAAAACAGACTAATTTAATTATGCGTTATCACGTAATGATTTTAGATCCGCGATTAGTTTGCATTGTGTGGTGCTCTCAATACACATCCCGGGTATTTAAAGATTAATTAAAAATCTATCTGGAAAAACTCAGCATGGAACAAGGTGGCAATGCATCTCCCCGACCTCCTTTGGAAGCAATTTTAGTATAATACCAAGTTTAAACTTTGAACTAGATCTTTGTTTTAGGTACACTGTAAGAAAATGAGTATTACTACGCTAAATTTGGGTTTATTTAGTCATCATATACAGATTTGGATAACATCTTTAAAAAATTTCACAGAATAACAATATATGATACTATTTAGGCTTCTTATCTCTCTGATCTTTCATGGTATATCCACCTATACTTTTATAGTATGTGTGGCTATTCTCAACGCTACGTATAAAAGTTTTTTTACAATGTCTTATTACTCTTTTAGCGATTTTTTGTAATATTACAGTTACTAATTAAAATATATATTGTAGGAACCGTCTGCGCACGAGTAATTGTGGTACTTGACCGATTATTTCTAGTTATTAATAATTTTCTCATTGTAGTATTAATCACAAGCCTAATACTTGAATTCTTCACAGAATAACAATATTTGATAGTATTTTGTCTTCTTATCAGGGTTGGGTTTTGTACATCAAAAAAAGGTTTTTGACATGACATGACGAAAACCTGTCAAAAAGTGTCAAAAACTGACGAAAAGAGTCAAAAACTGTCGCAAAGTATCAAAAATCTTATACACATTTTTGTAACAATTATTAGTGAAATTCTATGTTAAATCAAGCTAAAACTAATTAGGTAATAATTTATATGTTATATAAATCATTTTTATTTAGTTATATACAATAATTAAGTTGTAATAAAATTATAAATCGTAATTCAATTTGTTCGTCAATGTCATGGTAGGAAAAATGGCTAAAAATATTGAAACTACTATTAAATTCATTTTAAAAAGGATTATTTATATCTTTATTATTATTAAAAGTTCAGTTTATTATAAAAAAATTAGCATGTAATTTATGCTAAAAAAAGCTTGTGTAAAGCTATAAAGTGGCCATTACTCAATGATTGATCAGAAGTTACCTAGATCTTTAATGATTCTAAATGATTGTTTTTGTACATAAACATTAGATATAAACCAGAATTGCAACAAAAACGTTCTCTGAGTAAATGATTTATAATCTGAAATCAATATAATGAAATGTTCTTTAAATAATTTAAAAGAAGATGGTTCGTTATTTTCAATATTTACACCTAAATATTATATCTTCGTTTTATTATGTTAGTTTCAGTTTAATTATTTAGAATAATTTGTTTATGTTAAATTTTATTTTTATACATTGTAAAATAGTCCCTTTTTAATATTATTTGGAGCATATAATTTCAAGTTTGTAAATGATGAACAGAGAGAAGCAGCTTGAACATGGCAGCTTGAAATAAAGCCAAATTTTCTAACTTTGTCATTGCTTTTGAAGCTGAATCTCCACCATACTCTAAAAGTTTCTTGTCAGCTCAGGATGTTCCAGAAACGGTATAGTGAAAAGGTTAGAAAAAAAAAACAGTATACCAAGTGAATTCATACAGCTTATGGTACGTTTGCATTCCAGTCCATGCAGTTCAGTATCAATTGAGCGGAATTTCCAAATTTTGGAATTATGCACTCCAAATTACGAAACAAACTTGGAGTACAAAAGGCCTGATATGTATTTTCTTGCTACTGCATACTTAATGGAAAAAAAAAACTTAGAATAAGGCTAGCATTAAAACAATATAAAAATAAATATATATATATAGTACCTATATGTACACTATGACGCAAAAGTTTAGACAATGAAGAAATTCTTACATACTTAGAAAAATATTTATTCAATTTTCAAATCACTGCTTGAAATTAATGTACTGTACATATAAACAATATTTATAACAAAGAAAAGTGGAATTGTGCATATTGCAATAAATTAAATGGTAACAAAAATAAACTGCTGTCTCAAAAGTTTAGACACAAATTAAATAAAATCGAAATAAACAATTTTTAAAACCTGGTTGCGCATCCATGCTTATGTATTACGTCATATACACGAGATTGTATGGAAGAAACTAAATCTTGTATAGTTTGTGGATCGATATCGTACCATGCATTCTCAATAGATGTCTTAAGTTCTTTTTCAGAAGAGTATTGTCTAGCGTTGCTATAAACTTTGCGACACATGATGCTCCAAAGGTTTTCTATAGGGTTAAGATCTGGGCTACATGTTGGCCAGTCGAGAACTCTTATATTATGGGAATTAAACCAAGATTTTGAATGTTTTGCAGTGTGAATTGAAGAATTGTCTTGATGAAATTCCCACTGAGGACCCCCTAGAAGCTCAGGAAATGGCAGTAGGTTTTCTTCTAATGTCTGTGTATAATGCTGTGAAGTTTGACGACCACTGGTGAAGGTCAGAGATACTTGTCCATTATAGCAAAAGGCTGCCCAAACCACCACCGAGCCCCCTCCTTGTCTGCGACTAAAAAAACGTCGAGGTTCCTTCCGCAAGTCATGCCAATACGATAAACAACCATCTGGACCATCCAGATTCCACTTTTTTTCATCGCTAAATATGACTGACTGCCATTTCTCTCCATATGACATATGCTTTCGAGCCCACATAAGTCTTTGTAACTTATGATGTGGTTTCAGAGCTGGTTTCTTCTGCATTTTGCTATAAACGATTGTTCCTTTTTCCAAAATTCGTCTACGAATCGTATCCTTTGATACAGAGAGTCCCGATGAGCTTTGAACTCCACGTACGCTCATTTGTTGAGTACTCGCTAGTCTTTGTATCAGGCGATCCTCTCGTACATTTGTCACACGTGGCCTCCCAGACCGACATTTTGCTTTATATTCGGAACCACTCGATAAAACTCGATAAATAGATTTTTTTGACCTATTAATAATAGCAGAAATTTCAGAAACGCTCTTCCCTTCACCTTTCAACTGCCAAATCCTTGAAACCTCATTCACTTGAATTTCTTTAGCTCTCGGCATGTCGACTATGAAGCGCAATCGTTTGCAGAACTTAAGTACTCCAAATTTGTGACATCATCGATTCTAAATTTGCATATGCCAGCGAATATTCAAAGAAATTTAGAAAAGTGTCTAAACTTTTGCGACAAGCACATTTGAATTTTTATGAAAAAAATTAGTATTATAGCAAATAAAACGACTGTCTTTTGTACATAGCATTTTAAATCAGTTTTTGAATATATTTACAGGTTTTTGTAATTCTGGCGTCATAATTCTGCATTTTAAAGCTGAATGACGTCATTGTCTAAACTTTTGCGTCATAGTGTAATTGCATATATTCAATTGTACAAGTATTTTCACCATGTATTTTTATTTTTAAAAATTAAATTATTTAATAGTTTGATTAGTTTACATTTTCAATGTAACGATACTTTTAATTATTTTTTATTCATATATATAACTTACAATTATTTTCTGTCTTCTGAGCAACTTGTTGAACCAATATCATGTTTTGAGTTTTATACAGGGTATGTGGTTTTTAATGTCTAAAACTGACAAAAAATTTACTCGAACGTCTGAAACTAAAAATTATGAAAGATTATAATTTAAAGTTGCTGTAAAAATAATTTTAAACAGTTTTTGAACTCAATTTTAGGTTTTTGACAGTTGTTGTTAAAAACTGCGTCAAAAAGGGGTTCTTGACATGACGGTTAAAACCATGGTAAAAACCGGATAAAACCGCCACACTGTCAAAAACTTGCCAACCCTGCTTCTTATCTCTCTGACCTTTCATAGTATATCCATCTATACTTTTATAGTATATGTGGCTATACCCAACGCTACGTATTATAGTTTTTTTACAAACTCTTATTATTCTTTTAGCAACGATTTTTTGTAATATTACAGTTACTAATTAATGTACTTATTGTACGAACCGTCTGTGCACGAGTAATAGTGATATTTGACCGATTATTTGTAGTTATTTATAACTTTCTCATGGTATTTATCACAAGCCTAATACTTGAATTCTTCACAGAATAACAATATTTCATACTATTTAGCCTTCTTATCTGTTTGACCTTTCATGGTATATCCAGCTATAATTTTATAGTATATGTGGCTATACCCAACACTACGTATTATAGTTTTTTTACAATCTCTTATTACTCTTTTAGCAACGATGTTTTGTGATATTACAGATACTAATTGATATATTTACTGTACGAACCGTCTATACGCGCGTAAAAAGGCACTGAAAATTACTGTTTACAAACTAAGTTATGTACCATTATTGTCTTTGTAAATTCATAATATTACGTCAGTTACACAATAAAAATTATACCAGTGTATAAACGCCATTTTTTCTTTTTCCTTGTTCAGAACTTAATTAAACAAGTTACTGTTATAATTGGACATTACTTAATGTTGTTGAGAGCATTAAATAACTTTTTTTAATGGGATAGTTTTGATAATTTGTATTCTTAAATGATGGCAGAAATTTTTTTTTGTCTGTTTTATGTCATATGAGTTACCGAATTTTGAATTGCCATTTTTGGGATTAAAAGAGAGACTGAAATAATCTGGAGTTATTTGGGTATTAAGAGAGAAACATTTTAAATTGTAAAAAATTGTTCTAGCTTTATTAGTAAATTTTCTACACAGTTTTGAAAACAAAATTCGACGATCAAATGTTGCGTCAGTTACGATGGAATTGACCTATACGGGACACATGTGACCTAAAGTCCAATCATTTCCACAAGCAAGTACCTACTGTAACCGATACGGACGCATGTGCAAACGTGTTCTCAAACCTTCACCACTGTCGTCTTTGGCAACTGAAGTTTAAGGCTTGCTTTTCGAACAGATCTCTTAGGACTACGCAGGTCAGGTGCTCAGACACGGTGAACATCCAGTACAGACACTTTTGATCGTATCTGCGTTTCATTTTACAAACACAGCCCGTTGTTTCGAATTCCCTAATGCCATCGGAGGACTTTTCTGAAACACTTTGAGTTACTTTTTATTTATGACCTCGAACCAACACTCTATAACGCTTACTGCTGAGACTATTAGGCTAATGTCAGACGAATGTCGTTTTGCACACTTTTTTCCTTACGTATTATCCCTACACATTGCTGACATTAGCCTTAAAATGTATAACTGAGACATTCCATTATGGACGCCCTGTATATACTACATAAAATGCCAAACTTTAGTTCATTTAGGAAACGCATATTCCAGTTGAAAATTCAGCTTCAGTACTCTCAGCCTATAAACAGTAATGTACTCGAATTCTTTTATGCAGCTTTATATAGTATCATTAGAATTTATACGCGCCAAGTTATATACAAAATAACTTGTTGTGTTTAAAAACGCATACCACAACTTAAAACGCGCTTCCATCAATTATTGACAGTTCATTGACAGATATTGCACATTCTTTTGCGTGTTCTTTTAAATGAACGATAAATGCTAAGCGCACCCTATTCTATAGTAAACATTTTGAAGTGCATCTCCGTGATATATATTCATTTAAATATGTGTGAAAGAATATAACATAAATAAATACACTGCAAACAATTATGCCACAATTTAAAATGCCTCCATCAATTTTCCCATCAATTATTGACAACTCACTGTCAGTAATGGCACATCTTTTTGCGTGTACCTGTAAATGAAAAATAAATTTTAGGTATACCCTATTCTGTAGTAAACATTTTGAAATGAATCTCCGTGATATATATTCATTTCAGTATGTTTGAAAAAGTGTAACATCATTAAAATACAATGCAATTAATTATTCCCCGTAGGTCATAATGTAAAGACGTTCTTTTGACTATGTTCGTATAAATTATACGCACACTACATTTTCAATACCGAACGTGTCATGGCAAACCTCAAGAATTTAATAAATTGCATAGCAATCCGTAAGCACGGACAGACGTACAAATATACAAACTGTAGGACAGACATATGACCAAATAAACAGAATTCATACACACTTTTCAACTAAAAAAAATGGAAAGTGTTAAAAAAGCAGTAGTTTTTTGTCATGTGTTACCTTCTTTATCGACTGTTTTTAACACTTTCCAATAAAGTTGAACAGTGTTTATGACTTTGGTTCGTCTGTCCGTCTGGCTGCGCTCTAACTTTCGTAAATATACTCGGATTGCCCTGAAATTTGTGGATGTTATTGACGTTTACCCTAGCACGATCCCTATTTCTCATATGGTTTGAAGCATGTTTAGTTTATTTACAGAGACAGACCTAATATTCCGTTACCTTACGGTCAATGGGAAAAAATCGTTTCAAATAAATGTTAAAAATATTACATCCCTTCAAACATGAGAAAATTGATATACATTTACGAAGTGCACTAAAATATGCATTCTGTAGAATATGCGGTGCAAAGAATAGATACCATTTACAGGGCACACAACAGAATTTCCTTACATAATGGTATAGAGGGGGAATTGTTTGCGGCGTATTTTAATTACGTGAAACTATTTCATATAGAGTGAAATTGATGTACGTCGCTGAGTATTACTATAAGTTATTTCAACTATAATACGAAGTGCACAGCCTTTACAGGGACACAGAAAAGATTTCAGATAGTACATTCTATCCGAAGTACTGTATATTAGCCATGATGGCAGTAAATGCATTTTTAATTATAACATGCGCTTTTAAGCTTTCAGTTATATTTACGCATATTATATTATGGTGTGTATAAATGCTATAGTTCATATAGAGAGCTATAGAAAAGAGTTCGTGAGGGTTACTGAGTATGCGCATAAATATTTACGCATACTGTAAGGGGTGTATAAATGCTATAGTTGATATACAAGGCTAAAAAAAAAAAAAAAAAAAAAAAAAAAAAAAAAAAAAAAAAAAAAAAAAAAAACGTAAAGGTTACTGAGTATGAGCGTAAATTGCTTAAAAGTGGTTTTTAAATGAGTTATGCATTTTTACGCTGAACTTCATTCAGTTTACTAAAAAATGTTTGTGGAATATAGATAAATTGATATACAGGGCCACGCAAAGAGTTGGATACATGGCCGTCTATGCATGATAATTTCTTAAATTGTGATTTCAGTAGTTTTAAGTGTGTTTTAGTTTGAATAAAATTTTAGCTAAATAAGGGAGTTTAATAAAGGTACTAGGTAAACTACAGGACAGAACAAAAGTATTCAAGTATGTTTCAATCTATTAGTAGAAATTTCTGAAAGACCTGTTAGGCTTCAACCTGTTAGGCGTTTCCTTGCTAAACTAAATTTTACCATTATGTAGTATACATATCAATGTTCAGATCAAATAAAGGGCAGTTGAAATGAATTGGAATACATATTTGGCTATAGACGGTAACTGGTGAAATCAGTTTTTAAATGTTTTATCTGTTTTCTAAAATGTTCACTTAGTTATCTTATTTATCTTATTTCCCTAAATAACGAAGTTTTGTTAAAGATTTCAGGAAGTGTTGGAAAGTGTTTCATAATCTATGCTTAACGCGTGATTTTTCTTTCTCGTTATTTTTTTAACTTAATCAAATTTACAAAGTAGAAGTAGGAGTAAAGTAATTATTTTAAAATACTATTATTACTTTAACCCGGGAGGAGTCGCGTGGGGTATGACATGCTCCGTCTGCGTACGATTTTTACAATTGCCACCACTATTTTTCGCAAAGTAATCTTCAATTTACTTTATCGCATAATTTGCAACAATTGTCTCCCACTAAATAAGGTGACGATTATTATTGGCACTTATTAGTTTCAAACCGAAAATCGTTCATACCCTGTTTATGCGCAACTTCCCCCGGGTTAATATTTCTTAAAACTTAAGCATAAATTGAAGTTTAAGTATTGATCAAATCTACATAAGGAATTTACTTTAGGCAAATATTAATGATAAAAAATATATTTTTTATTTATTAACCAGAAAAAATGCGCAGTTTCAGATTGTTCGGATATTGAAAGGAGGTCATTTGTTTTCAAACAGATGAAAAATATTTTTTGGAACTGTTTTCGAAATAATTTTACGTTGACATTTGTTTGCAAACAAATGAAAACCCATTTTTTAAATTATAACATCAAGATTAATTATTTTGACCAATTAATACAGAAATCGTATTTCATTGAAATGTCATTTTTATTAATGCGATGAATGAGACAAATGCAGCAATCCATTTAGAAACGTAGTGATTTATGTTGAAATCGTTGAAGGAAGAAACTTCTAATGATTAATTAATTCTACATGATAAAATAACTCTAGTAAAAACTTTAAAAAATTTACAGAGGGTATCCGCACATTTTTGTAACAATTTTGGAAAAATAAATATAAACTTAAGAATTTTATTTCGTAATATGTTCAATCCCATGGTCCTTTTGCTGAACTATTTATATTCAACCTTGATTTCCAAGATAAAAGATATTTTCTTAATGTAGGACTATTCCACAGAAACTTATCATTTGGGGGGGGGGGTAAAATTAATAATATAGTTTATTTAAGTGTATGGTTGGAAAAAATTATATTTTTATGGTCTATAAAAAATTCTTAGTAAGAAAGCATTGTAAATTGATGTTCACGAACTAAGTTCAGTACCATTATTGTCTTCGTAAAGTTATAATGTTACGCGAGTTACACAATAAAAGTTACCTCAGTTACATATGCAAACGCCATTTTTTCTTTTTTATTGCTCAAAAATTAATTTAAAAAAACTATTATTATAATTTGTCATTATTTGTGTTGTCAAAAACATAAAATCACTTTTTTGAACTGAATAGCTTGGATAATAGTTACACTTCAATGAAAGCAGAAAATGCTATGTTTGTCTATTTTATGTTACATCAGTTACAGAAATTTGAAACGCAATTTTTAGGACTAAAATAGAGACTGGAATAATTTGCAGGTATTTGGATATAAAGTCCTTAATAAGGAATATTTTAAATTATAAAAATGTGTTTTACTTTGATTAGTAAATATTCTACACTTTTTAGAAAATAATAATCAGTTATCAAATTTTACGTCAGTTACAATCGAATTGTCCTATATCAAGGTTGATTTTGTTCCACTCCGCTTATAGATTAAATCCAATTTTTTGGGAATCCGCTTATAAAGAGCACGTTTTGAAAGGCTAAATGCACTATCATCCATAGGAAACACGTCGGAGGACTTGGGTCGGATGCATTTAAAGGGAGGATCTTCTTTTTCGTGTCAAAATTTTTCTATATACCTCGACTTACGTCACCCCGTATTTACGTCATCTGGCATGAGGAAAAAAACCTTCATTAAGAAGCACTTTGAACTTTTTATTCTATGAAGGGAAAACATTCCTGCGACAGTCAAGTGATAGTGACAAACAAATAAAGAAAAGTCACTAGAAAAAATGTTAGAAAATTCACTCTGCTGTTACGAAGAGCATCTAAAAGTAAACTAGTTCGATGTGCAAATCCCAAAATTTTCTTCTATCTCATGTCAATATTTGATTATAATTAGTTTTATTAGTATTTTTATTAGAATTAAACATAACTTCATACACTTTTCGATAGTACAATATTGAAAATTGCACAAAAATCGCTAATACAGCACCCCCTTCCGGCGGATTTTTTCCAAATTCAGGGAGGACCTTCTTGCCATGGCCAAAAACATACACAAAAAATTTGGTTCAATTCTATGCATAACTTCATACACGTTTCGATAGTACAATATTCAAAATGCACAAAAATCACTATTACAGCGCCCCCTACCAGCGGAATTTTTCGAAATTCAGGGAGGACCTTCTTGCCATGGCCACAAACATACACAAAAAATTTGGTTGAATTCTATGAATAACTTCATACACTTTTCGATGGTACAATATTAAAAATGCACAAAAATCTCTATTACAGCGCCCCCTAGCGGCGGATTTTTCCAAATTAATAGAAGACCTCCTTGTCCTAGCCAAAAAATTAAAAAAAAAATTTGGTTAAATTCTATGCATATCTTCATACAATTTTCGATGGTACAATGGCGACACACGGACACACGGACTGATAGATAGACATTTTGTATAAACATGTTTTTTGTGATCTTGGACCCCTAAAACGTGTAAATCCGTCGAAAACCGAAGTCAAAAAAATTTCGATTACAATACTTTCTTCTATTAGAGATAAAAAGAAAAGTAAAAAGAAATCATTTGTTGGTTCAAACTTCATTGCAAGATTTTTTTTTGCATCCTCAAAGGGTTGAACGGCGCAGGTAGAAGGACAATAAATTGTAAGTTAAGAACATATTGATTTATTCCAAATTGTTGTATTGTAAACTCATTTTTTGCTAGTATTAAATGTATGTAAATCAAACGTCAAATGTATGTAACAAAATCCCAAAATACAATAGAATATGTTCAATAGATTTTGGAGAATTTTTATTATTTAACTTTTATTATTTACCTTAGATGTATCTCGACTTACGTCGCTACTCTTGGAACGAATTCCTGGCGTAAGTCGAGGTATTACTGTATTTTAATTTATCAGTTTTTTCATCCAATAATATTTTTCCCTCGCACAGGATATGACATCATATTTTTTTTTTCGTATTTTTCTCAAAAATTATGGGTCGTCGAGGTATACTTATTTGAGCATTTTTTATGTTCTCCAAGCGAGGAATGTAGATATGCAGAGTTTGGGTGGTCTTGATGAAACACCCTGTATACATTAAACACAATATCTATACAAACACTAATAGATATTCAAACAAACCTTTTTTGTGCATTTATATAAGTTTTGGGAAAGTGGAGTATTGGGAAAGAATTAATAAATAATAAGTATTGACGAATAATTATTTCCTAATATTTTAAATCTTTATTGATAGTAAAACAATCGCCGTAATTTTCTTTTAAAACTTTTTAATAAGACTGCAACTAGAATATTTATCGGGGCCTCCTTATACAGGATGATTTAAAAAAAAGTTTACAAAATGACATGGCAAATCAGGCATCCCAGCAAGGATAAAAAATCACATAGGACCATAGGGTCGCAAACCACTTATTTAGTCGCAAATACAGAGTGATTCATACTAACTGAAGCCGGGTTGACGGTAATAATTTCGAGAAAAGTAAAAACATTCTAATGAAAATGCAACGACTTGTTTCGTGGGGAACGTGATAACATCACGAAAAGATCTGGAAAAACATATGTCTGAAGCAATCAATGATATGGTATGAAATGATAATCCCAGTCCAAAAAGTGGGGCGTCAAGTGCACATTGCTGGAGCGTATAATGCAAACTTTCACCACTTTTGCTTGGTGTTATCCCATTTACAACAAAGGTGTGAATGTCTGTTAAATGTTTTAGTATAATATACTTCAGTTTTCTAAAAGTTATTACCGTCAACACAAACTGAGTTAGGATGAAACACCCTGAATTTGCGACAAAATAAGTGGCTTGCGACCCTATGTTCCTATGTGATTTTTCATCTTTGTTGTAAGCCTGAATTGCCAGTCCAGTTTGTAAACTTTTTTTTAATTACCCTGTAGAAATTAAGCTATAACGCATTTTTTAATTCTAAATATATGTGGATAATCCTTTACCACCTATTTTACGGGCTGCGCTGTTAAAAATATCCCTGTAAAATTATGGCAGCAGAGATTCCAGTCATACACCGTAAAAAAAGATATATGTCCATCAGTTTGTGTCAATGTGTACACTAGGGTGGGCCGAAAAAGACTTTTTATCGATTTTCGATGATGGGTAGTGTGGAAAAGTTGTCACTGGTTTACTAAGTTTACGCAAAGAATTTGAGATCTTTCGGACAATTCCTTCATTTTTGGAAATGGCTTGACGTTTTGCGCAAATGCTGATTTTTGAAATTTTTAGCAAAAATTTATAAAGTGTTAAATTTAAGTTATTTTACCTGACTTGAAATTTCATGTTTATTGTACGAAATGTTTAAATAAGCTCTGATTATGTATTATTTAATAGTTAAATGGATTTTGAATCAGGTGACATTTATAGCTTTATCACGTAATAATGAGAAAAAATTGCAGGAATTGTGACAACAGGGAATAAGGATCTCGTCATCAATAAAGACTTGATCAGGAGGCAGAAAAGAAACTTGGAATGAAGATACAGGAAGAGGAAGATATTGGAGGAAGAAAAATTTACAAGCAGTTTTTTATAGTAGAAAAAATAAAACGATCTTCTTAGAAAAAAGTGGACTAGCAGCACCGTCGACAGAAAGACGAAACAAATATCACCATGTTGTCTGAACGTGGTTCGGAATATTTGGGTCACTTGACACTGCGGAGAAATAGCAAAATCATTATACAGTATTCTAAGCCGGAATAAAGTCTGCTTTGGAAAATCAAGAAGAGAACTGCAACATTTGATATCTATTCTTCATACGAACGAGTTTCCACTCTGACAGCGACATCAACTGACTAAACTAGACAGTAGAACCACTTGACCTAAGACATTTACCAACTGAAACGGAGGTATATTAATAGGGTACTCAAATCTTCAGACTTTTGCATTTCTGATGTCCATGAAACAGGAATAAGCTCGCAGAAATGAACACGTACATTTTCTCACGCCATTAGTGATATGTTCTTCGTATTTTTCTCGACGGTGCCGCGGGTTCCCTTTTTGCTATCAAGATCATGTTATGATTTCTACCATCAAAAAATATGGTTGTCATTATTCATCCCCCAAGATATTCCTCATCCTGTATCTTCTTTTCAAGTTTCTTTTTCTGTCTCCTACCAAGTCTTTAACGATGACGAAATCCTTATTCCTAGTTGTCCCAATTCCTGCATCCTGAAGCACAGATGAAGCTCTTATCGCAATTTACCTATATGATATACCAGTTATAAATCCGGCGAACGCTGTGTGAGAAAGGGTTCGTTGAGAGTGTCTGCTTTTGAATACCCTGGTTCAAATTCTAATTTAGACGAACTACCTGCTTCAAAGTTCCCACTTTCTAAATCTTCTGACAATGGCTGCGTTTTAGAGCATAAAAAGAATTAATATCTCATCTCGCAGTTACTCCCACCTCCTGTTTCCTCCCTCATCATCATGATGAGTGATTGCGTTTTCATTGGTTTCTAGTCCACATTCTCCGCTCCTTCTAGAATTGCTGCCAAGGCATGCTGTGGTCCGGCATTCAAATATGTGACTCTGAGCACATCAAAAAACCGAAGGAAGAGAGAGGGACATATTAAAGACAAAAGAAAGAAACCGACGGACGATCCAAACAATACTTACAACTTTTGCTCAGTTATACGCGAAAAGGATATAAAAAATCGTATAATTAAACATGCACATAACTAATAAATAATAGATAATCAGAGCTTATTTAAACATTTTGTACACTAAACATGATATTTCAAGTAAATTCAGCGAAAATAAATTTAATTTAACATTTTTAAAACTTTTGCTAAAAAAGTTCAAAAATCAGCATTTCAGCGAAACTTCAAGCCATTTGCGGCAAATGAAGGAAATGTCGAAAAAATCGCAAATTTTTTGTGTAAATTTAGTGCTACCAGTGGCAACTTTTCCGCACTACCCATCTTTGAAAATCGAAAAATTTTTTTTTCGGCCTACCCTAGTGTACACCCTAGCGGAGGAAAATGTATGGGGTAGTACCATATTTTTCCTAACAGATGGGCTAGAATTGCAATAATATGTGGATTGCCCTTAATTTTCTATGTATCTAGAAACATCCCTGTAAAATTACGGGCAGAGGCCGGCAGCAGAGATTCCAGTCATACACCGTAAAAAAATACCTGCCCATCATTTTGTGCAGCCCGTAATTTTATGGGGCAAAGATATAATACACTTCAAAACACAATAACACTTTACTTACTGTCCCGTAGCACGCAGCACGTTAGATAATCATCACAGAATAGCTTTTTTGGCGGGTTAAAGAATATGTTACGGTCACGATTAAATGACATTCTTTGTCGAAACACGACTAAAATGAAGAATTAAACCCTAGCGGATGAAAATGTATGGGGTTGTACCGTATTTTTTTAGTGGATCAGACCGTTTTCATCAAATAAGGCAGTTGCCCGTGAAAATTGAACAACAAACGCTCATAAATTTACAGTTTTTTCTGAGAGTGTGGCCAATGTGTTGTGTTGGCTCTGACTTCAGTTCGCAGGGTTTATTTATTATTGTTATCACAATTTATCTAACGTAGCAAAAGGTAGAAAAATGGTTGGCAAATATTTTTTCCTACAAAAACTAAAAATATTTATATAAATATTGCAGTTTCCATATCGCTTTTTTCTATTGAAATGCACCAAAGAAAACAACTTCATAATAACATCATAATAGTGCACAGAAATTTTTTTTTCGTAATGATAGGGTTTTTCTTATAAAGATATAATTACATTTCGAAAGTTACACAATTAAAATTTTAAAACAACTAGTATTTCTAAACAAACGCGGTTTTACGTTGGTCATTGGAATAGAAAAATTTAGTTGGAGAACAGAGATATACTTTAAAACATTTAACTGGGTGATGAAATATTTTAATTAAGATGAAGAATTTCAGTTAAAAGCTATACCATGACGACGAACACTTTCACGTTAATGACAAAATTCGTGTTGTGCAATTTTCAACATTTCATTCAAAATACAGCCTGAAAGTTATTAGAAACTGTGCAAATGTAAACATAATGGTTAAGTCTTTTTTGTTTAATTATGAGTAGAAGTTTGAAAGTTGAAGGTTTTTTAAAGGATTTTTTATGGGTTTTTTCCCCTCAAAAAGTACCAAACATTAACATTTCTTATCTTCTATTACATTATAAAGACCCCCCAAAACATAAAATACTTCAATACTACTAAACTAAGCAAGTTAACAGTAAAAACAAAATAATCCGTTTTCTAAGAAGAATTCAATCAACATTATGGAATTGAAACTCTTTGATGATGCAATATTTTCCACGGCCTTTTGAATTTTTCTCATTGATATGAAAATGATGAATACTAGAGTGTATTTCTCAAAATGGTGAAATTAAAAACAGAAAATATAAGTTATTGTGAACATTAGAGTTTTCCGAAAAAATAATGTAAATTTGTCAAAATAAATGCTTTCCTAACAAAATAATGTTTATTTATATGTTCTCCAATTTTTCTGCTCCATACTATAGATCTGTGTTGTTTTGCTGCCTTTAAAAGAATTGTAAGATATCTTTTAAAGATATTTAAATCGAAGATTCTAATAAGTTATTTACTATGCTTTAGTTTAGAACTTATCTTTTGTATAAATATCTAACCTTGTTGTTACTCTTCGAATGCTGAATGTAATTTAATCTGATGTAGAATTTCCTTTTTTTTTATCTATTTCAATTCTCTTAAACTTAAAAGAAAAATTAACCTTTGAAATTAGCTTTCTCTTCATAAAATAAATATATAATATAAAAGCTTCTTTTACTATATATTTTTTTAAATAACAAATTCACTATTGACTTAGTTTACCAGTGTTAGATACGTTATCATTAAATTTGTTTTCAGATTAGTTTATAAATATTTACATAAACAACGTTAATGCATTATTCAGTTATTTACTAAAAAATATAACTTTTATTTTTCCGGATACAAATAAATTTAACTTTGTAGAATGAATATATTCTAATTTAATTTTTAAGGATTGTGCCAGCCAAGTGCAAACATCGCTCGTTTTTTTTTATGTTAATCATTTAAAAGGTGTCTAATAAATGTTTAAATAGTTTAATGAAACAAAAATAAATTAGCTTATTAAATTAAAGAAGAATAATGTACAATCGTAAAGATATAAATTATATATTGAGCATTGATTTCTGTGAAATTTTAGGCATTACAAGATGCATATTCGGGGTTTAAGATTGTTATTTCTATTTATAGTAAAACATTATTAAATATTATTTGATTTTTTTTTAAAGTTAATAATGAACATGAACTATGCTATAACTTTATGTTATTTGTTCAATAAATGCGATTAAGACGGACATTTGAAAATATTTTTAGAACATATCTATTGTTCATTATAATACTGAATATACCCTCAACTGCAATAAAAGTGAAACATCCTGACAAAACTAAATTTCACAGGAGATGCAAAAGAAGATTTACATGATTTTACTGCAACGAGAAATTACAGCACTTAGATCTCCATGCAGCAGTAAAAACGTGTATAAAAGCGTAAAACCCTTCATAATGAAGACTTAGATGAACTTTGGATGGTTGAGTAACGAATGTTGGTCGATAAATGGTAACGAATAGACATAGCGTAATAAAGCGATTTTCCAGATAACTACACTTATGAAACTTTCCCTGAAGGAAGACGCAATTATGATAGATCTATTACTCGAAAAAAAACGCAAAATGAATTTTAAGAGATGTGTCACATTTCTTTCGGGTGAGCCATATGTTTCGAAAAGTACGTGATTACGTTTTATTATTATTATTTTTTTTTCGTAAGAAACTGCAAACTTGAAAATAGTCGACTTCCAATTTATCATGGATTTATATTTTTACAATGTCTTGAACACGGTTTAAATATTCTTGAACGATATCTGGCTGGTGTCTAACTATGTATTATACGAATTTAGGGCTCTTTGAACATAATAACTGATGCACGTGATACCATTAAAAATGGCATATCAGGTTATACTTTAACATAAATTAAAATCGATTGTATTTTGCGTATATGGGGCATTCTCACAATCTTTTGACTTTCAGAAATAAAAATCTGGTGAAATTAAACTTATTAAAATGACATTTTAAACTTATAGACGAATGTCTTAAGGATTCAAAATAAAGAAAAAATGGTCAGCAGCGAAAAATTATTTATTTAACTGAGGTTTAAATTACATTTGCCAGTTTAATTTTTACTACGATTTTAACACTATAACTTTTTATTTTCTTCTAAATTTTTACTTATAATGAATTTGCATTGTACCCACAGGACATTCAAATAAGAAATAATAACAGTATAGTACCTTTAGTACAAAATTTTGGTATAACACTGTCTTAAACGGATGTTAAAGAAGGGAGGGTAAGGGAAAAAAAGGGCATGATATAGGGGAAAAAAAGTTGGTAAGCGAAAAGAAAAAGGTTGGTAAAGATGGG
The DNA here is from genome assembly GCA_963932465.1 of Maratus speciosus. Taxonomy (NCBI): domain Eukaryota; kingdom Metazoa; phylum Arthropoda; class Arachnida; order Araneae; family Salticidae; genus Maratus; species Maratus speciosus. The sequence continues at coordinate 193,652,800 of OZ010790.1, forward strand.
ACGGTAAGGAAAATTACCACTTATTTTTAGGCAAATCATGTTAAGGCTAAGCCACAATGTGGCTCATACACTGTAAAAAAAAATCTGTGAAGTTACTAAATTTTTTCTAGGAAACTGGGATTCCTAGAACTTTTCATGTAACGGCAACAACAAAATTTCATGTAACAGACACACTTTTGCGCTGAAAATCAAAAAATCTGTAAGGTTACTAAGAATTTTTTTGGAAACTGGGATTCCGAGAACTTTTCATGTAACTGCAGCCAGGGTTACAAATAAAAGTTTAGTAAGATTACTGAAATTTTAGCAGATTCATTTGTAAATTTACAGATTTTTGTAGCTTTACAAAAACTAGTTTTGTAGATTTACAGCTTTTTTCGTACAGTTACAGGTGAAAGTTTAGTAAGCATGTAACTTTACATCTGTAGAACTACAGATTTTTTTTTACAGTGTAGCCACAAAGTTCATTGATTTTTAGAAACAGTTATTTACATTGCAAAAAAAATTAATTTACCTCGAAAAGTTCAGGAATAAACCTTGGGGATGGTAAGACTACCAATAAAGCTACGATGCTTGAAATGAATATTTAAATGCTGATTTAAATTCTGCAGTAAATTTCCTGAAAAAGGATTTTAGAAATTCTTTCTCGAGCATACTTCTGCATGAGAAAATGTTGAAAAAAATCCTGTGGCTGCATCTGAAGTGATTTTATGTATAATTTTAGTAAGAGGGACGATAAGGAATATAAAGCCCAGGGACACAGTTAAAAAAAATAACAACCGTAATAAAGCGAAAACTCTGTGAGTTTTAAATGAATGCAAATTATTAAAAGATGTTTGTTTTTATGAAGCACTCTACAATCTAAGTAAGGTTTTCTTTTTTATTCCTTATTTTATTAAATTGTTATTGTTATTTTTATTTCATTTTATTTTTTTTTTTTGTTTGAAAAAAAATAATGACACCTGTTTTAAAAATAAACTTAAAAATATTTTTTTTTAATCTTCTTGAGATTGAAAAGAAATAACACGTTTCGCACAAAAAGATCATTCTTAACTCTAGAAAATTTCCCTTGGAAACAATTTCCAATGTATATTTTGTATTTGCATTCAAAATTCTTCTGAGCCGTATATGAACGTATTTTACTGCCTCTTATATTCCCTTTTATGAGTATCGGTGATGGATTGCTACACTTTATCTATATTAATGTTTCAGAGTCGGATTTTCTATAGCCCATTTACTTGCATTCACATTAGTCTTAAACGTCACGTTTCAGAGAGCAGAAAATATTACAAAACTAAGCTTATAAAGAATAAGATTTTGCTTTATGATTTAGGAGAAATTGAAATTTATTAAAATTGTAAAAGTGGGTGCATCCAGCAGTATGAATATGTGTTTTTGTAAGAATGTAGCCGAATAAATGGTGTAGAATGTTTCGAATAAAAAAAGGGTTCTGTGTCTGCGTTTCTATGAGTTTAACTCTAAGACTGCCTGGTGTGCCGAATAGTAGATTTTGTGCGTAGCTGCAAAATTCCACGACCGTTTACTACCGCACATTTCTAAGAATAATTTTCGCTTTATTCTGCGACGAAATAAATCAAAGATTTTTTATCTAAAAAAGTCATGACACATACTTGTAGAACAAATTACTCCGCCGCGGAAGAGTTAGTGTTAAATAGTTAAAAAGGCTTTTATATTGTTAAAAGAATATATCTCTAATTTTCAATGTTATCTAAAAAAGGTGGAACGGTCATTAACCCAGCTAATATTTACATTTACCCCTTAAATTACAGAGAACTTGCGTATTAGGTTTACAAGCGCGTGTCTCATTGTAATGCCAAACCATGTTTTTTTTATTTTAATACATTTAACAATAATGAAAATATTACCACCAAATTTGCAATTGATTTATCGTATTTAATATAAAATCACACACTATATATTTGTATAAAATCCAAGTCTCTGCGTGTCCCTCACAATTCCGGTTGGACCGCCTCATTAATCGCGGCCATGTTAGACTTCCTATGGAGAAATTGGTACCAATTTCAACAATGAGTAATTGTTGAAAATACAGGGTTATACTAATACAGGGTTACTACAATAGTGCCAAATTTTGACCAAGTTGGTGAAATACCACCAAATTTGGCGAGAAAAATAAGTTGCTATATATGAAGCCAACTTGGCGATAGCTGGCTAATTTAGCGAAATTGCCATTGATACCCATTAATCTTTACAATTGAGCTCACCATAATTTAATTTAAACTCAGCTCATTTAAGGTATTTTTTAAAATCTATGTTTCAGAATTTAAAGATTAATATACGAAAATGTACGTCTTTACTTCTTCATCCCGATGCAACTAATAAAATAACCGCCACTAGACGACGCTGTACTATCTGAGCTCCTAACTATACGATTTTAATGTGCTTTACATAGCGGGATGCAAAAATTAAATTATCGGTACTTTTTCAGTATAGGGGCCTTTGCGAAATAGAGAAAACTGCCTTGGCGAAGAAGGAAATTTGGCACCATATATTCTGGCAACCTATTCACTGTTTCATTTCATATACACACGCATTTTGTTTTTTAATTTTTATGAAATTTATTTAATGTAAAGAAGCCATTTATCTAATTTTATGCAGAAACAGAACTAAATTGTACATAAAAAACAGCAATAATATACATTTAATTAAAATACATACATAAATAAAAAGTTTGTTTTCATAGCTGTTTATGTTTTTGGCAACAAATCTCACTTTCTGATGACCGAATTCCACCAACCTTTTTTTTTTTTTTTTAAACCCGCCAAAGTTCTTATTATTTTGCACTATCTGCACCATAGTTTGTACAATATACGGAGAGAGGAGCACGAAAAGTTTAAATATTAAATTTTAAAATTTCTATAAAGCACTATAAGAATAAAAATTTAAGACTAAAATAAATTTAAAATAAAACAAAAAAGAGCTGCATGACAAAAAAAAAAATTAAAATAAAATAAAATAAAATAAAATAAATGAATTTTTTTAAGACATGCTTTCGTTAACATTAACACAAATGTAGAAAATACATATATATATATTTAAATGCACTAAAAAGTAGAAAATAATTTTGGGGTTAGAAAAGAAATTGTTATACTTTCTCATGTCTTCTGCATGGAATACCCCATCCAGATTGCTCTTTTATCTTTACTTACATCGCTATTGTCTTACTTCTGTGTTTTTAATCTTTATTTTGGGGCAGCATGTCCCCTAAGGGATTTTGTGTCACAAAACTTCATACAACCAACCAACCAACCAACCAAGAAAAAAATGAAAGCATGGGCGCCAACTCTACATTACATATGTATATAATATAACATAACATCATAAAAAAGTTAAATTGCATTGGCGCATTTGAAATGAATGAGTAATGAATGAAATGAAATGATATGAATGAAATTTCCAGTTATACTCTAATTTGAAATGATGTTGAATAAGTCACAAGGACAAAATTGCAAGTATTTCAAGATGTAAAGAGGAAGGACAGTTAAAAATTTATGTCGAAGCTACTTAAGAGCAAGGTCAGTATTTAAATAATAAAAGAGTATCTCTATTCTAAAAAAAGTAACTACCGCTATCACTGCCGCCCCCGCTGGTTTTGAGTTTTTTGTGACCGGATGTCTTTCTCCGTTCATAATAAGAAAAATATTGCATACAAAAATATGAAAATCAGCGGTATTATAAAGAAATGTTTGATAAACACGCTGATGCAGAGAGTTTTCAAATCGAAGAATTATTTTAAGAGATATTTAAGGCTAAATTTGAATCAAGTCGTTCCATTAAAAAAGTTTTATAGGAGCAAAAACTATACATCAGAATTTAATCATTTTTAGATCATTTTATACGTTATAATTTCCCGGGGTGCAGATTGCATTTAGTTTTTAAATTTTACTCATCTTTTGAGCTTTTATTTCTATTTTAAATTCAAATTTTCGGTATTTCGAGAGATATTTTTTACTTATTTTAGAAAATTGTACTAATTTAACCTGTTGCCAACTTTATAAATAGCGCAAACAATAATGTTTGCTTCAAATTAAAAATTTATTTACACGTGACTATATAAACAGAAAAAAAACTTTCAAATTAGAATTAAATAATTACGTATAAAAAGCAGAAACTTATTGAAAATTACTTCATCTATAATTACACGTGAATTTTAACAGAGAAAGGATATTGTAAAATAATAAATTCATTAACATGCGTTAGAAGTCTTAAATAGGAGAAATTACGTCATATTTACGTCACATTACAGTTATTACATAAAATAAACACAAAATAATATTGCAAAACAATTTAAATTTAGAAATTGAGCTAGATATTTATTTGATATTTTGAGAGGATTTTTTCAACTATTTTTGTTAGGAAAGCGCAAATAATATTTCATTTCTAACAAAAGTATTTTCACGTGAATATTTAAAAGAGAAAGAATAGCTTAGTCAAAATTACGGCAGATTAAAAACGAATAATTTAAAATGTCTCATTTAAAAGAACTTTTTTTTCGCTATATTAAAAAATACCAGGAGACAAAGACTCTCTTTACTTAATTCCTTTTATATTAGCTTATTTTGAAATGTTGTTGCACGTGTCTACGTCATCAAGTTATTTTTATTTCGACGTTTTATTTGTATTTTTATTAATGTTGTACTAATTTATTTGTTCTTTCGTTATTTAAAATAAAAATTATGTCAATTTGTATAATTTGGCGAGTGGTTTGGCAATTTATATAATTTGGCAAAATTGGTAGACGGGATGAGCAAGTAGTAGCGCAGCGGATTTGGCGTTAAAATTCGCCAATCAAAGAGAAATGAATAGAAATCCTTTTATAGGGAGATCGCCACTGTTTTTTAAATTATAATTCAATCTTTCGAAATCTTTTTAAAGCCGATCAAATTAGCGTGCATTTAGAGTCTGCGGTGTCTGGACGGGGGTTGGCGAGCGTAGCTCGTAGGGGGACAAACCCCCTAGTTTTCGCAAAAAAAAAAAAAAAAAAAAAAAAAAAACATGGCATATCCTGAAGTTGTGTGGTCAAATTTTAATTTATCCCTGAATTGCATTTTTGAATGTATTCATTACGCACATTGTTTTTCATAAATGTGTTTCGTTTTTAAAATGTGTTACTTTCATCTATCACTGCGAAATAAGCGAGAAAAACACATTATAGCTCATGTGTTGTATATACCTTTATATTTCATTTTCCGTCAATTTTGACGTGCTATCTTTCTAGTCTATGTTATAAAGGACAAACGTGTCCGAGCGTAACGCGGAAGTCATTTTGACGGTGGCAATTTTTTAAACTTCTAAATATCGTACATTTTCAATTTTTGCGCCGTTGAATAAGGAAAAATGTACTTTCAAATGTAATTTGTTTGAAAAATGCAACACAATTTGCGCAATTTTTATTGTGTTAAGGGGTCTGGGACACATTTTCAAAGAATTTTTATTTATTCAGTTAAAATTCTAAATGGTTAACGATATCATTTGTAAACAAAATCACATGATAAAACTTTTCATATATTTTTAAAAAAAATATTTAAAATTTAAACTTTATTAAAAAAGTGGGGTAATTTAAAATTGTTATAACTTGAAATATTATTATGAATTTCAATTTTTTTCTTTTAAATAAACAGAAATATATAAGTTTTAATTTGGATCGCCTTTCATTAAAATATTTATTAATATATGTATATAAGTATTTAATGAAACAATAAAAGAAAATGATACAACTTTAAAAAAATCGTATTTTCAAAAGTAAAATTTTTTTCAGATACGCTGAATCAAAATTAAATTAAACCAGTTGTAAAGGACATTTTCCAAGTTTGAACCATTTATATTTAATGGTTCTTGACTTATAAGAATTTAAATACGAGAAATGTTTAAAAAAGCCCCATCATGAAGAAAAACTCATTTTTACAAGAAGTTGTTTCCATGACAGCCATTTCTTGAAAGCTAGATTTTGAAAACAAACTAAAATGAAAAAAAATTATTATTTCTTGCTTTAACTAAGATAGAAACATGATTTAAATGTCATTTTAAGCAGGAAAAAAAAAAAAAACAGAGAAATTTTTAACGAAATAAAATGTTTTTACAAAATTTGAAGGTTTTTGTAACTCGGAACCCCTTAAAATAATTTTCAAGCATATATATTTTTTTGAAATCTATTGCGTGCAGAATACGATCACGAAAGATAATCCGTTTGCGTTTAAATCAATATAAGTAGCTCGCAATTTGTTTCCAACTTATGTTCCATAATGAAATTAAAACACTCATGAACCAATAAATAAAACAATAAAATATAAAATGAAAAAAAAAACCCCAGATATTTAAGACATGTAATTGAATTTCGCGCTTAAACTACTGAAATGATCAAAAAGGTTGGTTCTAAATAGCGACCTTAGACGATTTCTTCGGCTGTTAACTTATGACACAAGGCCAATATGAAAACATCGCTTTTAATACCTTTCATAACTTTATTTGAACGCATTATTGCTATTTTTTATATAAATAGGATTTTTCGTATTGTGCGGATATTCTAAAAAAATATATATTAAATGCAAAAAATCTATTAGAGTTATCAATAATAATAAAAAAAAAAACGAGTAGACCATGCGGGGATTTCTCGCTGCAATCTTTAAGATTATTTGCTAATATGTGTTTCATTAATTTGTAATTAACTGCATTTTTTAAAAATCAAACAACGTGTTTTAACTATACGAGGTCTGTCTGATAAATATCCGACCTTGATTTTTCCCAATCATAGTAGTGATTGTAAGGTCGTACCTCTATGTTTAATGGAAGAAGACAGCTTAATGCGCATGCTTGAAATTTTTCCCGGTTCCAGTGTGTTAGTCGTTGTCTGCTAGCTGCCGAGCGAGAGGCTGTCATTCACGTCGGACTTCGATTTCCCTCAAGATAACTGAACGAGTTAAGGAAAGGTACTGAAACAAATTTTGTCAAATGCTTGGTTATTCTCAATGCGAAAAAAATTGTAAGATTCATAAATGCTGCGGTTCATTCATCGCACCTGATTCAGATTTTCTTGGAAAAATATGTAATTCCAGGCATTCATCGACCTCCGTACTCTCAAAACATGGCTCTTTGACTTCTGTTTTCTTTTTTTCGAAATTGAAGGCGTCATGAAAAGGATCCTGTTTTGAGAGTAGAGATGAAATAATGCAGAACGCGACGACGGAGTTCAACACCATTTTTAAAAAAAAAAGCCTTCCAGAAGTGTTTCAGGCAGTGGAAGGAATGGTAGGCAAAGTTTGTAGAGTCACTAGTGGCCTATTTTGAAGGGGATTAAGGTCTCAATCCCGCCAGGTAACTTACATATATTTTTTCGGTAAAAGGTCGATATTTTTCAGACAGACCTCGTACATAAGAATGCAACGTCGAAAGCCGCTTGCAAATCCTTTCAAAAAATACCTCCTTTATCGCTGTGTCTTTAGTATGTGCAGAAAATTGATGTTAACATCAGAAATAATATATATGATGGTTTTCACCTAAATTCTGTTACCCGGGAAGCATAGCTTTTTTCCCTAGTTACAGTAATGGACTTTTCGCATAAATATATCGTGAAACTTGACGTTTCGGAATGTTTCAAATTTCGGAATGTAATATTTATTACATATGGTGTAAATATTTTGTCTGGTTTGTGATTAAAATGACTATTAGGAAATTATTAAAGACATTTACATGCGCTAACAAAATTAAACTACGCGGTTAAGAGTGGACAAAATTATCTTTTTTTTTTTTAAACATGACGAAATCTTTAAAAGTATCCGAATGAACAGGCTAATTCAAGGAAAATTGAATCCCGGCCTCGGAAAATTTTATTTTATTACCGGAAGTACAGCAGGCAGAGAGAGTGAACAATTTCGAAAGATGCTTTTTAAAAACATATTTTCGATGATATTTTAATCAGACTCCAACTGCTTTCTTACTTCTTAAGTGTGGTCTTCAGAGTAAAGTGAATAAAGATATTGTTATCACGTTAAACTAGATTTTACAGGGGTTTTTTGTACCATACTAGGAGGGCTCCGCCCCCCTGCTCGCTACGCTCACCAACCCCTGCGTAATCGCTTCGAGAAGCAATCCTTATTTTCTAGCCTACACCAGACGTCATTGTTTCGTGTTTCTAGCAACCTCTTATTTTCTATGTACTGAATTTTTAGACTCACAACGCAGATGCCCTCCCCTTCTCATTAATGAATGGAAATTATCTTCTTTCTGTAAAAATCACTTTTGCCATCTACCCCTTACAAACCGTCTGTCTGTTCGTCTGTCTATCTGTCCGCATATAACAGAGCAAAAACTACCCAACCGAATGGTCGAAAATTTTAAGTATATAATTGTTACAAAATTTTGTCGAGTCATTTCAAATTTTATGAAAATCGGATGAATAGTTTAATTACAGGGACAGTCAAAAGTTTTTCGTTACATTACGGTCAATGGGAAAAAATTATTGCAAGTACATTTTAATGATGTTACAGCCTTCCGAATGGTAGGAAATTTTAAATATATAATTGTTGCAAAATTTTGTCGAGTCATTTCATATTTTATGAAAATCGGAAGTATAGTTTAATTACAGGGACAGTCAAAACTTTTCCGTTATATTAAGGCCATTGGGAAAAAATTTCATGTGCATTTTAATGATTTTACAACCTTTCGAAAAAAATGAAATAGATATGCACTTATGAAGTGCATTAAAATATTGATTCATTACAATATGTGGTGCAAGAAATATTTATAAAACTAGATTAGTACAAACCACTTCATTTACCACGTTTGACGAACAATTTCCAACTTGTTCTGTTTGTCTTCCCGAAACTGTGTAAATGCCAAGAATTATTGCAACCCTTTTTTTTCTTCTTTCTTTCTGCGTTTCATTTTTAATACAGATGTAATTAAATTCTTGAAGCGAGTGGCCGGCGCTATATCAGATCTGAACAAAGCTTGGCTTTGTTATAATAAACTTATTCATATTCCTTTATTTCCGAGTAATTTTTATTATCTGAGTTATGATTCACTTTGAATGCGTAAAAAGTCGTTTAGAACAGTTTATTTTGAATTAATGCGATATAGATCTGTTTCGAAGAAAATTGTTTATTACCGTCTGTTTTCAAATTCTCATGTTGTCGTTCCGCATCTCGATATCTAGACCGAGGTTTGATTTTTATGATATTCGATTTTGAATACTTGAGGTAAGCTCAGTCTAATTTATATTTTTAGTGTTGATTGATTTTAAATAAAAAATGTCTAACCCTAATTTTGAAACATTAAAAAAGAAAAGAGTAGGTTTACGCACTCAAACAACTAAACTGTGTACAAAAATATGTACCACACTTGAAGATGTTTCTATATCATTAGAAAATAAATTTGTTATGTTAAATATTTGTAAAAATCAGTTAAACGATAAATATGAAACAGTAAAAAAACCAAATTCCGATATTCAAGCTGTCATTGCTAACGACGATTTCGAGAAAGAAATCGAAAGTTCTGAAAGCTATAGTGAGAAAATAATTGAATCGCGTTATAAGATAACGAAGTTCTTAAATGAACACAACTCCCAGAAACAAAATAACGCTTTTCAAAATTTTATAAAAAATGAATCCGGTTCTCAAAACGGAAATTTAAAGAGATCTATGAAACTGCCGAAGCTTACTATAAACAAATTTTTTAAACAAATGCAGTTCCTGGTTAGAAATTTGGGTGCAATATTCCAATGCAATCGAAACGAATTCTAATTTAACTCCTGTTGACAAATTTGGCTACTTAAAATCTCTTCTTGGAGGTAGTGCATATAATGCCGTTGCAGGGATTTCACTTTCAGAGGAAAACTTTAAAGCGGCAGTTGATTTGTTAAAAGCTCGCTACGGTCGTGACGACCTAGTCATCAATGCACATATGAGCAAATTGTTAAAATTAAAACAGGTAAATAATGCATCTAATGTTAGAAAACTTCAGGAATTGTATAATAGCTGTGAAATACAAATTAGAAATTTAAATTCTATCGGTGTTATAGCAGGAAGTTATGGTCATCTCCTATGTCCTACTTTATTAAAGTTGATATCTTCAGAAATGGCGTTAGATTTTAATCGTAAAAGAATCGATGATGAAAAAATGGAGGTCGACGAGCTTCTTTCCTTAATTTAAAACGAAGTTCAATCGCAAGAATCTACGACGGCACTATAGAACTCCGAAAATAGTTTTAGTTCTAAAAAAGAAAAGCATATTAGTAATTATAAACGCGATATTCCTTCAACCTCTGCATTGACTACTAATGTAAAAAATGTTTCTATATTTTGCGAAAATAAACATGGTCCTAAAATGTGTAAAGAATGTACTATTCCTCAAAAACGGGACAAATTGTGCATACAGAGTCGTTGTTTCACCTGTTTCCGGAAATTTCATCGGTCGGCCAATTTTAAATTTAATTCAGAACACGTTCTTCGATGTTTAAAGAAATCTAATCAAACAGTTCCCAAAGAAATCAAATCAGCTGACTCTGTTATTAGTTCGATATCTCACTGTAAAGCCCATTCAAACGAAAATTCCTTTAAAGAGAGGTGATTTTACAAGTAACTTATGTGGAATCTGGAATAAATTCTGAGCTTTCACTATGTTTATATGATTTAGGAAGCTAGTTTGTTACAAAGCAATTAGTTTCAAAATTAAAGCCTCAATCCTTTCCTGATGATTGGAAAATTAATCCAACGAAACGCATTGTTCTTAAAGCCATGTTCATATTCTTTAATCCTATTGGATTCATCGCACCATTTTCTGGTCGTATGAAAAGTTTGCTACAGGAAACATGGAAAAGGGGTTTGGAATGGGATGAAAAATTCCCTAATGATTTAAAATTTGAATGGGAAAATTGGTGTGCAGGAATCGAACATTTACGTAAATTTGAGGTACCCCGCAAACATTTTCCACAGGGCTTAGAATTTTCGGATTCGATCGACATTCATTTTTTTTCCGATGCTAGTCCTAAGGCTTATGGGGCTGTAGCTTTTTTTCGATGTATCACAAGTGATAATGAAATTATGGCCAGTCTTATTTGGACAAAATGTAGAGTCGCCCCGTTAAATGTTTGATAATTCCTTGGCATAAATTAATGGGGGCATTAATAGCTACAAGGATGTCTAAATATCTGAAAAATGCATTTAATTTTCAAAATTTGGAAATTCATCCCTGGTCAGATTCCACTATTACGTTATATTGGATTAAAGGATCATCCATGGATTGGAAACCCTTTGGGGCGAATAGGGTTGTAGAAATACAATCTTTGACTGATCCTAAAATCTGGAAATGCATTTCGGGTAATGATAATCCGAGTGATCTACTTACTAGAGGCGAGAATTTACATAACCTCCAGAAAATAAATTATGGTATATGAGGTCCTGAATGGTTGTCATTTCCAAAGGACAGTTGGCAAAAACCCGAAAAGATAGCATTTAATAAAAATATTTTGAATGAAAGAAAATTTGAGTTCTACTCAATTATCTTGTGCAGTAGGTGTTGTACCTCCAGAGTCGTTGTTAAAATTAGAAAATTTTAGTTCTCTTTCCAAATTACTTAACATCACAGCCTAGATAATAAGATTCCTAAATAATATCAACAAAACTAAAACTAAAATTTCAGGTGAGCTCACAGCTCTAGAAATTGAAAAGGCAGAATTTTATTGGTTAAAACAAACACAGTTATCTGTCTTTAATCGTGAAATTGATTTCTTGAAAAGGGGAAAACTCATCGATAAGCATTCACCCTTGTAAAGTCTAAACCCAAATCACTTGTTAACATTATCTGGAAGATTAAAATTTTCAGAGTTATCTCAAAAGGAAAAGCACCCTTTTATACTTCCAAATGGGAGTGCTTATACCAAATTGTTGATTCAGAATGCACATGATAAGGCTTTCCATTATGGAATTGCAACAACTTTAGCTCATTTACGAGAAAAATATTTTGTAATTAGAGGACGAAAATTTATAACATCTGTACTGAAACATTGCCTTATTTGTACAAAATTTAAAGCTTCTCCTGGGAAGCAAGAAATTGCACCATTACCAAAAGATCGTATTATAGAATCACTACCCTTCTATACCTGTGCTGTAGATTTTGCAGGACCTATTTATGTCAAAGCAAAAACTGGCCAAAAAAAGGCATGCATAGTTCTTTTCAAGTGCGCAGTCACTAGATCTATGCATCTTGAAATGTGTATTATTTTAACTACAGAAACCTTCCTTTCATCATTTAAAAGGTTAGGAATTTGTAGAACAATCTACAGTGATAATGCGAAAACGTTTATCAAAACTGATAATTTACTTAGAGAAGTTTTGAGCCGAATATCGAAGGAGGAAGTTTGATGATATTTTAATAAAAATAGTATTGTTATTAAATTTATTTTTCCAAGAGCCAGTTGGTGGGGCGGTTTTTGGGAATGCATGGTATGTTGGGTGAAAACTCCTTTGAAGAAAGTTCTTGCAAGAAATTGTCTTTCATATGAAGAAAACCAAACCTCTTTACTGAACCAACCTTTTAACCAAACTGAAAGCGAAGCTATGATAAATGATCGTCCATTAATGTACGTGTATGAAAAAAAAAACAGTGAACCGCTTCCGCTTATTCCTTCCATATTTTCTGATCGGCAAGCGAATAAATTCTCTACCAGACATTCATAGTATAACTGAACTTAAATCGAATAAAGGAACACTCACAAAAATATTGAGATAAAGAGATCAGATTTTAAATAATTTCTGGAAATGTTGGAGGCAGGAATATTTGCTAGAACATTGTTTTGCCAATTTTTCAGTTCCAGTCAAAGCTCCGACTAAATTCGAAATTGGTAAAGTCGTATTGATTAATGAAGATAAAACTCCAAAGCACATGTGGAAGTGTGGGCAAATTACAGAACTTTTTTTGGGAAGAGATTCGAATATTGATCATGTGCCATTCAAACTGTTTCCGGTATGATATAAAGACCAGTCCAATTGATATATAAACTGGAACTCGATATTATGGACTGATTACAGACTATTTTTTTTTCTTATGAACACTTTGCTTACATTTTCCTTTTCTTGACCTTTTCTAATCCAATTATTGTGTATATTTTAGTTTCAGTATTTCTTCCTGTGAAAATAGAATTATTTGTAATCCTCATTATTGTAAGTATGTTCGAACTTTTAACTGTCTTATTAATGTAGTTTGAAAATTTTGATAAAAATTTAATTTGAATGATGAACAATAGTAATTGTTCATACAAGGTCAGTGTGTTAAAACCCCCGTTTTCTGTTTGACTTGGCGAAAATGAGTAAGTTCCAAGAATTATTGCAACCCTTTTTTTTTGTCTTTCTTTCAGCGTTTCATTTTTAATATAGATGTAATTAAATTCCTGAAGCAAGTGGTCTGCGCTATATCCGATCTGAACCAGGCTTGGCTTGGTTATAATAAACTTATTCATATTAATGTATTTCCGAGTAATATTTATTATATGAATTATGATTATCTTTGAATGCGTAAAAAGTCGTTTAGAATTGTTTATTTTGAGTTAATGCAATATAGATCTGTTTCGAAGAAAATTGTTTATTATTGTCTGTTTTGAAATCCTCACCTCACCCATCCTATCTAAATTCTCTACTTTCATGGTTTTCGCTAAGCAAAACTCCCTCTAAGAAAAGTGAGAAAGCTCTGACCAATCAGATGCGTTTCGCGGTATCTACGCAGATTTTCATTGGTCCATTTCCAAATCTTTTGGCCCATTTCCAAATCGTTACTTTTTTTATATATTGAAGAATTTCATTCTTTTTATAGCTTTCTTTTAAGCTTTTATTCTATGACTACGTTCCTGTTGCCCCAAATAGGAACTGTGTATGGACAATATTTTTATGAGCCATTAAAAAATCAGACTCGATTGCTACATTTACGCATTCGAAATTTACATCATTCTGAGCAGATAAAGTGAATTTATTGTATATAAAATTTAAAATATTACTAAAGGAACGTCCAAACGACGTAATACCTTAAGTTAAATGTACAGAGTACAAACAATTCGATACACTCCATAAAATTTAACCGCCATATTGTAGCAAAGGAAACGAAAATAGGCGTTCTATTACGTAAAATGCTTTCTTTCTATTTATGTACAAAAAATAAGCTTTAGGGCCTTCCTTCAAAGAGGGATTATGCCAATTTCTGTAATTTTTTAATATTAGCATACAGTTTTTGTTGCATATTTTAGTTTTTCAGTACATCTTATTTTCGAATTCTAAATGGCGAGTCATATTCACAAATAGTTTTAGGAATCATGAAGGCTTAAAGTTTGAAACATGAAATACCAAACTTATTTTTACACATTGACAAAGAGATTGAAACGCTGTTAGTTTTTAAAGTATAACTTAAATATTACATGTCGGACTGAGCTGTAATTTTTGATTATAAGTTTCTAGAAGTAGGTTTATAGTAAATCAATCATAGCTTATTATTTATATCTTTGTTGAAAATTACTCTAAAAATATGCTCATCTTAGAAGTTACTTTTCCAATGAATTATGAATTGTAATCTAAATTCTCCTTCTTTTTTTTTTTTTTTTTTTTTTTTTTTTACAGGAATTTAATACTTTTAGATAACATTAAGGACTTTACGTTGTACTATCTAATACTGAACAAAACAGGTGTTGCTATTCAACATACACTTTATTCATTAATTAAAAGGTAATAAAAATAAACACATGAATAAAATAAATCTCTACGTTTCGGTTTAATCTTTAAAACCATCATTAAGAGTAAAATTTTCTAAATTACAAATCGCCAAAAAAAGAAGGTTTCCGTTGAACTTTCGTCCGTTTCAATTTAATTTTTAAGATGTAGCATATAAGTTTGTTTTCTTCCGATTAGTACTTTAGAAAATTTTACTCCTGATGATGGTTTTAAAGATTAAACCGAAACGTAGAGATTTGTTTTATTCATATGCTTATTTTTATCAACTTTTAATTAGTGAATAAAGTGTACGTTGGACACCTATTTTGTTCAATATTAGATTTTTAGAACTTTCAACTATTCGAATGCAAAATTACAGTTCATTATGAAAAGTAGTTTTTGAGTTAATGTCAA
Source organism: Maratus speciosus (assembly GCA_963932465.1). Taxonomy (NCBI): domain Eukaryota; kingdom Metazoa; phylum Arthropoda; class Arachnida; order Araneae; family Salticidae; genus Maratus; species Maratus speciosus. Next base: position 193,667,934 of record OZ010790.1, read on the forward strand.
AAACTACATGCACTGTAGTCTGTTTTTTAACGATTATAAACTTGCATAACTCATAAACTGTTCGACAAATCATTTGCCCTTTGATAAAGATGGTAAACTATACTGCAAAATCCAACTATGCTGTCAAAAAGCGGTCACTTGAATTGAAAATGTCACAATCTGGTTCAATTTTACTATGAAGACGGCCTCTTATACTTATGTTTTTTTTTACCCGACTGCCAAGAAGGGTTATGTGTTTCACGCGTATCTGGGTATGGGGATTTTTTATACCCTCGAAACATCCCAACGGATGGATTAATGAATGAGGTCTATATTGATTCATCTTAACCGTCCGATGGTTATAGGCTAAATTTCGTTTTTATAAATTCAAATTGGCGGCCGTAAAATGAAAAATGGCGGTAGGGATAAAAAAAAAATTACGCACCATATTGAGTGGCATCTCATTGGATAGGTCTTTCAAAATTAAGACGATGTTTCATTGACTATTTTACAGTCAGAAACTCCGTTTAAATATTACACAACCTGGAAGTTGTGAAGGTTGGATAACTAGCTTTACTGCAACTCTAACCTTCATAGACATCTATAGGCCTCATCAAAACAGTGTTTATAGATAGGAACTAACAATTAAACGCAACTTAAAAGTCATCAATACAAGTAAATAAAAAATTGAGTAAATGATATAAAAAGTAATTTCACAGTGATGGCAAATAATTAATTAGTTCGCTTTTTACGCAGTCGCGTTTTTTGATTATTTAAATTTAATTTTTATTTGTTACATAAAGCGAAAGAAGACGTAATTCTTAATTGAATGGCAGTTTGTGTTTTCTCTTCGACAATTTGGCGATTTAATTTTATGTGGTGCATCGATTTCTTTTATTCTGACTGTAAGTAGAATTAACATATCTACTATAATACAGATATTTTAATTTCTAAAAAAAAATAATCTCAAGCATATAGCTTTTCTATGAAGGAAGCATAAAGCATATTAAAATTAGGAGCCGCACTAACTCAGTGGTCAAATGAATTCCAAACATTATCTGAAAAAGCAAAAGTAGTTTTGCTGCCTTTCTCAACGATTATATTTTTATATGCATGTGAAGCGTCTTACACACCTACAAAAACAAAATACAAAACCTTTTAAACGCAGAATCGCATATTCCACTGAAATCAGCCGCAACTGGACAGGGATTCAGAAAATTATGCAAAGCAATCCGATCCAATCACATGTCTATATATTTGAAAGATAAGTCTGTTTTTTTAGCCATCTGCCGTGAGCATTCTACTGAATCAATTTTAGTAATTATTTTTTTTTATGAAAGCAGTTCATTTTTAGATAAGTTTGCAGTGTCTGTTTTTTTAAAATATCCCAATTTTTATATTTTTAGTTTATTTTTAAAAGCTTTTTATGAAATTTCTAGAAAATGGTGGCAATTGGATGATTTCCATTGTTTTAGAGAAGGGTGAAATAATGAGTTTTATTTACCTTTATTCATTACGTCTTTATTGGCTCCATATTCTCTTTATAATTAAAATTAACTTTTTAAACATTTTCAACAGAAAATGACGTTATGTTTTTAAAAATGCGTATTTTCCCTCATATAGTTGTTACGTTTTAATATTTTTTCATTCCATTGATAATGAATTTGAAACGTTTGGCACAATGCTTCCGTTAGTGATAATGACGTCATATTTAAAAGAAAACGATAATTTTGTTTGAGAAAACTAAGAATAAAAAATATAATTTTCTGGAATTTGTATTCAAAGGCAGTGAGATCTTTAGAGTGCACAGTAGACAATCTTTAGAGTGCACAGATCTTCACATGCAAAATTGTAGCTGACAAGCGTAACTTCAAGACTGGAAATATATTTATTAATAATCTATCGCGTCTTAAAATATTTTTTCAGTAGCAAATACTGATATGAGGAGTAGGGTGTCCCAGAAAATGAAAGTCGTTTTATTTTTCCGCATACCCTCTCATTTTTTTCCTTTTATGTCAAAACAATTGTAAATAAAGATTCATGTAATTTGGACCACTGGAACCCGTGCCGACTTGTATCTAAATGTCACAGTCAGTACTTGTGCACTTAGCGAGCGAACGCTGACACATGTCACCCAGTCACGTGTCTGTAACGGAGCACCCAGCAGTTGCAAATGAAAAAGATGAAACAAAACAAAAAAAGAAAGGCTTTGGAATGCTTTTGACAATGCGCAACCCTTGAGGAAACAGTGCAAAACCTGTGAAACGTTTCAGTACCAGTTTATTCAGGACCGCACACATCTATGTGTCAATGTGCGTATAATTCCAAGTTAGTCTTTTGTTAGTAAATGTCTGGATGGTTTTTAATCAGTGAGCAGAACGTGGCAGTGGAATTGTGTAGTTCTAAAAAAGTGATATTTTTAATAGGGAAAATTAAACATCAAATAACGGGTTCAAAACTTCCGTCTAATGGACAAGTTCTCGCAGTTTTGTTTTACAATATTCGAGAAGAGAATTTAACTGTTAATGAAATTCAAATATCGCTATTCCTGAAAGTATTATTATTTGGGAAAAGGCACACATGCCTAAGAAATCGTTGCCAAATTGTGTGAGGAAGCTTGTTAATATGCATCAAGTTTGTAGAGACTTATGCATCAAGTTTGTAGAGAAATTACAAGACGTATTCAAGCGGCGACAACAAGAATTTGTAACTATTTTGAGCTTTTCTTTGCTTGCTGCCATCATGTATACGATCTGGTATTAAAGGCTGTATTCGAAATTAACATTAAAAAAGTGACAACAAGTCCCGATATTACACTCTTTAAAAAGCACAAAGGGAATTGGAAGAACATCTATCCAACTAAAATACAGTGCTATGGAGAAACAGTGTAATTGTTCTAACCCGTATCTGAACTTGGCAATTTGCTTGAATTTTACCGCTCTGAACTTTAAATCAGCGGACTATCGAGAGTTGATCAAAATTTCTGTCATATTTTTAGGTGGAGATGCAGAAAAAAAATTAAATCAGACCTATGGGTGCTATGTACCAAGCTAGATGCATGGTCCGAGCGGTTTATTCCCTAAAACTCTCGTTATTTAGTTCTCATCTGAAATGAAACGCCAATGATAAGAAATCACTGTTAAACGTCTGTTTCTTTATCGTGAAAATCTATGTTCAATATGGCTTCAATACATTTTGGCAATTAAAGAACCCTAAAAAGATTTGTGCTTTTTGAAATCTTTGAAAATCTACGAAGGTGTGAATGAAGATTTTCTCCAGCATTTATGGTATTTGACTGATGAAGTAACAGTATTAGCACTTTTTGATGATGATGATGTTGACAAAGAAACAAAATTAAAAATGATGACAAATTTACATAGAGAAAATTTCTCGACCCGTGAAAAACCATACATCCATCGAAGGAAGAAAGAGGTTCAATGTATGGCGAGTTTTATATATTGATTTTGTAATTGTTTATTTAGTTATTCATTTATATCACGCGATTGTTACCTGTTCTTTTATTTTTTTTTACAGAACAAAGCATCGATGATCTCATATCTGTCAAAAGCCATTCATTGTTTTCTAGACTCAAAATTTATGATAATTTTGAAGAGTCCCTCTTCATGGGAGAATAGCCGAGCTCTTCACCGAGCGCGACTAAATAACGTTCTGAAAAAAGACGGGACTACTCTCGGGTTAAATGAAAATGTGTACTGAAGTTTTTCCTGTTAATAAATAAATATAGAAAAAAATATTTTTACATCCTGGTGTAGGTGTGTTTATTTTTTGTTTTAATATTGAACCTCTTTTAGAAATAATTATGTACGTTAGATATTTTTCAGTATAAAAAGTAGCTTTTAAAAATTCCTTCACAAAAATATTTAATTTACATACTTATAAATTTATCAAACAAAAACAATTTTTTAACATTTAGATACAGCAAAACAGCGAATATAAAGCGAGCTACTCTTGTTTTACATTTACTTTAAAATATTTTAGAAGATGTTACTATTTATGACTAGATGAAATCATTTGTCTGAAATATCTTTTATAAAATACTTTTGAAGTAAAAGCAAAATATCTATTTTTTTTAAATAATAGATTGGAGAAAGATATATGTTGAATATTTATGCTGTTTACTGTTTAACAGGAATATTTAAAAATTTATATTCTTAAAATTTTCTTTTCATAACCGTATGAGTATATAGAAATAAAAATGATAATTAAGTAGAAGTAAATATTTCTAAATTTAAGTGCTTTAAATTTCAAATAAAGCTAATTAATAAATTTTAAATAAAAATAAATTTTTACACACTAAATTTGAATAAAAAATAGGAAATATTTTCTATTAAATATTCAACATTCTAAGTAGTTTTCTTTTTTATTCTTTACCATTTGAAAATCATATTTTACATTTCTAATAGAAATATAATGTAAAAATTAATTTTTAGTTTTTATTGGTCTGAATATTTCATAAAATAATAGGTAGAAAAATACAAGGTAGTATAATGAAATATGCATATATTTTGGAAAGATATTAAACATAGTGAAACAGAAGTAATAAAAGTTTTGTACAAGTGCAGAATGGTTAAAAAGCAGGAACTATAAGGAAAAAGGAATTCAAAATGAAATCTTATTATGCACATCTTTTAATGAATTATGTATGTATTAATATTATTTCTTTAGTCCTCCAGAAAAATGTTTTAAGAAACATTTTTATTTCATAAACACAATTTGCAAAAATTTATTTATCTAGAAAACGCTAAAGGGAATTTGTAAGAGAGGATTTTTTATGCAGTTCTATTTTAAGGTTTGTTCAACATTCGCTGAAAGAGAAAAGACTGCCAAAAATAATTATTTATCTTTTTCATCGCCTAGTATGCTCGCCAATTTGGAAGTATAGGTACAAATTGTTTCAGTGTACGGACGAATATAATCGACATGTCATGGAAAATCACAACACAAATGGAAAGTATACATGTAAATATGCATATTTATAAATTCCATTCACTTGTTCAACATGCCGAGTATAATTGCTTATAACAGAGAAAAATTATTGGCATTTTTTTCGGAAAGCCATGGGCAAATAAATCACTCATTTATCTTATTATTTTTATGAAATATCAACGTATAGAAATCTCTCAATATGCCGTGCCGTGCACATTAAAGAAATTGTGAAAGATGATTATCTACCAATAATTATTTTATATTTATCTTCAAAACACTAGTTTATACATATAAAAAATTTTCTTAGTAAAAGTAACAATAAAGAATTGTTGATGCCTAAAAAAAGAAGAAAAACGTACTTTTTACCAGTTTTTTTTTCTTTTCGGGCGATACGAAAAGAAAACGATAAATCCGAATAAAGGATCTAACGCAGACTGCTATATTACTGTCTGTTGGTAAAAATATTCTAATTTTTCATAGCTCTGTAAAGTTAGACCAGATTTAGCTACAGAAATAAAATTAAAACCCATAAGAAAATAAAAAGCTTAAACATTGGTACTTTTCTTGAAGACCCGTACAGAACTAATTCTGAACAGAACTAATACTAATATAAAAATTCTCTATAATAAATTCTAAAAAGTATTTTAAAAATAATTATTTTCTAATGCTTGTGAATTGGTCAAGAGAGAACTGATTTCTTGGATATTATTCCTATTCTAAATTGGAAAAAAAAAGATTTATTTATGCCCCCTCCCGACCACACACAAACACACACACACACACACACACACACACACACAAAAAAAAAAAAAAAAAAAAAAAAAAAAAAAAAAGATGTTGAGCAAGGAATTGTTCGAATTGTTCGAACTTTCCCCGATATATGGTTGGTTCTTGCCGGACATTTCGGAGTGGATTAATTCAGTGCTTCTGTGTAACAGTAGGAGATACAGTCATTCAGGGTAACTTTGACCCTTGGTAACTTTGTATCTCTTCCTAATTTTCAAGACGGTTGACTTCAAATGGCTGGATAAACTCCAGTGCTGCACACTTTTGGCAAGGTGATAAACTGGGCTTTCTACTTTTTATTTTAGAAAATTTAGTAGCAACATTATACACAATTAATTGCATCATCCAATTATTATTGTGAAGTGCTGTTTTCAAGTTAACTTTGAATGCTGTTGTAATCCAATTAAATTTTTATTGTAAGTAACAATATACTCAATTATCAGACATATTATTATCGAAATGTTATAAATGTGTTAATATTTTGTGATTATTTATTTACCAATAGTTGGTAAATTGTAAAATTAGAAAGCACTACCTTTGTACCCTATTTTCAGTATAACTTTGAGTCTGCTCAAAGTTAGGCATAGGTTTATTGTTTATTGATTATAGATGCTACTAACAAATTATATGCAGACTAACAATGTAAGTAAATGTATGTATTTAACTATGCAGATTTAACTATGTATATGCAGATAATAAAGCGCATATCCGGATAAGCATTGGAAACATGCCATTCAATCAAATTTCCTGTTTCCCATTCTACATCTCCCCTCCCCGGGATTTCGCTACCTAATCTGGCAATATATTTCTCCTATTATCTTATAAATACTGATATTTTATGAGATAAAAATGTTTTTTTCTATTTTTATAAAATCCAATTTACTGAAAAACTACCGTACTGAGTTTCATGCCATTAACACAAGCTATATAGATACCAAAGATGCATAGCTGGAAATTTTAGTATAATTTTCTGTTCATAAAAACTATCTGAAATAAGGATTAAAAAATTACAAAAATAAAAATCATATCTGATGGTTATACGAAAATTACCATCTTCTTATAAAAAATTCCCCAAATGTGTACGTATATAATATATAAATGCTGAAAGTGTACGTTGGAAATAACATGTAAATATTTTCAAAAATATGTGTAAAATACACAAATTCATTTAAAAACGTTATTTGGGGCGGAGCTACTCAAATTTGACATCCCATACATTCGATATTTTCTTATTTTTCTTTGATTGATTCTAGTACTAGTATGTACTACTGTAACTAAGGATATAATCTTGAGTTAAAATGTCTTATATGAATCATATATATTAAACGAGCCAGCGATTTTCCCGATTACGGATGATATCGTAAACTACTTGATCGATTTTCATGAAACTTGCTTCCTATACTAAATCGAGCCCGAGAAAAAGATCTACCTAGGTCCCGAATTCAAGAAAATTCGCTTTTACAGGGTAAAACAAGATCATAGCTGAAAGTTTTGCTTGCTATAAATCGAAAAATTCTCATGGAATTTACACGAAACGTATATTCTATACTAATTCGAGCACGAGAAACACATCTAGCTATGTTTTGAATTCGAGAAAATTCGTTTTTATTGATTAAAACAAACTTAGAACTGAAAGTGTTGCTATATATCGAAAACGGCTCTAACGATTTTCATAAAATTTGACGCCTATTCTAATTCGAGCTCAAGAAATCAATTTAGCTAAGTCGTTAATTCGAGAAAATTCGTTTTCTGTGCTTAAAATAAGCTCATTACTCGAAAAAGTGGTATTAATCGAAAACAATTCTGACGATTTTTTTGAAATATAATTTATTCTAATATGAAAAAACATTCCAACTAAGTCTCGACTTAGGTAGAAAAAAAATGTAATTTTAAGCAATTTTTTTATATTTAATCATCCGTAATCGGAATCGTCGCCTACACAATGAAAGGTAATCTCGAAAGTGGCACTAAAAGATTGTCTTCTACACTTAATCGAGCACTAGATAACGGCTTATGTAGATCAAAAATACGGTAAAATTTGTTTTAACTGGCTAGAACAAAAAAAAAATGATTGATTATAATTATTGATTAAGATTATATTTCGTGAATTTAAATATTTTCATAAACATTAGTAATATTTCTTGACAAATAACTGTGCTTATACTTTTGCTAAGTTTAAAACAACTGCCATATTGTTACAAACATCTGTATAGTTTGTTGCCATGGCGATATACCCTGGCGCAAAATTAGCAACAATTTTAAAAGCAAGATTTTTCTGTGTCAATGTTTCCACATAGCTCAATTTTGTCGCCAAACATTGACTTAGACAACGTATCTTGTTAATAATCATTTAATTTATAAAACATGGAGTATAGGACTCAGGATATGCTTGATAATCGCATGCATATAAAAATAGTTTATTTTCATATATGACAATCCAAATTTCCGGCTATATGCAAAGTTTTCTTTTCTTTTCCCTTTTTTACTTTAAAATATATTATTTACGTACTCGAATAAATGCTTCGGAATAAAATATTTAAATTTTATATTTCTTCCCACCACTGAATAAATGACACTATATTTAAAAGAAATAAATGATTTTTCTATTTAAAAGTGAAATATCTCAACTTTTGCCCATCTATGACATCATTTTCTCTGACTTTTAGTTTCTGACCGTGCTAAGACTAGGAGCCGTAAATACAAACGTTAACTCCATGACTTATTGATATTCTACTAATATTTAGTAACTATCACTTTTCTATGTTACTGAAAAAAGTAAATATTTCTAATACTGTGAAGTTACAACTAAAGTATTCATTTTTCTTTAAATTTAGTTAGTATAACTGCAAATTCATTATGTCTGCAGGACGGCCTAAAAAAACGAGAGTTCAACTTTAACGAAAGAATGCCGAGTCCGATTAGAAATACTGAAATTGAAAATGATATTTCAACGTCTAGACCAATGAGACCAATGCTAAAGAATGAAGCCGACAAAAGATCGCAGACATGATGTATTGTCTTAAGGGGTCTCGTACCTTTTAAACGCGTCGAAAATTAACGAAAAACTTCAAATTTTTAATTAGTCTATCTTCAAAAATTTTTTATGTATAAACATGAAATTTTAGATATTGATTAAACAGATTGTGCTTAGTAATATACTACCATCAGAAATTTATTAACCCTTTACAGAATTTGTGTATTGTTGAAATCAAAATAGCCCTTTTTTTACCCCATAAGTCATTGCGCGCATGATATCTTGAGAAAGTATGTATGGATTGTCATGAAATTTGGTAAATATATTAAACAAATATGTGTGTTTAAATGATCTACTTATAAGTATTTACAATGGTAATATTTTTAGTTATGATTATTTTTATTCATTAAAAATACAAAATTTTTATTTTTTATATAGTTAATGAAATAATTTTAGCCTAAGAGTAGGTCATTTTAAACACACATATATGTTTAGTAACTTTACCAAATTTCATACCAATCCATACATACTTTCTCAAGATATCATGCGCGCAATGACTTATGAGGTAAAAAAAGAGCTATTTTGATTTCAACAATACACAAATTCTGTAAAGGGTTAATAAATTTCTAATGGTTGCATGTTACAAAACACAATGTGTTTAATCAATATCCAAAATTTCATGTTTATACATAAAAAGGCTTTGAAGGTAGACTAATTCAAACTTTGAAGTTTTTCGTGAATTTTCGACGAATTTAAAAGGTACAAGACCCCTTAATGAGTCTGGATCCCCAGAATTAGATCAATTGTGTACATTAAAAAGACTGAAACGTGTTGGCAAAACAAACGAAAGCCGCATTCAACCCATACGTGAAATGCAGTATTGTTCCATTCAGCACATAGCAAATGAAATAAATAATCGACAAGATCAAGATTTAGAAGAACAACATAAGACGCCTGCAAATTTTAGTAAAGAAACGAATGCGAACATGGAAGTGCGCAGTTAACAAAGAAGCAACCTACCAAAAATTGGGTTCTTTTAACATTGAATGTATTCATTGCAAAGCAATTCATTTTCCAGAAGAACGTGTCTAATCAAATTAACCAGGGCTCATTTGGCGACTGCTGCTTACATGGACGAATCAAGCTTGACTTCCCCATTTTTCCAAATGAATTGGCGCGTCTTTTTTTAAAATGCCATCCATTTTCTGAAAATTTCCCCAGAAAAATTCGCAATTTAAATTCATGCTTTGCTTTGGTTTCATTAAGGCACATGATGATCGAACAATTAACAGCCATGGTATTTACAGCTTTGTCGCCGCGGACAAGTTTATCATAAGATGAATATGACAGCTCATCCAACACAAAACAGTGAAGGCTAATTCGAACGACCGCAATATGATCAGATGTACTTTTTAAGTTCAGAAGATGCTGTTAACGAAAGACTCGAATACCCTCTCAACCATGGAATCAGACGAAATTTAATGGAACTTTTAGAGCATATTATTCGGTCTCAAAATATTTTTGCACAATCATTTATGATGATGTGAGAAGTTGAAGAAGAAGTGAATCGACATGCTAAAGCAGAAGGAATAAAAGCTCCATATGTCAAACTTCTGTTAACAATGCAAGAAAATGCTAATTACAGAAGATTAAATGTCCCTATGACCAATGATGTATGCGCCGTGCTTACACTCAACGCCGATCAAAGCTTTTCAGATAACGAAATGGTGGTACATCAACGTGGAAGAAAAATTGTCAATTTGCGTAATATTGTTAAACGGATAGAAAGAACCATTCACGTATCCACTATTTTACCCCGAAGGAACATTTGGCTATTCTGTGAATCTACAATTGCAAACACCTTATACAAGTCTTCAGCATCTTACTCGACTAGAATTAGCACAATATAGAATTGCTTTTCGACTTGAACTTACTAAATACCTTCCTCCAGAAACAGCTATTATAGGTGCAGATTTGCGACAAATACACTTCAACGCTTTGCATTTTGGTGGTCGGCTTTTCCAACAATAACTCGTTGATACATACATCAGAGTAGAGCGCGATCGCATCCAATGTAACAAGGCTAATCAAAAAAATTTCTTGCTGACCAATATTCTGGCGTTACCCACATTATTAAGGCACTCGCTGAAAAGAAAAATGCCGTTGTTGGTGAAAAGATAATACTGCCATCTTCATTCATTGTATCGACGCGATACTATGTTGAACAGTTCGAAGATGCGATGGTCATTGTCCACAGATTTGGATCGCCAGATTTATTTATCACTGTGACATCAAATCTTCAATGGCCAGAAATTAAAGAGGCATCAACAGTTGTCTTGGAAAATGGAATAATACATGAGCAACCTGCTCAAGATAGGCCTGATCTCCTCGCTAGAGTTTGTAAAATTAAATTCGATGACATGATTGAAGTATTGGACAAAAAACAAGTATTTGGAAAAGTTGTCGCTGACGTTAATACAATAGAATTACAGAAACGTGGCCTCCCACATATGCATCTGCTGCTCATTATGGCTCCTGAAGATAGAATCCGTAACCCATAGGAACTTGATGACCTGAATTCAGCGGAAATTCCCATTAATAATGATCCTGAATTACGAAATCTGGTGCTGAAATGGATTATTCCCAATCCGTGTGGGAAACTAAACCCAAATGCACCGTGTATGATTAATAAAAATGGGTGCATGAAATGTCGCTTCAACTATCCTAAAATGTTTAACGAAATCACTACCGGGCGATGAAAAACCACATTATCGACGTAGATATAATCCACAGTTGGATCAACATAGTTTAGAATTTTCGCACGAGCATGCTGTTTATCGAAAGGATATACAGTCGAACCTCTATTTAACGAAGTCGCTAAATCCCGGAAAAAAGTTCGTTATACGAAAAATTCGTTAAATAGAGATTCACCTTTTAAAATAATTTAAACTACATAAAACAGATTTTGAATTCATAAACACTAAATATTTTTACTAAAAGTAATTAATCACATTTTTTTAAAATAAATTATATGGATTTGTTTTATTTATTTTACCCACCAATATCCATCATCAATTCATTTTTTCTATGTGTTTTCTATGTGTATTCTTTGAAATCTGCAAGAAAAACTAAACATTGTCCAGGAATACACTGTATTTTCTGTTTAAAGTAAATAGTTTTACATTAAAATTAACGAATTTTAATGACATTATCGTATTTATTATTATTATAACAAATAATTTTAACCATATACTAACATATGCGTCCTTAAATTTAATTTCTGAAAAACTCGGTTAATTTTGCCTGAGTTTTTTATTAAAAAAAAGAGATTTCTCTCATAATACGTCTCGCATCTTTGCAAATTACCAAAAACCCCTTCATGCGTATTTTCTTCTAACTATAACCCGCGTCGGATTGTTTTAAATGATTTTAGCATTTCATCATATGAAGTTTTGTTAATTCCTACATAATGATCATTTCCATCATCATCATAGTCATCTTCATCGCAATTCATTGCTGTATTGTTTTTATTTTTCACACTGTCGAAAATATCCAATTCGAATAGTGTTTCCGAGGTCTCAATTTCAGAATTAAGTGAAATACAATCATCAATCAGCACATCATGGCTAATTTCTTCTTGTTTTCTCACTATATCCACATTTTTTTAAGGGAGTAGGATACCTTTGAACACGTCCAAAAAGTAAAAAATATCACTATATTTCAAGTTTCAAAACTTGTGTAATAAGTCAAAAATAAAAATCAAACTTCATTTAAATATAAAGCTCATATTTAAATTTATATTTAAAGAAATATATATACTTGTAAATTATTAAATAAATATTGAAATGATAAGTTAAAAAATATATGACAATAAGAAAAAAATCTTGCGCGCATTATAAAATCTGAAAATATGCATTTAAATAGGACATTTTGGTGAACATAAATACATAATAGTGTTACCTTTATACTAACACCAGAATATTTGAAAAAAATATTGACTAAATTAAAAATTTAACAGAAAGTTAAAATTTTTCACTTTTTAAAAAATATTTTCAAAGTAAAAAAACAGAAAAAAAAAATAAAATATTACCTTTTTCTGGTTTTAAGTTGTAGATAATACAGAAATGAATATATTTTGAAAAATTCTTTTGATTGCCATGCATAGTTTTTTAGTAACACTGCGCGCAGTATCAAAATTCATCAATTTGAATAAACGCAACGCAAAGTTTAATTATCCTATGTAGTCTTAATGAAACTATCATAATTAGTAAACTAATGGGAATTTTTTAATGCGGTTTTTTGCAAGTTGTTCAGAAATGATTACGGAATCAAAATAAGTATTAAAAAATTTTCGAAAATTTTGTAGGTTTAAAGGTATTCTACCCCCTTAAGTTACTCTAATGGATTATCGTCTTCATCCTCCGTACTTACCTAATTCTCACTGCTGACAAACAAGGCGCCTGGTAAAACCAATTCAAGGCCATTGAACATCATAAAATGTGTTTAAAGAAAGAATAAGTTTGAAATGTCCAGAAATACTTAGAGAAATAGAGAGAAAAAAAAATATCACACGAAAAAGTTCGTTAAATAGAGAATGCACTTCGCTATTTAGAGGTTATTTTACGAATAAATTCGCAAAATGTTCTTGGTTCCAAGGAAAAGTTCGAAAAATAGAGAAATTCGCAAAATAGAGGTTCGTTAAATAGAGCTCCGACTGTAAATGGTTGCAAAATAACAAGAGATAACTGTCACGTAGCTCCATACAATGCCCATCTGTTGAAGAGATACAAGTGTCATATAAACGTTGAATATGTAGGAAATATTCGTGCTGTAAAATATCTCTACAAATATATTTACAAAGGGCATGATTGTGCAACAATAAAGATCGTTGAAAACCAAAGAAAACTTATGTACAATGAAGTAGACACCTATATTGAAGGTCGATGTATAACTCCACCAGAAGCATGTTGGCGATTATTTGGCAACGAGATTCAAAAGAAAGCCATTCTGTTCAACGCTTAGATATCCAATTACCAGGTCAATTTCGAATTGCAAACATTGATCTAGCACAAGAAGATTTAGCAGATACGGGTCAGAAAGGTTCAACATTAGAGGCATATTTCTGGCATAATCGAGGCCTAAAACAAATAGAAGAAAATAATCTTCTGAACGGAAATTCTCAAGAAGTTATATATTACTACTATTGGCAAATTCCTGAATACTTCAAATGGGATAGAAAATCCAGCGAATTGATTCAGAGAAGTCGCTGTTTACGCGTTATTGGTCGAATACTACATAACGTAAATTTTATCTCTCAGCCAGAACTCTACCACTTACGAATGTTGCTGTACCATGTTAAGAATGAAACAAGCTTCGAAGATATGCTAACAGTTAATGGCATTACATATGCATCATATAAACAAGTTTGTTTAGTTCGTAGACTAACTTACGATGACCAACAATGGATTGAAAGTCTGCGAGAATCTGCTATGTCGAAGATGCCAAAAGTCATGAGAACACTGTTTACACAGATTCTCATTTTTGGATCTCCTGAAAATCCAAGACGCCTATGGGAATTTTTTAAGAAAGATTTGGCTGAAGACTTCATCCGAGAAACAGGACGGATGGTTAATTCTGTCGAAGAAGCGCTTAAGCGTGCTTATCGAATTATCGCATTCAAGTTAAATGCAGAAGCTACTGAAGGTAGGAATTTCCTATACTGGGTTCATCAACTTGTTATGGACGATATTGATGGATACGAGAACGTGCTAAATGAAGAAACTACGAACACCAATGAGTCTATTTCTATTGGAGAACATATGTATCAACTTCTTAGAGGGAGACAATTGAAATTGTTGATATCATCTGACATTCAGTAAACGATTCAACCCCTCGATCAAAAAGTTTCATTATTGATGGACCTGGAGGCACTGGAAAGACTTTTGTATACAAAACTCTTTATTACATCCTTTCAGGCCAAAAGCATAAATTAAAGTGCATGGAATTCACTTGGATTGCTTCTATTCTGCTACCTGATGGAAGTACTTCACAGAAAACTTTTGGACTTAAAGTTCCATTGACATCGGATTCAATTTCCAACATCAAACCTAGATCCGCTAAAGCAGTCGAACTCAGCAAAGTTGATGTATTTTTGATGAATGAAGCTCCTATGCTGCCAAAATATTGGACTTCACAACATAGACCAATTGCTGCACTCTATTGGAAATCCAATTTTGCCATTTAGGGGAAAGATTATGGTCTTATGTGGGGACTTCCGTCAATGTCTACCCGTCCAACTACGAGCAAACAGAAGTGAAATATTGTATTTATCAATCAAAACAAGTGAGCTGTGGCACCACTTCAATTCAATTTCATTAACAGATAACATGCGCGTTGATCCGGAACAAAGAGAATTTTTTGCCAAATATCTTTTGAAACTTTGAAATGGGGAGCGACCTGAGAACGTGATGGGTGAAATCGAACTACCCGTAGATATTTTTTCAAATGATCATCTCATTGATGAAGTCTTTGGAAACTGCATAAAGATAGGAAGTTATGAAGAAATGAAGGATCGAGCTATCCTTGCGCCATTAAATAAAGATGTCAGCAAGATTAACGCCGAAATTATTGAAAAGCTTCCTGGAGAGTATAAAATCTACCTCAGCTACGATTCCGTCAAAGATCAACCTGAAGGAGCAGTCCAGTTTACGACGGAATTTCTCAATTCCATCGAAATACCTGATTTCCCACCTCATGCGTTAAAGCTTAAAAATAACGCAATAATCATACTATTGCGCAATTTAGATGTTTCAGAAGGCCTTTGCAATGGAACAAGGCTAATTGTTAAAGATCTTTGCACTAACATAATCAAAGCAAAAATAATCACAGGAGAATATTCAGGTATCGAAGTACATATTCCGCGAATAACTCTCGATTCAAGCAGAGGTCAACTAGGATGCACAATGCAAAGACATCAATTTCCTGTGAGGCCAGCATTTGCAATAACTATGAATAAAGATCAAGGTCAGACCTTCGAATTTGTTGGCACATCGACTTACGGACACCTGTTTTTATGCATGGAATGCTCTACGTTGCTTTTTCCAGGGTTAAGAGGCAAAACAACTTAAAGGTACTTCTACCTACACAAAATCCTCATCACACTCATAATGTTGTATGGAAAGAAGTATTGAATACACAAACAACCAATCAATTTAGTATTTAAAAGACTGCAGAAATATGTAACAAAATGGTTTACTAGAAAGTGGTAAGAAAGGGATATAGATTTGTAAATAAATAAAAATCTCAAAAAACGAATACTTAGTATGTGTTATTATTATTTTTAGAAAGTAGAAATGACATGTTCATGTAGAAATAAATACGCTTAAATAATAAATAAATAACATTTTTTTCAATCCAATATGATCGCAGAATAAAAAAATCACCAAGTGATGCCCGGTGTACCAGGTACTATGTCTTATATGAGTAGTTTTATGTCTTATATGAACAATAAACAATTTTTTTTTTGCTAAATATCCATGGATTTCTTCTTCCACTCTTCTTATGCATAATATTCGTTGTAGGGTAGTCCGACCAGTAAGTGAACAGACCCCAGTGAATGAACAATTTCTATATATTTTAATAGAGTAAGGTTTGAAAACCTCCCCACTATATGGGTTTACAACATTGTTTTAATTCTATTCAATAGGAAGCTATCACATTTCTTATTGCTTACTAAGTCACATTACTTTACTTTGAGAACATGTTTTATTTTATATCTCTGAGAAACACATTGTTTCTATGCTGAAATAATAAATTAAGTGCTATGTCATTTCATATGTTTGATAAGAATTTACTGTTTTTATTTGCATTATGCACTAATTTTATTGTACATACATTAAATATATATGTTATAGCCATATTTCTAATTGTTTTAGCCATTGTAAAATATATACAATTTGAAAATAAGGATGTTTAATAACTGGTTAGGCGAATGATAAAAATCCAAAGAATGAACGGCTGTTCATTCACATTAGACTACTTTTCCTAGTGAATGAACTGTTTTGGGCTTTTTGTTTTGTGTGTATTTTGAATTAAGTGATTGTTTAACAATGGTAACAAAGGAAAAGTTAACAGATATAAAAAGTAACATATACACACTCATTTTTAAAGGTAATAGGGTAGTCCGACCAATAAATGAACACTTAAGCACATTTAAAAAGAAAATGATTCATTATATTTTAATAAACAGTACCTATTGTTGTTTGACAGTGCAAATACATTTGTTGGTTTACAAATGATTAAAAGACAACGAAAGGAATTTTATATTTTACTTGTTGGAGATGCTAGGGGCGTCTTAATAGAAATAGATACAAAAACCAAGTAAACGAACAGTCGTTGCTAGTGAATGAACGCAAAGTTTTCCAGTGAATGAAAAGGCAGAAATTTAAAAATACTTAAATTTCGTAGTTCTTTATTTGTTTTACAACTTCTACAAATAACTTATAACATGTTTTTACAGAGTTACGTTTTTTTTTAAACCCAAAACGACAATTAATTAGCTTGAAAAATTGTCACTTTTATGTTTTGAAATTAATCATAAATTACAGATTTAAAAAAAAAAAAGAGAAAAAATCTAATTCTATTTCCTGAAATCATTGGCCCTGTACTTCTCTATTTCAGTACTAACCCCAGACAAACGTGAGGATGTTGCAGAAATAAGTTCAGGTGTTTTTATTATGCCTTTCATAAGATGCTTAAAATACCAGATTTTATACGTTACTGCAGGCCACTTCCAATTCCACCACATGTGGACCTGTGGTCCACATATTATTCCGGTGCTTACTTCATATTTCCAACTTTTGATGCTATTTTAAAAAATGAGTCATCTATTTCTCTCCGGGGTGTTTGTCTATAAATGGATTTTTCCTTCCTGTTTGTTTCATGACCTTGTAAACATCACCTTTTACTTCATCCTTATGAATGGTAAATTCAATTTTCTCTTTCCAACTATCCAATGTTCAAGGAGTTTTTCTTCTTCAAAGGACACCACAGGCAATGTCCCATACGCTTACTTTCAATTGTTTTCCCTCGCAGTTTCACAGACAACGTTCTTTTAAAATATTAAAATGAAGAGATGCCTTCTTCAAATTGAGCTGATCTGACCCTCATAGCTTGTACAGCATTTTCAAGGTCCTCTGTAGAGTACTTTAACCTCCCATATTTCATTTTTGTGGAATCTTCGTGGCCATCAGTAAGAATATTTCTATCAAACATCTGAAAACATAGAAAATTTAAGATTTGAAAATCATCAATAATTATTACCTTTAAAAATGTGCGTGTATATATCATTTTGTTACTTTTTATATCTGTTAACTTTTCATTTGTTACCATCATTGTTGAAAAATCACTTAATTCAAAATATAGAAATAAAAGGAGCCACAAAAACATAAAGCCCAAAACAGTTCATTCACTAGGAAAAGCAGCCTAATGTATTCCTCCCAGTAAATGAACAGCTGTTCATTCATTGTATTTTTAACATTTGCCTAACCAGTTATTAAACATCCCTATTCTCAAATTTTACGCATTCAACAATGGTTAAAACAATCAGAAATATGTGTATAATACATATATTTAATGTACGTACAATAAAATTAGTGCATAATGCAAATAAAAGCTGTAAATTCTTATGAAACATATGAAATGACACAGCACTTACCTTATTATTTCAGCATAGAAACCATGTGTTTCTCAAACATGAAAAATACAACATGTTCTCAAAGTAAAGTAATGTGACTTCAGTAACCATTCAGGAATGTGATATCTTCCTATTGAATAGAATTAAGGCAATGTTGTAACACCACCTAGTGGGGATGTTTTCAAACCTTATTCTATTAAAATATATACCAATTGTTCATTCACTGGGGGCTGTTCACTTACTGGTCGGACTACCCTAATTATTGATCACTTTCAAAACTTACTTTTTCTAAGTTTTTAGATGATTGATAGAAATATTTTCACTGATGACCAAGAAGATTCCTCAAAAAGGAAATATGGGAGGTTCAAGTACTCTACAGAGCATCTTGAAAATGCTGTACAAGCTATGGGGCTCAGGTCAGCTCAGTTTGAAGAAGGCATCTATCTCTTCGTTTTAATATTCCAAAAGCAACGTTGCCTATGAAACTGCGAGGGAAACCAATTGAAATTAAGAATAAGTGACATTGCCTGTGTTGTCCTTTGAAAAAGAAAAACTCCTTGAACATTGGACAGTTTGAAAGGAAATTAGGATTTACAATACACAAGGATGAAGTAAAAGGTGATGTTTACAATGTCATGAAACAAACAGGAAGGAAAAATCCATTTATAGACAAGCATCCAGGGGAAAAATGGATGGCTCTTTTTTTAAAAATAGCATCCAAGGTTGGAAATATGAAGTAAGCACTATGACAATATGTGGACCACAGGTCCACATGCGGTGGAATTGGAAGTAGCCTGCAGTAAAGTATAAGATCTGGTATTTTAAGGATCATATGAAAGGCATAATAAAAACACCCGAGCATTTTCTTTCGTCATTTGCACTACGTTAGAAATTGACAATCGAGAAGCTTTGACAGATAGCCTAATATTTTAACCACAAAGTACAAAATCAGATAATAAAATACAAAATATGATATGAGATATAATATTATCTTATATAAATAAAATAAAATAACATTAAAAAATTGCTTCTGCTTTAAGATTAAGCTTTGTCAAGCTTAAGATTGTTTATCAGACATAAGATCGATTGAGAGCGTAGCCTTTGTCATCGCGAAATCTAGAATTATGACAAACCCACGCTGATAAATCCAGAATGTTTCAGCGTTGTGAACAGCACAAAGACGCAAAAAACATTTACAAATGATATTTTCTATTCCTGAAGAAAATTAGTACTTATTGAGGATACTAGGTTATTGAAAAAATTCACATTGGTGAATGTTTATGAAAATGAATTGTTGAAAATTCAATCGTTGACTAGCATGTAATTGGATTCACTGATGAAAAAAATTAAATACTGCTGATATATTTTGTAATGCGAATGTCCTTTTAAATATTTGTTATCTTAAAACTGCGGTACTTGGTACTAGGTTGTTTTCCGAACCATTGAGTGTCTGGTTGAAGAATATTCACTCATTGAAAGAAGTTTAAGGTGCTGAATTCGATTTTTTATAAATAACATATAACATAAAAGTTCTATACACGACTTTGTAAACTTCTATAACTCTTTTGAATTTCGGAACACATCATAAACTAGTTACATCTACTAAGGTTTCTTCCCTGTATTAAGATTTATTTATAAATTAAGAAGTAACACTCAAAAAGGAAAGCATAACAAGTGAAAAAATATTGCATTGATGTTTAACATGACCATTTTCCAAATTAAATCAAGAGTTTAAAATCAAGGTAGTTAATAACAAAAAAAAAAGTCAAATTTATGAACTAAATCCAATTTAAGCGTAGATGGCGTATTATCAATAAGAGCAAGACTACAGAAATCGCAAAGTTTTCACAAAAAACAATTATTATTCCTTATAATTTTTTTTTCAGATCTTCAAGATAGTGATGGACATGGAAAAGTTCTTCATACACGAGTAGTGATGGCAAAAAATTGCTATTAGATCGGTTAGCCATTTTTAATTATATCGTCATAAGGATATCTAATATACGAAAATATTGGGCGAAAAACATCAATATACACAATACAACTGGCACCTAAAGTGTTCAAATGAACTAATATTTATTTATATTATGTTCGATTGTTCCTCTGTTAATTTGCATCTTTCAGTTCACCTTTCTTCCGAGCCCTTAGCTAAGGTGCAACGAATGGTGGCGGAAAAAATAAGCTTCAGTGATAAATTAAATTCCAAAGAAAATTATTCACATTCTAAGTGAATGAAACGTATAATAAGATACTAACACTATTAATTGAAAAACGAACGACAATAAAACAAATATATTTATTTTGTTTGTAACACAAAATATTGAAAAAATTAAAAATAATAAGTACCAGAAAAAAGTAAAATTAAATATGTAATATTCAAATAACGTAAATTTGATATTTAGATCAGGTTTAAACCATGCTTCTTAAAAGTACAGGTAAAATAGGTTATTTCAGAGACAACAAATGGCTTTTCGTCAAAAGCTGGGCACTACGAATGAAGATCCGATGAGTACCCAACATATAACGTTGTTTAAGTATGTTTTCTGAGGCATTTGAACTCAGAGGGTGGGGAACTTAGATACGTTAATTTGTTACAAAGTTACTGCAGGTTTTACAAATACAAAGTCGAAAATTATACTTATGATTAAGCATAACTTTATTACACTTATTTTACGTCCACAATTTTGATGATATTGAAAATAACTCAGATGATCCTTATTTTGATTATTGCTATTTTTAGGACATTTAATTAGTTGCCAAGTCGAAAATTATTCTTTAGTGCAGGTAAAATAGTTTTTTACAGCACCAAATGATGGTCACTTATAAAAATTTGGGAGGCACTATGATGAGTCCTTAAAAAATGAAGTTGTTTTACTATGTTGTAAAATGCATTTGATACGAATAATAAAAGGGGCAATAAATCCATCTGGATCAAACAACGTAGCTGCAATTTTCAAAACATTGCGCTTAGTACAAGAATCATAGTTTGATGTTGTTAGCAAGGTCGTAATTTTAGTCCCAAATTATCTTCTGTATTTATCCAAATCAGTCCTAAAACTTTTAGGGAGGTATTTTGGGGGTTGGAACTCGAAATAGGTATGTTTTCATCAACCCATTTTTTCCCAAGTTCCTCAGAATTACTTTCAAATTTTCTTAACTTTATCCCCCTTCTTTCAAAATATCAACAGATTCTTTAGATAAGATCTTCTAGAACATCGTTTTCTCCTGTAAACAAATCATCAACGTAAAAAGAAGAATTTAGAATTTCAAATGTTTTTTAATGATAGTTTTTATATTTATTAATATTGTGCTTAATAGTACAAGCGAGGATAAAGGGACTGCAGGTGACACCAAAAGTAGCCGTCGTCATTCTATAGGGTACTACGTTTTTATTCTTATCAAAATCTTCATAATATAAGAATCTAAGATAATTGCGATCTTCTTCGGCTATAGATATTTGTAGAAAAGCTTTTTCAATATCATCCGAAAAAGCAATTTTATATAAACAGAATTTTAAAATTATATCTAAAGCATTAGGATCATTCGTTTTATTACAGAGAATCAACATATTTCGAAGAAGCATCATAGACTATGCGGGTTTTTTGTAGTTTTTATACATTTTAAATTTTAATTATATTTAAAATACGTGAGTTCTAAAGAAGAAGCAAATCAACTAAATATGTCTCAGCTATAAGTTTGTAAATAAATTTACATTTTGTATTTAGTCGGATTGCCAATACTCTTCTGAAGGATCTCTTGCTGGTGATTATTTATGAATGACGAACAAAAAAATAAAGCATTTCGATTGTATTATGCTTCATATATACGTGAAACTATACTGCTTTAATGTGAAATTATATAGAATCCTGACTTCTTGAAATTTCCTCTCCTACTAATTTTTAGGAACTGAGATATCTTGAATTTTGTGGAAAATATGAAATATTATTCAATATAGAGTAGAACCTCGATTATCCGAAGTAATTGGGGCCGACCATCTTTCGGAAAATCGAAATTTTAGGATACTCGAGAATGCTTCAATTTTAAAATTAAGGAGAAATATATGCAATATTTCTTATTATGGTAACAAATGCTTAATAAAAATAAAGCAATCGCAAACTAGAAACAAGAATAAATAACCTGAATTTTAATTTTGAAATTAAGTACTTTTTGCATATATCACAAGGGTTTGAAAAAAAGTTTTATTTGTCGCAGTTTCGATTGCCTTTGCTTTGAAGCTCTATCATGGAGTTTTTAAATATTATTAGTCCACCAGTATCACAGTTTTTCTGTTGCTCCAGCCATGCCAAACCTTCTGCAAAACATTCAAAAGCTTCAGCAGTGATGATTTGTTCGTTTTCTTCGTTCCACTTTGCGGCTTACGGGAACTCAAGTTAAATTCAAAAGAACTCGAAGAAAGGGAATCGAAAATATTTGTATGTACTCGTAGTTTGGAAAGGACCGCTTGCACACAAAAAAATGATAGTTTAAGGGGGGGAAAAAACTTTCAAAAGGGATTTTGCATTTTGCATACACGGAATGTGATAATAGTAATTAAAAAAAAGGCTTTAAAAATGGATTTCGGTTAACCGAGAGTTTTGATTAAAAGAGTTTCGGATAAAAGAGATGTTATACTGTACTATGGTTTGGGGGGGGGGGGGTAAGGGAGCATTTTAACTCATAGGGTGGATGAACTCAATGTCTTTCAAATAGGTCGAGCGGGGTGTTATTTACCATGTATGTTTTAATATATAATCGAATGACACCATTCACGAGTTGATACAATGTTATGTTACAATGTTACGACAGTTTTATAATTGAAATTTTAAATATATATTGTATAAGAGAACACGACTTTATTATGCATATTTTGCGTGCAAAAAATGCATTTTGTGCAAAAAATGCATTTTATGTAATATTGAATATTCTTAAACTAATTAAATATCCCCAAAATAAATAGCAATAATCAAAATGAAGATCATCTGAGTTATTTTCAATGTCATCGAAATTGTGGATATAAAATGAGTGCAATAAGGTTACACACTCTCAGAAAGTATAATTTTCGATTTTGCATTCGTAAAACCAGCAGTAAATTTATAATGATAGATCATATCAACTTGCGAATGGTTTCATTCGATTCAGAATTAAAACATACGAAATAAACGATACCCCACTTGACTTATTAAAAAAATTGTTGCGTTTCCTCTCCTGAGTTAAAATGCCCCCCTTTGCCCTCCAAAACAAGCTAGATCAACTTTATTTTTTGAAGATTCATTTTCAAGTTTACTGCCAGAACGAATATCTTCCCAAATTTTTCTGAATGGCTATAAATTGCTCCTGAAAAAATCTATTTTACCTGCACTAAAGTACAATCTCCCCCTTTAAATTCATAAATCCTGCTGGGACTTTGTAACAAATGATCATATTGTCTTCTAGATGGCGTCATTCGATTCAGAATCGAAAAATACATACTACTCGATACACCGCTTGTGCTAATTAAAAAAAAAATCTCCCTCCCTGCGTTTTAATAAATAAATTCCTCACTCCAAAAGAAAACAAACATAGTAAAACAACTTTATTTTTGATGATTCACCGGATTTTCATTCCTACTAACAATAGGAAGTTCTTTCCAAATTTTCGGCAATGCCCACCTATTGTCGTTTATCCCTCAATTCTTAATTTTTGACCTATTTTACCTAACTATAACTGTGCTCTTTAGCCGTTCTAATTATTAGCAGAAGTCTAAATATTAATAGAGGATACAATTTTGTGCTACGATTTGTGTCTCAAAGACTGCATTAATACTCGAACAGTTAAATTAGTTTTCTCTATTAGTAGAAAAGTTTTTGATTTCCGATCGTTGGTGTGTCAATTTACATGCAATCAAACAGGTGCTTGTCTACCTCTGTTATAAATCCTTTCAGTTACATGCAGTATTACAGATAGATAATTTTATAGCATTTCCATACCGACCTGTGAAACGGGCACTGTTTGCGTCTGACGTCGCCGAAAGTCTGTAGAAGAGCAACACATTTTTAGATAGAACAGAACAAAGTCCGCAATAGTTCCGCTCGCATACGAGTACAAAAGCCCTCGAACTATCAGAGTTGAATGTTCAGAAATTTTTGTTAATTACTAATTTTAATGTTTCTTAATTTTCACTATCTGATATAGTTCATTATGATAGCGAAACCCTGAAAGAAATATCTTTTCGGTTTTTTTTTTTTTTATCGAAATTAACGCTTTATTTTGTACTAAACAAAATGTAAGGAAATGTTCTTTGAAATTGTGAACTTCTATTACAAGTTTAATTTCAATGCTGCTTTTAAATTAATAAATAAATTTTAATGAAATAATGATAACTTTGGGGGGAGGGACAAGCTAACTTTGTTGGAACTGTCAAGAATTTCATTTTCCCCATTGCTCAAAGAAGATATCCTATTTTTGTATACACTCTACAAGGAATAAGTAAAGTTGAATTAACCGCAAAGAAGAAATACTATTTTTGTATACACTGTACGAGAAATAAGTAAAGTTGCAATAAGATAGGAGAAGGACCTATTTATATTAATCAACTGTTACATTCTTGGAAGAAAAAGAGCAAGTAAAGTAAGTAAGACGAACAATACCTTTTAATAATCCATGCTAAATCTACAGGTAGCTCAAAAGTATTTTTCAATTCTTAAAAGGGAATTCTTTATGCATTACCAAAAAACATTCACAGACTTTCGAAAACTGTGAAACTAGAAGGTGGACAATATACATATGTTGGAACTAAAGTGATTTCTTCATTCCCATTTTCTAAAGAAGAAATAATATATTTTTGTACAGTGTACAATAAAAAAGCAAAAACAAAACTGCATTCAGATAGAAGGACATATTCATGTTATGCACTTTATAATGTTGTAAATATTACACTAAATAAAAAAAAAGAAAAGAAAAGAAGAAAAAAAAAGCAATTTAACAAATTACGACGACCATTTGGAAAATGATTTTTTCAAAGACTAAAATTTAAGACATAAAAAATCGCACGGAGTTGATCATACATTACGTACGCCATGAATTAAACATTAATAGTGTTATTACTCGTAAAAATTCCAAGCGGCAAAAAACGCCTGCGACTCGTACGTATTATCCACCTGAAACTTATGTATTATCCAAGCATTTCATTGACTGTTCGGGAAATGGCTTTTCCATCGTCAGATTTCCAAGAAATCTGACGACCCATTTTAAATAAAATTTCATTCTTAAACTTCTAAACATCCCACAATATTACTTTTTACACCGTCGTATAGCAAAAAAAATGTACTTTTAAATGCAATTTGTTTGAAAGCATTATCTCAATTTGTTTCTGAGTTATTCATTTTTTTTTGTAGTTTTTATTACTTTTTTGACATAGTGACAACAGAAGGTATCCATCTCTGTTGAAAATAAAGGGAAATACATATTACTGTATAGACCCATCAGAAAACGAATAAAATGATGATTAAACCAATAAAAACCTTCAGATATGCTTTTGATTTCCTACCCTGACGAGGACAATAAACATTTTTCCAAATGGTTAAAAATCTTTTAATATTCCAGCTAAATCTGCAGGCATTTCAATTTCGGTTTCTATTATTTGAAAGAATTTCATTTTGTTCGAATTGTTTATACATTCGAACAAAATGAAAGCAGTTTTGAATGCAGAATACCAGTGGATTAGAAAAATACCAGGTTCGGTACTATCTCGAGCTATTTTAATCCTTTTATTTCTAAAACGAAATATTATCTTTGCATGCACTGTACCTTAAATCAGTGGAATTTAAAAAAGATATAAGAAACACATATTTATGTAAAATCATTATGTAACAAAATGACTGCCTTCTCTTATTTTTATAGCATATAGAATTCGCTGTTGCCTTTTTCGGCAAAATATCATGAGATATTTTGCCAAACATGAAGTGCATTGAATGTATGCAATTATGATTGCGTGGGTTTTAGTAGAGTTTCGGCGTTTGTACGAAATGTATCTCACCTGGAGAAGTTTTCATGTGATATCCGGAACTATGCCAGTTCCATTCATATTATGCGCTTTTCGCGAATTTGTATATACTTTGTCTCTCATCCTTATTAAAAATGTGATTGTTTAAGCTGTCGAAAGTGTTTATCATGACCAACATCGACACAATTATTATTTTCTTCAAATGATATGTTGGCAATATTAATGTTTCCAACAGGTTAATGCCATTTTACTGTATTATTAATGCACCTGTATTATATTTATACTAATTCAGAAGTATTATTATTATTACTTTCTTCTATCTTTACAAGAAGAAAGTATTGGATTCGTAAAAAATTTCGACTTCCGGTTTTCGACGGATTTATACGTTTTAGAATGCCCAGAACACGATTTGATGGTTTTTAGAAAATGTCTGTCTGTGAGTCTGACTCTGTCACTCTGTGAGTCTGTATGTGACAAAAATTTTGTGGGCACTCTATCTCAAGAACTAATGCACCGAATTTCACAAAACTTCATATTTAGTTAGACCTTGATATAAACTGGACCTGATTAGTTTTTGGTGAAAATCTCCCAACAGGTGGCGCTGCTATGCGGCATTTTTCACGATTTCTGCAATAGCTATATCTCAAGAACTACTTCACGGATTTTCATAAAACTTCAGATTCAGTTAGTCCAAGATATAGTTTAGTGCTGATTACTTTTTTGTGAAAATCGCCCGACAGGTGGCGCTGTAAGCTGCATTGTTCATGATTATCGCAATAGCTCTAACTCAAGAAAAATTGCACGAATTTTCCTCAGACTTCATATTCAGTTAGTCCCTCATATAAATTAGTGCTGTTTAATTTTTGGTGTAAATCGCCTTACAGGTGGCGCTGCTGTGCTGCATTTTTCACGATTTCCACAAGAGCTGTATCTCAAGAACTATTGCACGGATTTTCATCAAACTTCAGATTTAATTAGTCCTTGACATGAATTGACGAATAAATTAGTGCTGTTTAATTTTGGGTGTAAATCGCTCAACAGGTGGCGCTGCTATGCTGTATTTTTGCGATTTCCGCAATAGCTTTATCTCAAGAACTAATGCTTGGATTTTCAACAAACTTCAGATTCAGATATACCTTGATATCGTTTAGTGCTGTTTACTTTTGGTGTAAATCGCTCAACAGGTGGCGCTGCTATGCTACATTTTTTCAGAATTTTCGCTATAGCTCTATCTCAAGAACTAATGCACGAATTTTCATCCAACTTCAAATTCAGATATACTTTGATATTATTTGGTGCTAAATCGTTGTTATTTCTTGTACTATTTAAATGATTTAATTGACGTGATTTATATAGAAAAAAGTTTTGTGATGGCCACAACATACTAGTTTTTTTATGTTATTAAACTACGTATGAAAAGATATTAGATGGTTATGTATATATACATGTAATGTATGAAGTTGTTTACGATTGAGAAGTAAGCAGGTGGAGGTTATCTCTTAGAGGGGATCTTTGAGTTGTAGCCAGATAGTCGGCCATGTAACAATACTTTGACGTTATAGTCAAAAGTATATTTATGACCATATTTATGACTGGTCATAAAATGGACCACACGCACTGGTAATTAGGCAGGTACTCTTTCCCTAGCAACCCCCCACCCCTTCGAGTATGGGGCCCCGTAGACATAGTCAACCCCAAAGCATCGAATCAGACGCTTTGCGGGGAAGTTTTTGAACGGGGTCAGTGATACTGTTCGATGATTGAATGAGGGACATTTAAGCCTGACCCCCAGTTGAGTCTACCTACGTAAGAGTTAAGTAAGAGAAGAGGACTCATACAAGAGATGATTAAAAAAAGTTGAAGAAACATGTAGTGTTCTTAGGTTGTTTCGCAAGTGCCTAATAACTCCCATTCTGTTCGAGCTACGAATTTTGTATAATCCTATAGTCCTAAGTTGACCGGTCCACTAGATAAGTAGTGGGACCACTTCACGATGCTCGATTGATGAGCTATGTATTTTATGATGACCTCCACCGAAGTGGTTATGAAATAAGAGTGTTTACATAAAGTCTTTATTAATGATTACCCATGTCAAGCCGGAATCCGATGAGTGTGGTCTGCTACGAGATGTATGATTACTTAAGGTACTGTGATTTTATTATCTTTTGTTCACTGTATAAATTTATGTATTTTTTCATTGATTAGGGACGATAGTTCTATAATTGGTAACCAGGTATTCGAACAATTTTATGATAAGTAACTTAAAGTTAATTATGAATAAAATTTCTGTTTTGATGTATTATTTTAAAGCAAGAGTGTCTTGCGATACTTATTCCTAAATTGTATATATATGTAAATAAATCTTTGTTAATCGTTAAAATTTGATTATGTCATTTTTTCAACCACGAGTCTTGTAAATTACTTTAATATTATATTTTATTTCAGATCAAATTCGAATGCCTTAAGATTTATTAATGTTTAAATTTTGTATTATTACTTTAGTTTTGAGCGGTCCAAAAGCTACTTCTTGTTCGAAAAAAAAATTCACAACGCAATTTGGGGTAGTGTTGAGATCGATGTCCCCCGCCCCCTTTCGGGATAATTCCATAGGTATTATCTCAGAAGCCAGCCAGGACCAAACGATCACAATTTATTTTATTATTAATTCAAGGTTAACACTATGGATACTACAGGTTGTGAATTAGGAGTTGCTAACCTAATTTACTCTGGGGTTTTGGGTAATTGGGATGTTGAGTCTCTCCCTCTTACGGCTTTCCTGTCTCAAGTTGCTATGCCTCTGTGTTTTCCATTATTAATATCACCCATACCCCACTTTTCTCCATTAGTTTGTATATGTGAGTGGTAGCTGAGCGGTTCCGTTATAGGAGCCTAGTTCTCCACAACACAATCAATAAAACAAATTGAAATTAAAAAGCACCGTTTAACACTCCAATTAAATCTACAGGTGTCTAAGTCATGCTTTGGATTCTTAAGGAGTGCATTTTTCATATGAACCGAAAATTAGTCTCTGACTTTCAGAACTAATGGATGTAGAGAAGGACAGGTTATCTCTGTCACTATTACAAAAAGTATTATTGTCATAAAATTAAGGTACATAATAATAAGTAACATTAAGAGCTATCAAATATAACCTTGTAAAACCCCAAACAAATAAGAAAAAATTGATTTATCAATGCCGTTCAAAAAACGTTCGGAAAACTTCTGCAAAAATTTTGTAATGATGACACTATGTTCAAAGTTAATTAAGTGACATATTTCAGCTGAACGTAGGAAATTTCTTCCTTGCGTTTTATGTTTTTGTTGATTGTGAAAAATTTGACTTTTTGCTTAAACAATCTGTAGCACATTTCTTTTTATAAATAAATATCTAACATGGAATCATTAAAATAATAATGATAATAGTCTCAGTTAATAGGTAAAAAAGGAAATATTTCTAGTTATTTTATTGTGAATAAGTTAAACGTTTTTTTAAAAAAAAGCTCTAAGCACCGTTCCCAATCGCACTAAAATAAAACAACCGGCTTTTTTAGGAAAGGGTGATATGCGGCTGTCTTACCTGCTTTCACCTTGGGCCCGTTTCCATACGCAAGCATAAAACGAAACCTCTTTAAAAATCCTAAAGATGGGTAAAGTGTTCTTTTGGACTGTGATTGGCGGCGAGTGCGTAAACGTCCGATGTAAACAGAAGAAGCAATATGCAAAACTTTGCTCCTAAAATTATGCATGGTGATTTAATTATAAATGGCTTGGCATATCATAAATTTTTCAAATTTTGATTAACTTATCTTTATCATGTTTGTGAGAAATATGATGTTCGTTCAGTACCGATGGCGGGTGATGTTGAACTATTATGATAAAAGGATCAGACATTTAAAATTTAAAATTTAAAAGTTCAAATGTTGCATTTTTCACAATTTGTGTAAATCTGAAATGATGTTTTTATTCAAAAAAGGGAATTAAAAGATTCTTGTCAATTTATTGGAATAGTATTTTCCTCTTTCAAATTTCATTGCATCGTAAAAATTTTATAATATAATTTTTAATATTCTAAATAAAGCTTCAGATTTTAAACATTAGTTTTCAAGGATCTACAAATACCAGTTAGTTATAATGAAAAAACTTAAGAAGAAAAATATTTTATTTTGAAAAAAATGATTTAATTAAAATTACTTAAATCTGTTTTGAACAGCCTGAGGGCGAAAATTGCCTTTTAATGTTTTCTACATGACTTCTTAATTTTATCAATGTTATTTATTATCTAATTATCGTACATGTCTATGAACGGTAACAAAATAATTTTCATCACTACACGTATAAAATTTTCAGATGCAAAACAGGTTAAGAACAAGTTGGAAATTTCTCGTCAAACGTGGCAAATGAGGTGCGTTCCAATAACTAGTTCTATAAATATTATTTGCACTGCATATTTTACTGAATGTATATTTTAATGCACTTCATAAGTGCATATCAATTTCATTCTGTTCCAAAGGCTGTCACATCATTAAAATGCACTTGCAATAATTTTTCCCATTGGCCGTCTTGTAACGGAAAACTTTTGACTGTCCCTGTAATTGAACTATGCATCCGATTTTCATAAAGTTTGAAATGACTCGACAAAATTTTGAAAAAATTATATATTTAAAATTTCAGACCATTCGGAAGGCTGTAACATCATTAAAATGCACTTGCAATAATTTATTCCCATTGGCCGTAATGTAACGGAAAACTTTTGACTTCCCTGTAATTAAACTATACATCCGATTTTCATAAAATTTGAAATGACTCAACAAAATTTTGAAAAAAATATATATTTAAAATTTCAGGCCATTCGGAAGGCTGTAACATCATTAAAATGCACTTGCAATAATTTATTTCCATTGGCCGTAATGTAACGGAAAACTTTTGACTGTCCCTGTAATTGAACTATACATACGATTTTCATAAAATTTGAATTGACTCGACAAAATTTTGCTACAATTATGTATTTAAAATTTCAGACCATTCGGTTGGTTATTTTTTGCTCTTTTATCTGCGGACAGACAGACAGACTAAACGACAACTATAGGTGCTACGTATTTATATAATTACGAACGCACCGAAAATTCGAGCAATTTTTTCGAATACAAATTTTAAAGTGTGCTAAATTTTACTAACTTTCTAATTTTAGTTTTATTTTATTGTCAAATTTTGATTCTAATTTAATGTTTAAGTTAAATATCAACTCTTTAGTACAACTTTTTAGACACTTTCAATTAAGTTTGAATCTCACGTATAGTAGAGGGTTGTTGTAATTCTTAAATGAAAAAACTGACAAATCTATAGTCCTTTAACATGGATTTCTGAAGCTATCAAATAGTAATCTAATGGAATCAGGACCAACCATAAAGGGCAGCTCACTTATAAGGGGTCCCAAAGAGACTGAAATCTAAAATATATATATATTTTTTATTGAAGAAAAAGGGAGTGTATTCTTATCTAATATATTTCTGCTCCAAGCCATCTCATTTATAAACAACTGCCAAGGAAAATATTTCTTTCCGGGGGGGGGGGGGGGATCAGTGAAAATATAAAAGGCCTTCCGTAAATTCTCTTTCGCCTGTGTGGTTTTACGGAAGACTGGCTCTGAATGGAATCGAATAAAGGGGTAGATCGGGCGACTACTCCCCTCCCCTTAATTTAAAGAAATGGGTTTTTCATGAAGAATTATCAGATTTGTTTCAAATTTGGCACACCGGTTTATTCTGATAAGGCGCTTCCTTGATTAGATTTGGAGGTTCATTTGTAGAATTATCCGATTTGTTTAAAATTCGGTATACAGGCGTATTCTGATAAGGCTCTTGCCTGATTAGATTTGGAGATTCATTGGCTAAGTATAAAGGGGAAAATGGAGGGGGGGAGTGATCCACCTTCTTCATTTATATCTTGAGGGGTATTAGCTTTGAAATAAGAGTATAATATACAATTAGTGTGAATAGCCTTTGAGCTCAATGCCATCAGTTTAACTGGGCACTTTTCTTTTTATTTGTTTTCTGTTCAATTAAACTGAAAGAAAAATATTGCTTTATTAAACTAAAGCTAAAATATAAAGAGCTTTAACAATGCACTTTACAAGATTTTCTTCCAGAAATCATAAAAAAAATCACTTCTGCAAATTCTGATGACATACTTATGGGGGGGGGGGGAGAAATAAAAGAAATGTGAAAGAAATGATAAGAATTGATACTCTATATTGCTGAGATTACAATATTGCGAAAATATTAACTCAGATGTTCTCAAAAGCTAAAAATTTTAACATTAGTAATTGATCGCCACCCTTTCATTTTTATCATGCTCCTTATTCCAACTAATCACATTAAGTTCGATTTTTTTTACTGACGGACGCTTCACTGTTTAATAATATATTAATATCAATGATAAAATAAAAGTGTTCAGTTATCCTGAAATTCGAAAGCTAATTGGATTGTGTCTTCAGTTTGATTCTGATTGTTCTCATCTCTACATAAGTTTAAATTATTTTAATTTCATTAGATGACGAACGAACACTTTATTTGTGTTGTAGCGTTAAGGGGACAAGGGACCTTCAAACTCATTTGTTTTTTTTTAATTTCACTTTAAACACTATTCAAGGGCATGCATTATGGCATATATTTATATGACAAGAAATTAAAAAAAAAAAAAAAAAAAAAAAAAAAGAGAGAAAAAAGGAATTTTTCTGAATATTTTAAGAGTTATGAAGAACTTTTCAAAATGCCCCATGCGGATTCCATATCAATTGAAATTCCCAATATTTTTTTAATTCGAGTTTATTTTATATATGACAAATAAAAAATGTGCATAGTTTTTGTAAACTAAAAATAATTTTAAAAGTTAAAAGTAGTTAATTGCAGAAATAGGATGCAAAACATAATGAAAACTTCATAAAATTTAGAAAAAATATATATTTTTTTTACTTTTTTATTCGAATATATAAAATTCGATACACAGTTTTATTTGTATAAAATAAACTCGCATAAAAGTATTGGAAATTTTAATTGATATGGAATGTGCATAGGACATTTTTAAAAGTTCTTCTTGACGTTTAAAGTATTCAGGAAAATTTCTTATTTTTCTCAAGGAAAAAAAAAATAATAATAATAATTTCTTGTGTGATAAATATATGCCATAATGCATATAGTGTGCCCTTGAATATAATTTAAAATGAATGAAAAAAAAAAAGAGTTTAAAAATCCCTTGTCCCCTTAACAGCAATAAACAATTCCAAAAAATACAAAAAACAACAAAAGAACAATAACATTTAAAATTAATCACTAAACATTAACACGCTATTGAAATACATAAGCAATTCCAGCAATCGTTACGCTGAAAGTTTGTTTTTCCAAAGAGAATTCTCCGTAAAGCAGGCGTACTGACCTAGTAGACTGCAGGTCTGATTTCGCGAAAAAAATGACCTAGGATGGTTTCCCCTTCAAACCGGCTTGGTCATAGGAAACGGTGTAGGGGATAAAATGGCCGTTCCGAGGGGCCTTGGAAAAAGGCATTGGAATTCTATAGGGTAATTCTAGGATAGATGGCCATAGAGGAGAGATGACAGTCTAAATATTTCCAAAACTTGATCATAGATTGCAGTATAAAATTTATTCGTAAGAAATAGTTCAACGACTTCATGCATTGCGACGAGCAGCTGTGTTTTTCGATTATAAAAAATCTGTGTATTTTTAATCTTTATTTAGTGGTTCAATATTTTCGTTGAGTTAGGTATCTGAATGGTTTGCAGTACGTACGTTGCATTTTATTTTCACTATATGGACTTTTACGGCATGTATATAATCCAATCTTTTGCTTTTAAGCCTAAAACAAAGGCGCACAAAGACGGAGTGACGCTTTAAATTGAGTAGCCATATGTCCTTCAATTTCAGGATAGATAGCCACATCAAATCGAAGAGAGATGGCCACTTTTAATCAATATTTTAAAATTATACGGAGTGTGGATTTCAACTAAATATAATTGAATTTAAAATAATTACATAACTTTTAAGTTTATATTTATATTAATTCATATAAAAATTTAAATTTTAACCAATATAAATATTTCGATAATAATAATATAAAAGGGCATAATGGTGTATTCTTTTTTTTTCAGAAAATATTGATAATATTGAAAAACGTCTCAAACTTTCGTCCCAGAAACAGATAAAGTTGATAAATTAACTTAAAACCACGAAAATGTCTGAAATAAACACGAGAAAAAAGCAAGAACACGACACTTCCAGCAGCGAAGAAAATGGAATACATTTGATATTATCAGCTTCTACAGATTTCGGAGGAATAGAATTGGATGAGGATCACTGTCTTGGTTGTGGAGAAGAATATAATACCACAACCAAAAAGGATGACTGGATACAATGCATAAGGTGCGTGAAGTAGTTCCATAAAACGTGTACAAACTATCAAGGCCGTTGCCAAAAATGTGGTAAAATTTTACGAAAAGGGAAGGATTGAAAATATACTTCAAAATTTGTTTATTCGAATTTTATTCGCTCATTTTTCGTGATATAAATGCATCTTTACAAACTGCTATATGTTTTTCATGATTATCTATATGAAATGTGTTATTTTTGGCTATTTTAACTTAATGTTTTTCTTTTTTGTATTGGGTGTATATGGCCATCTCTCCTCGGTGTTGGGGAGATCCAGGTCCATTTACCGAAACCAACTAAACTACCCAAACATACCTTGAAAGTGGGGGAAAATAAGTGTGGTAAATTGGGGAAGATTACCATAAAGAGTAAGAGAGGTTAACTTCTCCTCAATTACTGAACCTGAAATAACTGAATTATTATAGTGGGTATTTAAACATTACAATTTATAGACAAACATTTGTGATCGTAATTATATAATACTGGTCCTGGCTATTCCTGATAATTAAACTAACCTTAATTATCTTAAATTGAGGTGGGAGGAAACACATCTCCAAAACGCCCCAAGCTGCGTTGTGTAATTTTAGTAAAGAAATAGCGTATAGACCGCGCAGTTGTATCTAAATAAAACCTATCTAAACTACGCATAAATAGCATCATAAAGCAGACTGTCATCTGAAATAAAACTTACATTAAAGTAAAACAATGGACTCGTGTTGTACTAAAAACATAGCCAAAAGTTAACAATAAACAAAAAGTTTATTTACAGTTAATGTACATATTTACAAAATAATAAAATAAACAAAATAGAATTGTGTCATAAGACACCAGCGTTCCAAAGAACGAAATTGAATTAGTAATTACATTAAATTTACCTTTTAAATTAACATTACAATTAATACTTAATTGCTTGAGTACCATAAATTGTACCTCCCTAATACAACATAAATTATTAAAACAATGGGAATACAAAAAAGTTAAAGAGAACACACCTTCTGTAGAGAGGGATCACTTGTGGTTAAGGTTACACTTGAATCCTTGGCACATTGAGTGATCTTTGTTTTACACTCTCGGTAACGTTCACTAATTTAAAACACTTAATGATGAAGCAATGTCCGAGGACAGTTTATCATAGGGCCATCCCTTAACGGGAAAACACGACCCGAATAAGTCGTCATCGTCGTAGAATTTCTTTTAAAACATTTAGGACATTGAAGCTGAACTCAATCATTTACAAACCATCCCGGGTGAGAGAGGTGGAACGCGTCTCTGGAAAACATCATAGTCTGGGAGCTCGCCTTCATCTCTGTTCAGACATCATAGTTCAGGAACTCGCATCACTCTCTTTATTTCTAAGACTTCATATTTTAAGAACTCGAATTGAATTTTTATTTTAAGTCATCATGGTTTAGGAACTCAAACTGAACTCATTGTCACTTCTGCCTTCAGTTACGACATCACCTCGTGATGACAATGTCGAGGAGGTTGCTCTGCCCCCTTCGTCGAATGGACGGTCAGCCTTACTGACCCCCTCTTTTCCCTTCAACCTGCAAACCTCTGATTCGGTATTGCACTTTTTTCGGGGTATACCATACTCCGCCCCTTGAGCTTCAGCGATCTTGGTTTCTGGACTCCGGGTCTCGCCTGTGTGGTCTGTTTTATTAGGTATCATAAATAAAGTAGTATCCCGTCATAAATACGACTTGGCATTTTATGTCAAGCTATTGTCAGGCTTGCAGACTCCGTGACTCGCTGAAAAGATCCCCTCTACAGATAGGACTCACTGTGTGGTCCTTCTCTTATTAAGGCCTTATAGCATAAATACATATATGAGTTTATTTATATTAAATAATAATAATAATAATCAAAATAACTACACGTAAGAACACACTCTAAATATATATATGCATTTTATAAAATAATAATAATAATCAAAATATATAAATAATAGTATTTTTTATGACAATAAAATAAAATAATAACCTGCTGAAGTGGTATCAAGGGTATTTATGTAAGTTACATGATACACTTCCAGCACTCGGCTTGAAGGAGAGACGCCCATCTGCAATTTTAATTTCAATTTTGTTTCCCAATTTTTGTTCTTAATATTTAATTATTTTTTGCCCAAAATACTGTGAGCATATGTATAAGAATTTTAAATATGTACAAATATTTCTTGTATTTGCATTCTAAGAATTTAAAAACTAAATCTTAAACTAATCTTTAAAAACTATGGCCATCTATCTTAGAGTAACCCTAGTGTATTACTTACTTAAAAGCATAAGATGTTTGAATAAAAGCAAATGAAGAGGAAAAAAATAAATAAATTTCTTGTATGAATAGATCCACAATTATTACTTAAAAATATACAGTGCAGAAAAAGAAAAAGAAATCGATAATTTATAAATTAGAAACTCGAATAAGAAATGCGAGATTTTTTGACGTATTCCGCTACAGCACATTTTTTTTTTTTTTTTCACTCAAGAAAATTAATTTTTGTCCTTTTCATTTTTTTAACTTTGAAAACAAATTTATTATTTTCTTAAGGAAAGAAAACAGTAAGAAGCAGATTTTAGGGCTTTTTAATTAGGAGTGAGACAAAATCAAAGAAAGAATTCTGTCGGCATAAAAATTTCAATACCAGTGTTTGTTACGTTGAGACAACTATTTACAGACTGAAAAAATGAGGAAAAAATTATGAGAGAGATTGTGCTCGAAAAATTGTCTGCTAGAGATGGTACCGTTAAACTAATATTTCAGTCTTATAATTATTTGTGAATAAAATAAATTTACGGTGACTTCTAATTATTGTAGTAGCATAATAAACTTTAAAAAAATTGCAGTAAAACACAAACTAAACATTTTCTCCAAAAGTCCGGTAAATTTAAGGCTAACAATTACTAAAAGAGCTGATGTTGAGGCCCCTGATCTGCAGATTTACTATTATTGTGCGCATTTGAAAATACTGTGTACATCACACGACCACATATTTTTTAAAAACCATCATCAGCAAAAAATAATAAAAAATAGCAGCTTTAGATGTAATTATGAAGCTATTTATCTTTCTTTGATGTTATGTCATGGATAATTTTGTATTTAACATGTCTTCAATAAAGGCTTTTTTACAGCCTGAAACAGTAATTCATCTTTCTAAAATATTGTTTAGACCAGATTTCGCAGTTCTTTCTGAGAATTAATAGTTTGTAAAATACTATACACGCTCAAGCACTTACTACAGTTTCCCTTTTTATTATTTTTTTAAGAATTAATAATATTTTGAAAATTTATGTACATTTTCTGCAGCAATTCAGTACTATTTTCTACAAAATTCGGCAACCTAATTACCCAAAATCATGAAGACGTAAAATATGAAATGAGGAGCAAAAATGGAAAACGCTGATAGTCCAAAAGAGGCAATTTTTCAAGAGAGAAAAAAAGAGAAACTCCTACTTACAGCGTTTTCCATTCCATTCCTTTTGGACTAGTAGTCATGTAGGTATACTAGTTTCCTTTCGTTTAATGTACAAATACCTAATATTATTATTTGTAAACATTTATTTATTTTTTTAACTTGCTTAAAACTATCCCATTAATGTAAACAATAAAAACAAGAGCAAGTTGTGTAACTTCCTGCAGCCGCCACTAGTCCTATCACTTTCAGCGTCCTCCACTTCACTTCGTGTGATACATTCAACCATCAACATCTTTCCACTCTTTTTTAAACTATTACTACTGGAGTTGGCACTTCAAGCGTCCTTCTGTTTGTAAAATTGACACTTGAGATATTTTTTCGTATAAAAAAAAAAAAAAAAAAATCGATTTTTCGTTAAACGTTAACTTTTAACGGTTTTTTTTTTTTTTTTTTTCTAATCCTCAAATATACTTTGAGTGCAAAATTATAGCTTTCCACAGGGTTCCTACGTTTCAGGGAATTTTCCAATTTAAATATAAGTATTTTTTAAAATAGAAAAATAAATCTAGGTTAACCCGGAAAATTTCGCTTGATTTAAGTAGAGATTGTCTATAAGAAAATACTGGCACCGAAGAATTTCGTAATTTGGAATCTCCTTGACCGGCACGAACCTTGTTTTCGTGATATCTTTTATAAAAACAATTACAAATACAGCGATATTACGATTTGGATTTTTTAATCTGTATTTTTTTCACATTATTGGCAGTTGCTGCATAAGATTTATAAAACCATGTTAAAGATACATTTTCTTGATATTCACAATCTTGAAGAATTTTTCGATCTTCCCTTGACCTTTTAATGATGACCCTTGGTCACATTGTAAAAAAAAATACGACCAGTTTTCCTGTAGGAATCAGAAAAATAGTTGCCCTTATTGTACCGGAAAAATTTCCGACCCAGCTCCGAATAAAATCCGTAAAATACCGTTTTATTGACTATTTCTTTTTTTTTTACGGATTTTATTCCGAGCTGGGTCTGAAATTTTTCCGGTACTATAAGGACAACTATTTTTTCGATTCCTACAGGAAAACTGGTCGGATTTTTTTACAGTGCATATTACTTTTTAATTTTTTGTATTGGAATGTTCAGTAGTTATTTTATAATACATCTTATATTACCATCTTTCACATATTAGAATAAATTTGGTGATATTATAAGAATATAGTTTTTCAAACTAAAAATAATTTAATAATAACCACGGCAATATATATAATTCAAATTATCATAAAATTAAAATAGAAAAATGAATAAACTTACCTAATTGAATCATAATACAGAATTCATGCCAGATGAAATGCAAGAAAACAAGATTTTTCTTCACATAAAAAATTAGCTTCCAATTATCTTGAAATGTTTCGCAATTAACAATAAAAAAATATTTATTTTGAAACTTCAATATAATTTTCAAGATAGATTAAAGAAGAGGAAAATCGGAAATACGGAAAGTCTAAAACACGAAAAATCTAACATACGAAAAATTTAAAATCATCAAAAATTAACTTTGTAGATTGGTTATCTAGAACTTTGTTTTGCATAAACTGAGTTGATTCAAAAGAAAACATACACAAAAAATGAAAGCATACACAAAAATTGCTTCAGTTATTATTTTTTTTTTCCAACAATTGCCAATTATTTTAAGGGCTCAAAAATAAAGAAAAATAATTTTATTTTCTTAGAAATTTTTCAATCAATAGAATTTTCATCAGCATTCAGTTCAGTGCAATATTCACTTTAGAACTAATTTATTTATGAGTGACACTACGCAATTCAATAACATAAGACTATGTGTGATTGAAACACTGCTTTAGTAATTCTTTTTAACATCGGAAGAAATAGAAAAAACAAACAAAACAAACATAGTTTAGTCTTCATTTAATTACACATAGTGAATTCCCATTTTTACCGAAATGAAATATTACCTTTAATTTTTACTTTTGTTATGTATGGCTCAAAATTTAATTAAAACAGCAGAATGCATGTAAATGATAAAATATAATTTCCACAAGTAAATTTTTGAACTAAAGAACTTTTTAATAATTGAAAACTCAGCGGTAGTGTTTTTATTAAAATCTTAAGAAGCATTTCGAATTAAAATTGTTTAAAAGGAGTGAAAGGAGGTTCGTAAGATCTCTCATTTTATTTTCTCTAAATGCTGAAAGATAGATTTTAATAAATTAAACTTAAACGGAAATTCCATATTAATTACTTTAAAAAAAGTAATTTAATTTTATGATATTAAAGGTCATGCATTTGTATTCATATAAACATTTAACTATCGTTTAACACTTACATATGACCAATAACAAACTGTTATCTGAAACATACCGGAAACATGACAGCACTACAACAACGTAGAATAAAGTCCAGCACCTTCCGTAGTTTGGTGTTAAATTTGATTCGAACACCGTAAACATTAGATCAGTGGTATAGTCAGTAGGAGTAATTATGACCACATTTTACATTTTCAACTTTGCTATTATTATTATTATTTTTTTTTTTGCTTATTTTTATTTGGAAAAGTGCTGTTTTTAGTACATAGGAAGTAACTTTGATCCTTTAAGAACACATTTTAAAAGTTTTAATTATCATAGCTGTTTTTCTTTTAAAGTTAAAAGGGTGGTTATAATTACCCCACCAAAAACTTACAATCACATAAGTTTGGGGTGGGAAATTAGTGGGAAATTATGACCACTATATCTTCTCTTTATACTTGCCAATACACACATGTTTGGGATAATTATGACCACTTTGAACTCCAAAGTAACAAATCCGTTTATCAAAAATTTTATAGCCTTAGTTTCAAATTGCTATTTTGATCTCAAAAAGGCTTCAGACTAGTAATAAAGAATACCTAAGATTAAATATACATTATGAGGTTAATATCTAAGCTTGAAACAAAATTTTACCATCACAGTTATCTCCAGTATGACGGCGGTCATAATTACCCCCTGGTCATAATTACCCCATCTGACCCTACGTACAAAGTGTCAAAAAATAGAGCTTGTGGTGATTTAAATAAAAAATACGCTTGCAAGATAAGTGCACACTGTTAAAACTGGATACTTAAAAATAAGCAAAATGCACTCATTTTTGAGTACTTTCCGATCTTATAATAGATCCGAGTACTTAACTCTTAAATTTGAGAAACGCATATACTCATTTTTTTTAGTACATACAGGGACTCGAACATAAGTATGTATAGAAAAACAGATAGTCATATTTTTGAGTACATATAGGACTCAAACGTGAGTATTTAAACTTAAAATACAAAATATATGTACTCATTTCTGAATACATTTATAAATCAAGTTTAAGTATACGGAAATTTAATTTTTTAATGTATGAACTATTTGTATTCATTAATGATACATTTATGAATCAATTATGATTATATTAAGTTTTAAATCCGAAATATGTATATTATATGTACTCATTTTTAATACATTTATGAATCAATTATGATTATATTAACTTTTAAATCTGAAGTATGTATATTATATGTACTCATTTTTGAATACATTTATGAATCAATTATGATTATATTCAGTTTTAAATCAGAAATATGTATATTTTAAGTATTCATTTTTGAATACATAGAGGAATTGTTAATGAATATATTTGGCTTAAAATTTTAACTTTTTTTTATATGTACTCGTATTTGAATAGGCTTATCAACCATTTATGGTTATGTTGATTTTTAAATCTTAAATATTTATACTTTTAAGTACTAGTTTTTGAATACATAGATGAATTGATAATGAATATATTTGGCCTCGAATCTAAAATTTCTTTTTTGTATGTGCTTATTTTTGAATACATAAATGAATCTAATATTAATATTTTTGGCTTCAAATTTTAAAAACTTTTGTATTCCTAGATAAATACATACAAGAAAATACAGCGATTACATGTGGGTTCGAATTTGAAATGCTTCTGCTATATATAAACTCATTTATTATATACACATATAACTCTTCTATGAATCCTTTAAAAGTTTTAAATATGAGAACTATTTATACTTTTTTAGGGTAAAAAATGATGTAAATTACATACTTTTCAAATTTAACTTTTTGATGCATATACTCACTTTTGGGTATAATCAGTGCATTTAGCTACATACTTAGGTTATGTGTAACGTGGAAGCCACTGACAATATATTTTATTAGTAAATTTTTAAATAATCACATTTCTTGCCAAATGCTGAACCACATAATTATGACAAATAAAAGTATGAGATTTTACCTTTATAATTCGAAAAATTGTTCCCCACAATAATTTATACATAATACAAAAGTTTCCGTCAGCAACTTCATTGCTGCATATTTTTTTCTTTTTTATAATAGCACGCATATATTTTTAATGTTACAATCTCATTATGTTGGAAAGTGTTTCATAATCTATGTGTGACACATATCTATAACATGGATTTGTCTACTAAAATATTTTTTCAAAACTTTTCTTTCAATATTTAATATTCATGTGTCTCATTTGAAAGTAAAATTTATTATTCGGTAAATTCATTCTTTGCACATTCCTTTGTTAGGCTATTTTTGATTATCCTCCATCAAAGGAGTAAAAAATGAAGAATGTATTGGCTACAAGTAGTTTAATAACATCCAATAATGCAAGTTTGCAGTAAAGTACTGCTATTGTTACACTACTAATCACAGAGCCATCCATTCTACTTGTCATTCTGGTTCGATATTCAAATCATAAATTCTCATACTTTAGAAATTCTACATTCAAAACATTTTACTTTCCATTTTCTGTCTTTAGCAAAGATTAGCTAATCTATTTTTGTGTGATGTAACACTTGAAATAGCTGCAAGAACAGGAGGAAAACATATTGCCTTAAACAAAAACTAACTTTACTTTTTAATGAACTAACTTTTTATGAAACAAATTATGCATTTTGTAAAGAGAAGTGCTATTCCTTAAGTGAAATCTCAGTTTTACTTAGTTTTCTTTTTTTTAATTAACCCTTTCGGTACTGGCGTCCTTGATCAAGCAAAAAATACTAGTAAGTTTTTATGCTTGTTTAGTTTTGTTGTAATACGATATTTTCCAAAGTCTTAAAAAATATTTCCTCGGACTAGTGTCATAGGAAAAATACGCAAAATAACTACTTTGGGTAGATTTCATCAAATAACATACTCGTTAAATTTCAGTAAACCTTATCTTCTGTGATTAAGGTAGTTATTTTAAATTTTATTTATAATTACTTATTATATTATTCTTCAAAAAATTGAAAAAAAGTTCAGTAACGAAAGGGTTAAAAATAGTCATAGA
Organism: Maratus speciosus; assembly: GCA_963932465.1. Taxonomy (NCBI): domain Eukaryota; kingdom Metazoa; phylum Arthropoda; class Arachnida; order Araneae; family Salticidae; genus Maratus; species Maratus speciosus. The sequence continues at coordinate 193,711,494 of OZ010790.1, forward strand.
AAGGGTTAAAAAAATTAGTCTTAATTGTTTTCCAATAAAACCAATTTGAATGTAATAAAAGTAACATGACTTTAATTACATTTTAAATGCGTTAACCTTAATGAAATTATTATTTATAAGAAACTACAAGCAACATACTCGTATTTAATTTGAAAGCAAATATTTATTTTTGATCCATCTTAGCAAATAAAATTATATACATATATTTCAAATTATTCCGAAAATTTCAACAATGTTTACAAATTAACACATTTTTTTTTGGTCCATAGAAATGTTTGGAATCCTAAAATTCAAGAAATATAAATATTAATTACATAATAATATTTACAATACCTTTCATTTTAATAAAAAACATTTTTTATTACTACTATTTTTTTAATTACACAAGTACACATTACAAATCGCACTCAAATGCATAATTCTCAACAAGATACAATTTTCACATTGATATAAGTTTTGTTATAAGCAAGGCTACATAATTAAAAAAAATAATTCCAAAAAACAATTTAAATTTCTTACATTTAAAATACTTAGCTGGTTTTATTTATTGGAAATGAAGTCTTAATTTGACATCAAATGTTCTTTTTACAAGTTGTAATTAGCTTTTCACAAAATATTAAATAATAATATTATAAAAAAGATGGGGGGGGGGGGGAGAAATCTAAGTGAGGACTTAACTTTTACTTCATAAATTTTCTAAACAATAAGGCAAATTTAGATGAATAATACATAAATCCATATTTTATATTACACCAAATTTCCCATTAGTGCAACAAGGTTTTGTTTTCTATCTAATATACATTTTATCATCATTCAGGCAGCCCGATTTTCTAATATAGAGAATTACAAAACTTTTACTTCATATATTTTCTAAACAATAGTTAGATTAATTTAGATGAATATGAGATAAATCCATATTTTAAATTACACCAAAATTCCCATTTGTGCAACAAGGTTTTGTTTTCCATCTTATATACATTTTATTATCATTCAGACAGCCCGATTTTCTAATATAGAGAATTAAAAAACTGTATAGTTTTTAAGATTTATAATATTTTTGTTATCTGTTTTTTTTACTATCTATGAGTGAAAATATTCCTCAAATTCCGTTGCCAATGTAAACTACATAACCGACTATGTAAACTACCGTAACCAATGAAAACCACATAGGCATTTTCATTAAATAAGAACATTTTAATTTTTCTTAACAAAAGCAATTCATTTTCCTGATTGATGAATATAGTCATAAAAAATAATATATATAATCGTTTTTATGATTTTATTTAGAACCAGAATTTAATAAAAGCATACTAGTACAACAAACTCGTCATTTTCAAATTGAATTTGACAATTAGGATATCAATAATTAATAAAATATTTATGATAATTATTCATTGCTTAAATTAATTATTGTCATTATCACATGATTAATAAATTTTTTTAGACAGATGATTTAAAATATTAAATGTGAATCAAAATGGACATGGAAACTCACTGTCATGATATGTCGAACGCTCTCTATAATTACAATTATTAAAATATTGAGACAATGGAGATTTTTATAGGCTGAATTATGATAATTAAAAAAGCTAATGCTTGAGGCCACAGATCTGTTATTAGTAGTTTCATTGATTTACTAGTTTCATTTTTATTTTAAATTTAATTAATATTTCAATATTTTTTTTTTATCTACAGAGTAGTTTTGTCAGAGATTAATAATCAAACATATAAGACAGAAAATATCCGATGATTAAGAACTCCAGGAACTTAAAAAATTGTGTTAATTTAAATGGGGAATCATTGAGCTCCAATCAGCGCCCCCCTTCCCTATGCCCTTAAACAATATTTTCTGCTTCCTGATTGGTATGATTTATTGCCACATTATAAAATATGCAAAGCAGAGATAGTTATATAAAAAAATAATTTGATAACAGTATTAACCCTCCAGCACTCGCATCCGTTCCTTTTCGTCCGGGAACTTAAAATGTAAATTTCGTAGCTAAAAAAACCTAGTAAAACAAAACTCCCTCTGATTCCGTAAAAAGGTTTAATTCTCGTTAATTTGACTATAAAATTTGACGAATAAACCCAATATACATTTTTATTTTGAGAATAAAAATTAATTAAAAAAAAAGTGCCCAGTTAAACTGATGGCGTTGAGCTCACAGTTGTTGTACACTAATTGTATATTATACTCTTACTTCAAAGTTGTTGCTTGTGTTTATGACGGGCAATTATCAACACGAGGGATATAGGCCCAAATGGGGGAGTGCCCTCCATGGGAGTCTTTCTAAGGGAACCTAACCAGTATTTACGCTTGGAAAACCAAGGTTCGTAGAAAACCACGAAAACTCCGAACGATTAGGCTGACGGGCGCGATTGGGTTCGAACCCAGCACCTCCCCTCTACCAGCTTCGAGAGTAGAACCTCTCAGCCACTGGTGGGGGCCTCTTACTTCAAAGAGTAATTCGAAAATTAAATTAAGGGGAATTAGCCCCCACACTCCCTCTGTTTCACATCTTTATACTTAACCAATGATCTTCCAAATCTAATCAGGGCAGCGCCTTATCATAATAAAGCGGTATACCAAATTTGAAGCAAATCGCATAAGAAAACCCATTTATCTAAATAAGGAGGTATTATCCCCCCGATCCCCCCTTTATACTTAAACAATGAACATCCTAATCAAGTCAGGGAAATTCCTTACCATAATTAACCAGTATACCAAAATTGAAGCAAAATCTGATAATTTTGCATGAAAAGCCCATTTATCTAAGTTAAGGGGGGATTTAGCCCCCTTAACCAATGAACCCCCAAAACTAATCAAGGAAGCGCCTCATGAGAATGAACCTAGAAAAAAAATTGAAGTAAATCGGATATTTCTATCAAGAGTTATCGCGTTACATAAGTACGTACATACATACATACATACAGAACCTGCGAGCACATTAGCTCACAGGCTATTATAGCCTGTGAGCTAAAAAGCCATTAACTGGGCCCTATGGCAAGTACTGGAGGGTAAAAATTTTTTATTAATCATATGCAATAAATTAAAAGTGACTATATATATACATATTTTTTTTTTGTTGTTGTTCTAATTACATTCTAGTAGGTGCTGTTTAGAAACGAATTTGTTTAATTAGATTTTCAGTTAAGTGAAAAGATCTTAAGCATTATGAACGTTAATGAAATTCCAGTTTTAGTAATGTTTAGATGGAGCGTCCAGTAATGAAAATTGGCTAGTTAAGCATTCTAGTAATGGTCACTGGTCTTAAAACATTAAAAATAATTGAAATTCTGTAAATAGCCATTAGTACATAAAATTTCAAATTTAAAATTCAAAGTTACTACCAACACCACAACATGTAAATTCTGCAAGTAAATAAATATTATATACATTTATTAAGAGAAGCCAGCTCTAGCCTGTCCATCTTAAGGTTTTCATTGAAAAACAGTGGAACTATGAAACATTATTTTCTGATTTTTGATTGGTTTGAATAAAAATGCCAACAATAACAGAGATGAAAGGGGGAGTTATGAAAAAAAAATATAAAAGCTAAATTTTCATTTGTTATGTTTTAGTAAACCAACAACTTTAAATGGTGTATATTAATGGAACGCTGTCCGGTGTATATTACTGGAACATCTAACCCACGCTCAAAATTAAATCATGCTATATACATTCCAGTTTCTATAAATAGCAAATATGATTTTATAAGGATTCAAAATTAATCATAACAAAATATAAAATAATAATTCGTGAGTATTTATGCTGAATTCAACAAGAACCTTTCGGAATTGTAAGAAAATTATAAACTTATCAAAATTTAAATTCTCAAACATATGAATTCGGGAAGAAAAATGAAATTTCCTAACAGAACAACAAAAACAAAAATAAATAAATGAAATTAATAAAATCTGGTATATTTCACTACAGGGCTCGTGCAGTCTTTGAAAGAGTTTACATTTTTTAAAGTAATTTTTGGTCCTTAAATGTACTTATTTATATTCAAAATATTCAAAAATTCTTTAATTTTACTCTTGTGTTATTTCTTAATCAGGATTGAAACTCTTGTGTGTTTCTTTAAATTTCTGATTAAAAAAATCATCTAAATCCCCTCTTCGCTACCCTTCGTCTGAATTCGCTTCACTCCTTTTGCACCCCCCCCCCCCACACACACACACACATAGTACCAAAGTTAAACATCTTTAAAACTCCTTGTAAGAAGTTTTACAAAATTACATATTTTTAAAAAAATTTTTACTCTGTTTCTTACATTATAGTGATAATAAACGACCAATCATAAATTTCATTCCATCACAATGATTTCTTTAAAATTTCATCTAAATTCCCATCTCCCAAAATTTCTCTTCCGCTATCCTCCCCCCACCCCCAATCACAATACCCAAAGTTTAAAAATTATAAAAACCCCTTTTTTAACAAATTTTTGCCCCATTGTCACTTTATTGTAACAATAAATAATAAATCATAAAAAATTGTCCTCCCCCTTCCACCCGGAAGTGGAGTTTCCTTTTACCCCACCTTAGCAGTCCCATAACATTTAAAGTTTTTACAACATCTCATTTTATTTTATTTATTTATTTGCCAATATGTAAATCTCTAGTAAGTTAAATAAATAATAAGTCATCTAATAACCCCAGTCCCCTGAAAAAATAAAAATAATCTGCTATTCCCCCTTTGCCTATTCAGCTCACAAAGTTTTAAAAAATGTACTATATCTGTTACTTTATTGTAAAGTAAATAATCGATCATATAATTTTACATTTATCCCCCCATCGATATTGACGTTTTTCCCTAACTTTCACTCTTATTAAGCACATAAAATTTAGTCTTTAAAACTCCTTTTTTTTGCTGCCCCAATTCTAAATCTTTAGCAATGATAAATAACTAAGCAATCATCTAATCAACCCATTTCTCAGTCCCCCCTCCCCTCCCCCCCAAAAAAAATCTGTTATGTTTCTTTATTGTGATAATAAATAATTTCTCATCTGAATCTGTTTTCTGACGCCCCCACCACACCCAAAAAATCTGTTTCCCCTTCTCCTTTCCATATAAACTTCACAAAGTTTAAGAAGTTGCAGCTCTTTAATGTTTAATTATTTTTCTTTCCTATTTGTAACTCCATAGTAATGATAAATAATGATCACCTAATGGAGGATATTCCATTTTCGTTATGATCACGTGATCAAGGTAAAAACTTCTAGCGTAAAGAATGGAAGTCTCCGTAGACGTGTAATGCAAATCCCCGCTAGCCAATGAAACAGTTCATGAGGCAAAGCAGTAGTATCTTCCCTTCTTATCAGTTAGAAGTTCCTTGGGTAAATTACCGGTATCACGTGACTTTTTTCAGCCTCGAACCCATATTTGGAATATCCTCCATTGAACTTCCAAAAATTCGGTAAATTGTAGTTTGAAGTTTGAAGGGGTGGTGTGTGTATTGAAACCTACACTGTTAAAAATATCGTGAAAGATTACCTCTGTTTTTAAAGGCTATCTATTTTCTGACCAATGAGAACGCTCGATAGGTGTTTATGTAGTGTTCTCATTGGTCAGAAAATAGATAGCCTTTAAAAACAGAGGTAATTTTTCACGATATTTTTAACAGTGTATAGCGACCAGGTTGTAATCCCAAATGATCCGCAAACTGTAGATTGTAAAATTTCTTTAGCTTAAAACAAGGAATGTTTAAAAGAGCTGTTTACTTTCGATCTTCGAGCAGACGAAAAGTAGCGTTCAATTATTGCAGATACGCATGGGCGAATTTTGTGATTCTCAATGGAGGATATTCCATTTACGTTTTGATCACGTGGTCAAGGTAAAAACTTCTAGCGTAAAGAATGGAAGGCCCCGTAGACGTGTAATATAAATCCCCGCTAGCCAATGAAAAAGTTCATGAGGCAAAGCAGTAGTATCTTCCCTTCTTATCAGTTATAAGTTCTTTGGGTAAATTACCGGTATCACGTGACTTTTTTCAGCCTCGAACCCAGATTTGGAATATCCTCCATTGCTGCAACGACCGGCTACCGAAAAATACAGACACGTGCAACGTATTAACTACGAATTAAGCTTGAATCCTGAAATACAGAAAACAAATTCAGAATAAATAACAGCTATTTTCTAATTATTGCTTAAAAAAGTTAAAATGATATTACTTACTTTCAAAGTTCGTGTAAAAATCCATCAGACTGCACTCTTCTAATTTCTTTTTCACGAAATCCATGGCGAGATTTTTATGCGAGAACAGTAGAATTTGAATGCGGTGTGTTGATGTGAATGAGTACGTATGTACTCAATTCGCCGATGTAGTCTTTCGCGCTATGTAACACATTTTTTCAAGATGTAGTTCGAAAATGTGAAGTATGCAACTTAAATATAATTCGCACTATAACGTTCATTATAGCATACACGTTCACTAAACAATTTCTATTGATAACTTTAATATACGAATAGAGTAACAAGAGGTTATATTAATATTTAATGTCAAGCTTACTTTTCAGCCTGGATTATCAATTATATTTGAAAACATCAGGTACTCGTTTCTGAAGCAATTCTACATAAAACTAGTATGTTGTGGCCATCACAAAACTTTCTTCTATATAAATCACGTCAATTAAATCATTTAAATAGTAAAATAAATTACATCAATTTATTCATATAAAAGTATACCTGAATTTGAAATTTGATGAAAATTCGTGCATTAGTTATTGAAATAGAGCTGTAGGAGAAATTTTGAAAAATGTAGCATAGCAGTGCCACCTGTTGAGCGATTTGCACCAAAACACAAACAGTACTAATTCATATAACGGAATCGTAAACCGGAATCGCCAAAACACAAACAGTACTAATTCGTATACCGGAATCTGAAGTTGGATGAAAATCCGTGTATTAGTTCTGGAGCTAAAGCTACTGTGGAAATCACAAAAAATGCAGCACAGCAGCGCCACCTGTTGAGCGATTTACACCAAAAAGTACAAAAGATCAATTCATGTCAAGAACTAACTGAATCTGAAATTTGATGAAAATCCGTGCATTAGTTCTGGACATTGAGCTATTGTGGAAGTCGAGAAAAACGCTGCATAGCAGCGCCACCTGTTGAGAGATTTACAGCAAAACATAAACAGCACTAATTCATATCCAGGTATACCTGAATCTGATGTTTGTTGAAAACCCGAGCATAAGTTCTTGAGGTAGAGCTATCGCGGAAATCACAAAAAATGCAGCATAGCAGCGCCACCTGTTGAGTGATTTACACCACAAGGTGCAAAACGTCAACTCATGTCAAGCACTAACAGAATCTGAAGTTTGATGAAAATCCGTGCATTATTTCTTGAGATAGAGCTATTACGAAAATCGTGTAAATGCTGCAAAATGCAGCATAGCAGCGCCATCTGTTGGGCGATTTACACCAAAACGTAATCAGCATCAACTCATATCAAGGATTAACTAAATCTGAAGTTTGATCAAAATCCGTGCATTAGTTCGTGAGATAGAGCTATTGCGGAAATCGTGAAAAATGCAGCATAGCAGCGCCACCTGTTGAGCGATTTACACCGAAAACTAATCAGCATCAATTTGTATTAGGAACTCACTGAATACAACTTTTTATTAAATTCCGTGCATTAGTTCTTGAGATAGAGCGCCCACAAAATTTGTGTCACATACACACAGACAGACAGACAGACAGACTCACAGAGTCACAGACAGACATTTTGTAAAAACATGTTTTTTGGAATCTCTGACCCCTAAAACGTATAAATCCGTCGAAAACCGGAATTCGAAAATTTTCATGAATCCAATACTTTCTTCTTGTAAAGATAGAAGAAAGTAAAAAAACGAGTGCATAGAGGTTCTCATTTTTAAGTAGATTATTTTTAACAGTGCAGGAGACTTTTGAAAACCACTATATAAAACACAGCAGTCTGTTATGTTATCAGCTAAATCATCTGGTAAAAGGTTAGTTTAGGCAATAAAAATTTTAGATCAATAGCGCAGCAAGTAAAGATTAAATTTAAAAAATCAAAAAACACGACTGCGTAAAAAGCGAACTAATTAATTATTTTTCATAAATGTGAAACTTTTTTTTACATTGCTTACCTATTTTTTTATTTACTCGTATTGACGACTTTTAAGTTGTGTTTAATTGTTAGTTCCTATCTATAAACAGTGTTTTGATGAGGCCTATAGATATCTATGATGGTTAGAGTTGCAGTAAAGCTAGAGATCCTACCTACTTTTTTTGTCTCTACCGCCATTTTGTATTTTACGACCACCATTTTGAATTTATAAAAACAAATCTAGTGTATAAGCATCGGACGGTTAAGACGAATCAATAGAAACCGCATTCATTAAAATCCATCCAGCCATTGGGATGTTTTGAGGGTATAAAGAATCCACATACCCAGATACACGTGAAAGTGATAACCCTTTTTGGCAATAAAAATAAATTTATGTTATAATAGTAAACAAGTATATGCAATATTAACCTGATGGGAAATATTTTATTTTCAAGCAGTTTACTTTCCCCCTTAAATCTCAAAATTTTTAAATAAAAGTTTTACTGCATCATTATATAAATTGTTACAATATTGCATTAAAATATCAGAGCGATTGCATGAAGTGTTTTATAAACAAAATGTGCGTAATGCAAATCCTGTATAAAACAAACAAACAAACAACAACAACAACAACAAAAAAAAAACACGACAAAAGTGACTTTCGGAACCTTATTTTTTAAATACCGAATATGTGTTTCAAATGTTAAATGTATGCTGAATAACCCTGTGTAATTTGTGTTAACGTTTTTGAAATGGTTAACTTAGATATAATTTAAAACCGAAGGCGCCGTTATAAAGAAGAAGGAACTTAGATATGATTTAGCATCATTGATATGTTCGTATTTTAATTTCTGAATTCGATTTTTAAACCTGGTAACCTAATACATTTAAATGACTTTCGGAAATGAATTTTTTTTTTTCAAGGGCTTCATATTGTTATTTTTCAAAACAGATTACAGACCTGAAAATGAGAATAAACGTAAAAATGGCTTGGTATTTTTAGTTTTTTTGTAGATTAATTAGGAAAGGTGGTTTCGATTTTAAAAAATTGTAAAAATTGTGAAAGTGACCTACGGAAACGAACGTTTTGAAAAGATTAATACAAATATATTTTCAAACCAAAGGTTTCATCATAAACGTAATTTAATGTAGATCTGTTTAGGTACATTAGGTTTGTTTTTATATTTAATTGCGAAGCAGATACACAATTTTAAAAATTGAAAAAAAGAGAAAATAGCTAAAGTGAGTTTTGCAAACTATTTTTTTTTCAAAGGATTAATATTAATATTTTTCAAAACTGAATGTATATTTTGAAATGGGAAGGAACCTAGATATGGTCTGGTATTTTTAGTTTTTTTGTAGCTCGATCAGAATAACTTAATTTTGATACACCATTTACAGACGGTTTTTATTATGACAATTCGATCAAAAGTGTATCAAACTAACTGCCTAACTCTGCTAGTAATGCTGGTTAGAGGGATCAAAATAACAGAATGTTCAAGGTCGATTGTAGAAGGTTTATGAAGAGTATCTGCAGTTATATGAGCTTCGCTAACTCCCAATTACTCCTTAAATTATCAGATAAGAAGCTTCCAGGACTTTTTGCTATTGGTGATGCACGAGTTTTCTTTGAAACATACATTTCTTTGCCCTTCATATTGAAAAAAAAAAAAAAAAATCAGGAGTTTTATTTTTCACGTGAGGACTGTTTCCTTCGAAATGGTAACGTAATTTAGCATGAAGCATGGAGTTATTCATTAAAACTTAGTGAATTCACGCGGAAACCTTCGGTCTCTGCGAAACATATTGCTGGGAACCCTCTGCATTAACGTTTCGTTAAGGGTTTATAATTTACTTAGTAAAATCAGAATTAGGTTTGTTTTTAACGTGGAAGGAGAAAATAGCAAATATAAGGGAAAAAAATAGGGTTTTTTTTATTAATTTTGATGAACTTAAATAATTGTTTATTAGTTTAAAAAAGATTTTTTGATAATTGTTGATAAATTGTAAAAATATTTGAACTAACTTGGAATATTTAAAAAATACTTTGGTAGAAATCACTCAAAGACAAACTGCCCCAATGCTGATTTTCCTTAGTCAAACTGAACACCCCCGATTTTTTTTTTTTTTTTTTTTTTTTTTTTTTTTTTTTTTTTAAGCGCCGTATAAGAGAAAACGTTTTTATTAAAATTTTTGGAGATATATTATTACATTGAGTTTTTATGAAACGGGGAATAACTTTCTACTTTCCTTCTAAATTAAAAAACAAGAGCCATCTTAAATTCTACTTTGTAAGAAAAATACTTTCATCTTTAAGTCTTAACCCTGTTTTTCTTTTACTTGCATTATTTTTAATAGGATTAGAAGGGGGAAAACTATACTTACATTTTAATCAATTCAAATTTTCCTTTTTTATCCTAAAATCCAAAATTCAAGGTATTTTCATGCTTATTTGAATGGTCGTGAAACAATTAAAAAAGAAAAATCCTTTAATCTTTTCTGTTCTAGTAATGTTTAGTACATTGCACTTTCATGGTTTTTTCAGGGGATTTTTTTCTGAAATACAGTCGGAAATGAACAATGGAGGATTCTTCTTGTGTTATCTTTTCTAAAATAACATATTTTATGACATCAAAAAGGATAAATGTCTTACAGTAGTTAATTACATTTGCATATTTCAAAACACAGTATTTTACGATTGTTTTTCTACATAATTTCACACGCTACATATTCAGCGTCACAATTAACCAATTTTTATTACGTAATGCTTTAAAAATTTTGTAATAAAAGACTGAAATTAAATATTTATATCTAGAAACTTCAGAGATAAATTTTAAATGTATAGTGATAAATACACTTGTATGGCTTTAAACAATATGCCTAATAAAAGATGCTTCTGCGTATGATATAAGATAAAAATAATTCATTTAGTTGAGCGGTTCTTAATATCATGGATACTAACAAAATTTAGTATTTCGTTTCCCTTCTTTACATCTACATATGATTGAAGTTGCAGATATTCTTTAATATATCAAATACTGTTTATTTTAACTAATATGAATATTTAAGCTATATATGCAGTAAATTTAAACAGTAATATAAGTTGTTTCTCTCATTTTACTCTGAAGATTTCTTGGAAAATCAAGACTAAGAATTGCTGACCTTGTCCTTTCACTGATTAATTTCTTCCATATGCAGTGAAACTTCCATTTAAGGAAGTTACACTTAAACACTTCGTTATGACGAAAATTTGTTAAATAGAAATGAACTAAAATTCATGAAATTTGTGTAATACAATACACATGCATAAAATGAAAATACACATAAAAAGGAAATATTAGAAAATGTATTTAAATTCGGCCAGTAACCTTTTCTTTTATGCAATTTAGCATATGAGAAAAATATGATCAGAATAATGTCTAAAAACCACATTTTAAATGCAGTAAAACAAAAACTAAAGCGTAGCATACATTTTCTCTTATTTCTCAGTATTCCAAACCCTTAACTTTAAAAAATGTCTCTAATATTACTTTATACAGGTTTCATATAAAAAATACACTGTTCCGGAAAATTTTCGGACTTTTGCAATTATTCGAACAATTCATCTGTAACATTTTCGTGAAACTGGAATCCATTTCTTATTGTATCGGAGGCTTTTAACATTTCTTCTTTTAAAGATCTTTCAGTTTCTTTTTTATTATCATCTTCATCGCTCGTTGTAGTTTCTTCACCACATTTTATTACACTTTGCAATATGTCATCATCGGTAGGATATTCTATTGTAAGAATGCCTTCATCATCGTTGAGAAAGTTGCAGAGTTCTGCAACTTTTCTAAGACCCCTAGGTCTTTCAGTTGCTGGTATTTTCCCTTTAGATCTGACAAACACGTATCGGATTCAGAAACATTTAATTTGGTATAAGCTTTGAAGCCGGATTTCGCAAAAAAATTATGTCCGGTCGATGAAATCACACCGCATTCCCACACTTTTATTAGTTCTGATATATAGGTTCTGAAACTAATGTTTTCGTTACATTAGCTGTTTTCTAGGGCAAGAATAACTTTTTGCAAGATTTTTTTTTCCGATTATGTACTTTAAGATTTTTTATTATTCCTTTGTCTGATAGATGGAGTTTAGAAGATGTATTGACAGGAAGAAAAATAACTTTGATGTTGTTCAATTTGCATTTTGAAGAAGAGTCTTTTGGATATACAGGACAGTTGTCTATCAGCAACGCGATTTTGCAACGTTATTTTTTTCAAATGATTATCCTATTTTAACAACCACTTTAAAAATATCCGAAGCCATCCATGACTTTTTATTGAAATGATAATCTACCTCTAAAGATTTTGTACCTCCGAAGCATCTGGGGATTTTATTTTTCTCGATTAGTAGTGGTTTCATTTCATTGGCTTCCCATCATAGTCAGCGCTGGAGTGTCTGTAATGAGAGAGTGGTGATTGTATGCGTGAGTTTTTCTTAGTGCAAAAAATCGTTTTGCTTAACATAAAAAAGGATTCAAATGATTAAGTAAATTATTTATTTCACTGTCATACTATCCGCTGAAATAAATTTATGCATCCATCGCAACAGCAACATCTCTGTTTCAATGCTGTACAAGCACGAAAGTGAAATAAACTTCGTTATGTAGAATATATCATTCGTAATATGGAGATTCAGTTACATGTTAATAGCGTTTAAAAACAAGGTCCAGCAGAAAAATTCGTTAAGTATAAAGCTTCGTTAAAGGTAAGTTCCACTGTAGCTTGTTATCTCTAATTTATTTCTATTATTTTTTTATAAATCTTAATAATGGTCAGCATTGAAATTAAATGGTTACTTTTATGGAGAAGGGAAATAATATAATTGGGTTCGTGGATTACTTAAATTTGACGTCTTTGTCCAGCTCTCTTCCTCATTAATTCAAATTATACATTTATATTAGATGTAAATTTCCAACTGGGCGAAAAATGTCCGGACCAGGATTCGAACCCGGGACCTCCTGGCTGAATCCGCCAGTGCTCTGCCATCTGAGCTATCCCGGACGATTCTGATCGAACTTTTTCACCCAGCTAACCTTGATGATTACAGGGTCTGGTCTGAAACCTGGTTCAGCTCAACAGAATAAATCTCATGTAATGGAACTCCAGAAATCGCTGGATACAAAATTACACTACATTAATTTTTTTAGACCAGATGCTGTAATCATCAAGGTTAGCTGTGTGAAAAAGTTCGACCAGAATCTCCGGGATAGCTCAGATGGCAGAGCACTGGCGGCTTCAGCCAGGAGGTCCCGGGTTCGAATCTGGTCTGGACATTTTTTGCCCAGTTGGAAATTTACATCTAATTTGATTTGTTTACCATTTTGAATAACTGTGTTAAAATTAATCTAGTATACATTTATATTTTAAAGTAATAACATGACCTTCATTATAAACATTGCTTAAGCTTTTTTCGTAAGGACAGCGACAATTTCATCCTTATTTCGTGCACTAATGTTCTTCATTTAAATTTGTATGATCTGAAGATATGTCTACGAAGCAAAGAATTTAGCTGGTTTGCAACTGTACTCAGCGGGGCTTCTATAAATCTTTACAGCTGGTCAGAGCTCGCTTTAAATTGGCTGCAATTTATAAAATATTTCGAATTTTAGCTAAACGTTCAAGGTATTTATTTTACATATTTTATGTATACGAAAAATGTAAAATAATAATAATGTTTATATACAGGGTGCAATATGTTATCTATCGCCGACCTTTAATTTCTCAACCGTTGGCCGTAGAAATATAGTTCCAATTACAAAAACGTTTCAAATGAGGTAAATATTCATTGGCATTAGTTAAAGTAAAAAGTCAATTTTATAAAATTTACAAAATCTAACTTTTTATACGGTCCCCCAGTCCCTATAGTTATATTTAGTAAAATTTTAGACATATCATAACAGATATAACACAAAAAGTTTGACATCTGTATTGCAAAAATTGACACAGTTATTAAATTTCAAAGTTTGAGATTTTTGCCCATGATTTTTCTTTCATTAAGGGATCAGTTAAAAGATGAATTAAAGTAATTCGAGATCGAATTTAGGGTGCATTGTCCTTTTTACGGCGGAACACTTTTTGCTTCTAAAAATTCTTCTAAACACTTCTAAAAATTTGAACTAACTTTTATGGGTCGAACAACATTCAAACGCCAAAGTAGGTAGATTCGACAATCAGAAAATAAAACATACTCATTGAGGACTAGATAAATAGCGGCGGAATTGCACCCTGATTTTGATCTCGAATTACTTTAATTCATCTTTTAACTGATCCCTCAATGACAGACAAAATCATGTGCAAAAATCGCAAACTTTGAAACTTAATAACTGTGACAATTTTTGTAGTACAGATGTCAAACTTTTTGTGTTATATCTGTTATGATATGCGTAAACTTTTACTAAATATAACTATAGGGACTGGGGGACCGTATAAAAAGTTAGATTTCGAAATTTTTATAAAATCGATTTTTTACTTTAAATAACGCCACAGCATGAATATTTACCTCATTTGAAACGCTTTTGTAATTGGAACTATATGTCTACTACAAACGGGTGAGAAATTAAAGGTTCGCGATAGATAACATATTGCACCCTGTATATATATTTCATGAGTGGGAATGTCTCATCAATTTCAAGATCAATATACTTTCCTAATTACGTTTGAATTGCTTAAGAGTTTTGGGCGTTATCGTATTGACAAGTTTTGCATTATATAATGCAAATGGAAATGTAGATCAGGGTGGCCAGTTTGGCCTTCAATTTTAATACGAAATTTTGAATTCACAGAAGCTGCACTATGGTCTACTATCTATTTTAATGATATAATTTTAAGTAAATTATTAATGCAATACAAAGATTCTTGGTTAAATAATTATAAGGCAAATAAAATAAATTTGGTGTGTGAATTCACAGAGGGTATGGGTTTGTAGAAACGAATTTTACACTTGAAGATAAAACTTTTAAGAACAAGTTAATTTGGTTCTTTATAGCATAACAGTTGTCGCCCATATGATGCGTTTACAAAAGTTAATGAAAAGTCTTCGTTAGAGTGTTCAAAAATCTTATTGCAAAGGAAAACGTTAATTCTGCACTTTTTTTCATTGCATTTCTCTGCTTGTCTTTCTGCTAGTCCTGAGATCGATGCTCTAAAGTTCCGTGGTGTTGCTATTTAGCTGGTTTATGTCGTAGTAAAATAATAGTCAGTTTCTGGATTAACCCTCAGCGTGTCGAAGATTTTCAAAGAGTTATTGTATCGTCATGCTGATAAGTAGTGTCACGTGTTGACGCGCGCATATATCGCAAACCGTTCGCGGAAGATGAAAGACTGTTGTTTTAAATCACTATTTCCTACAACTTTTAATTTACTTTTAATATTACACAGCTTCATGCACAACTTCAATGTGATTTCCAATAAAAATCCTCTCTATCTCTGCAGAAACGAATTTTCCCATTTTAAAATTATCTATTTTAATAAAGCAATTTTTAAACCAAATTTTCTTCTTTAATGTTTCTAATAACTTGTAAAAATAAATTATAAGTGTGTATTTTGAATTGCAAGTTATAACAAAGATAAAATTATCTTTAAATGAAGTCACGGAAATCCCAACAGGAAATTAGATATAAGAAAAGGGAAATATGTCTGTAAGATGATGGACCGAGAAACTCAATCGAATTCATTTAACCGAGAGCTGGTATACATTTACATAGACTCTCGTTTTTGTTTTTTTTTCTTCGTGTTTTTACTGAAAGTTTTAACAGTGCACATAAATAACGTGAAAATCGATTTATGAAACATTAAATTTAAATTGGCATATTTATAATTTTTAATTGAATAATAAAAGCTTCTTTTGAAAAAAGCTATTTTTACTTTTATTATTACCTAATTAACAGAAAAAATAGTTTTATATAAAAAAATAACAGAATGAACTTTGCGATAACTTTACTTAATCTTTTCACGAAGAATACGACCACGTTTCAATAATTGTTATGTTTCATTTAATGTTATATGACTGCCCATTTTTCATTTTAAGCTATTTCAACTGTATTACAATTACGTTAGGTTTTTATTTACAGGAGTAATAAGATTGTATTATTATTTTAATAATGAAATAGAATTACTTCAAAAACTCTAAAGTATTTTTATTAAAGTATTACATTTCTCCTAGCTCAGGTATTTTGTATGCTTGCATTAACTTTTAATAGGATTAGAGAAAAAAAAATTAAACTTACATTTTTAACAATTCATATTTCTTTTTTGCTTCCAAGTTACAAAATTCAAGATAATTTTATGCATATTTGATTATTCTTAAAAGAAATAAAGAAAGAAAATCTTTTCCTCTATTTTACTCTAATAAAGCTTAGGACATTAAAGTTTTATGATTTCTCCTTTCCGATAGATTTTATTTTTCGCAATTTCAACAGGAAATAAACAATGGAGGAATCTCGTTGTTTTATCTTTCCTATAATACTCTGTTTTACAATTATAAAAAAGGTTGAATTTCCAAAAAATTATTAAATTTGCAAGTTTCAAAACACAACGTTTTTTTCTACATTAATTGATATATTATACTCACCATTTTGAGATTAAGTAATTTCTGTTACATAATTCTTTTTGATCTTTTGTAATAAAAACGAAGAAAATTTAGAACAGCTTCAGAATTTTGAGATATAAGTGGGAAGTGATAAAAGCCTTTAAGGTTTACATTTTTTTCTAAGGATGGGACCACGTTTCACTCTTTGGTATTTTTCATTTAATGTTGTATGACTACGTGTTTTTATTTTAAGCTTCATGAAATCCATTGCAATTACGTTATATTTTTATAATAGGGGGGATAATAGTCTATTTTCATTTAATAAAAAAACAGTATCAAATATTTTAAAGTCTCTTTATTAGAGCAGTACTTTCCTCCTAGATTATTTTGAATATTTACATTAACTTTTAATAGGATTAGAGAATAAAAAAAAATAGGGGTAAGCTTAAATGTATTATGATGAATGGGATATTCGACTAATTTACGAATGTTTTTTATTTTTTGCATTCTGCAAGTGTTTGATTGTTGCCTTAAAGCAGTTTAGTGAAGTTCCAATTCTTTACAACTTTTTTGCCCGTTGAACGTAACGCTATTGTAAAATTTTAAATTTGTTTTTCTCAAAGCCATGCTTTTTAAACTAGGCGAAAATATTTATCAAGAACATTTCGACCGATTTCCTTCATTTTTTACCTCAAAGAAGAAGACCAGGATCACGATCGAGTTGAAGAAGGAAATTATTGAAAAATACGAGAGCGGCATCAACCCTTTCGGGACTGATCGCTCTTACACAAATTTTATTCGGTTAGCACCACTTTTTTCAAAACAGTTAACTTCAGATAAATAATCGAGAAAATTCTCTAAATAAAGAAAGCAAAAATTACTTTTCTTTTTTACTGGTACAAAAAACAAATTATGTATGCACTTTTTGTAGGTACATATCTGCACTCATGGTCCCGAAAGGGTTAAGATTGCTGAAATCGGTCGCATGTGCAGTAAATCGCCATCCCTGATAAATTCCATTGTGGCGACAAGGAAAACAATAAAGAAGGCTAATGTAGTGATAGGCGAAAATATTCTAACGAAACAGAAATCGCAAACAATTCAATATGTAGAATGGTTATTTTTAATTTGGGTCCACCAAACACAGTTAAACGTCGATTCTGTTTCGGAGGCCATCACATGTCAAAAGACAAACTATTGTATTCCGATATCATTCATAAAATGCCTGTCACAAGCGCTAGTCTATGTGATTTTAAGGCCAGCAGAGGCTCGTTTGAAAAATTCATCAGACGCACTGGCATACACAGTGTTATTAGGCATGACGAAGGTGCGAGTTTGGACGAGTCTGGTGCCGACAAATTTGTGCCCGAAATCAAGGAATACCTAGAAGCTGAAAGATTCACCCCAAACAAGTCTTCATCTGTTATGAAACTGGCCTCATTTTAAAGAAAATGTCAAAGAGGACGTTCATTTTTTTTTTTTTTGGGGGGGGGGGGGCTTTACTGAAAGAATATAAGCTTATAAAAGGTAGGCTAACTCTTTTGTTGTGTGATAATGCTAGTGGTGACTATAAAGTGTAGCCCTTGCTCGTGTTCCATTCAGAAACTCCTAGAGTTTTCATGAGAAGCAATGTGATTAAAAATAAATTATGTGTGATGTGGAGGACAAACAAGAAAGCATGGGTCACGAGGCCAATTTTCAATGAGTGGATTAATTAAGTGTTGAACACGGGTGTGAAGAAATATCTCCAGGATAATCAGTTGCATCTTAAGTGAATTCTCGTAATGCACAATGCTCCAGCATATCTTCCAGTTTACGAAGAAACATTTTTGATGCAATTCAATTTTATCACAGTGAAGTTCTTGCCACCTAATAACACACCAGTCATCCAGCTCATAAATCAGACTGTCATTTCACATTTCAAGAAACTGTACACAAAAGCAATGTTTCAAAGGTACTTTGTTGTGACATAAGACAAAGAAGTGTCTTTAAGAGTGCTCTGGAAAACTATTTCAACATTCTCAACTACATTAACCTCATAGATGGCATGGCGTGAAATCCAGAGAAATGAAATCTGCATGGACGATAGTACGCACAGGTCTTGTGCATGAGAGAGATTTCGAAGGGATTGAGCCTTCCCCTGATTACCTTACACATGTGGTGCAGTCAACTGTTTATTTCAAGAAGTCCATGCTTTGGAGGTGAGTGGTGTGTATGTGGAAAATTTGGTGGATGGACACAGTGAAGAACTCATCACTGAACAGATGTAAGATCTTCACCTAGAGGTGCAAAAGACGGCAGACGAAGAAGTTGCTTCAGATGAGGAGAAACATAATGGGAAGAATGTGCCTTATTCAGAGATTAAGCACATAGTGTCTTTGTGGAGTAAGGTACAAAGATTTGTGGCGGAAAATCACACAGACAAAGTTATTTCACACCAAGTCTGCAAATTTATTAATGATAATGTCTTGCCCTGCTTTAGGCAAATTTTAAACAGACTGCCGAAACAGACCAATTTGGACAGCTTTTTTGAGAGACATCGGCCCTCTGACTCTGAATCTAGTCCTACTGCCAAAAAAAAAAAAAAAAAAAGGGAAATGACCCCAGATATAGGGCCTTGATATCATATGCCAAGAACTCTATATTAATTTCTTATCGTTTTTAGTATAAAACGCTATACATTTTTACTTTCTTCTATCTTTACAAGAAGAAAGTATTGGATTCGTGAAAATTTTCGACTCCGGGTTTTTGACGGATTTACACGTTTTAGAATACCCAGAACACGATTTGATGGTTTTTAGAAAATGTCTGTCTGTGAGTCTGTCTGTCACTCCGTCACTCTGTCACTCTGTCACTCTGTCACTCTGTCTGTGAGTCTGTATGTGACAAAAATTTTGTGGGCGCTCTATCTCAAGAACTAATGCACAGAATTTCACAAAACTTATTATTTAGTTATACCTTGATATAAACTAGACCTGATTAGTTTTTGGTGAAAATCGCCCAACAGGTGGCGCTGCTATGCGGCATTTTTCACGATTTCTGCAATAGCTATATCTCAAGAACTACTGCACGGATTTTCATAAAACTTCAGATTCAGTTAGTCCAGGATATAGTTTGGTGCTGATTACTTTTTTGTGAAAATCGCCCAACAGGTGGCGCTGCTATGCTGCATTATTCATGATTATGGCAATAGCTCTAACTCAAGAAAAAATGCACGAATTTTCATCAAACTTCAGATTTCGTTAGTCCTTGATAAAAATTAGTGCTGTTTAATTTTTGGTGTAAATCGCCCAACAGGTGGCGCTGCTGTGCTGCATTTTCACGATTTTCGCAAGAGCTGTATCTCAAGAACTATTGCACGGATTTTCATCAAACTTCAGATTTAGTTAGTCCTTGACATGAATTGACGTGTAAATTAGTGCTGTTTAATGTTTGGTGTAAATCGCTCAACAGGTGGCGCTGCTATGCTGTATTTTTTGCGATTTCCGCAATAGCTTTATCTCAAGAACTAACGCTTAGATTTTCAACAAACTTCAGATTCAGGTATACCTTGATATCATTTAGTGCTGTTTATTTTTAGTGTAAATCGCTCAACAGGTGGCACTGCTATGCTACATTTTTCAGAATTCCCGCTGTAGCTCTATCTCAAGAACTGATGCACGAATTTTCATCAAACTTCAAATTCAGATATACTTTGATATGAATTGGTGCTAAATTCATGTAATTTCTTGTACTATTTAAATGGTTTAATTGACGTGATTTATATAGTAGAAAGTTTTGTGATGGCCACAACATACTAGTTTTCTATAAAATGTGCTTTTGGTACGTACTTTGGAGTGTTTAAAACGAATTAATTTACACAGATTCATATGGTAATAACTCCCTCTGTTTCCGTCGGTTTCGGATATCGCCGAATGAATTTCTAACACATTATTGACGAAAACAGAGGTATCACTGTACAATAATTTTTAATAAAAAATAAAACATTCAGTATTTTCAATAGACTTCAAATGTCATTCAAGCAACCTAGCGGTGCCTATGAGGCCATTAGGCTTGTTAAATAAGAAATGGAACATAATATACTTTTCTTGATTAAAACCCTGAATTTAATAACAATGAAATCACAGGCTTTCCCCCCTATTTTGCCTTTAATTTAATAACATTGAAACCACAGGTTTATTTTCAACTGTTTAAATTAGTAGTTTCTTGACTGTTATTTGGAATTTGCTTGTAAAACAATTTATATATTATTTCTCGCTTTGTAATAATTTAAGTTATATGATTAAACTAGTTGGATGTGGCAATCAGAAAACTTTTTTCTATCTCATACATGTTAATATTTCCGGAAAAATAAAGTATATCAGTGCTATCGGTTAGGTGATTTACACCAAAATCTAATCAGCAACAACTTATGTCAAGTTGCACTTGAATCTGAAGTTTGGTGAAAATCCGTGCATTAGTTTTTGAGGTAAAGCTATTACGGAAATTGTAAAAAAATCTACATAGCAGCGCCACCTGTTGGGAGATTAATTCCAAAAATTAATCAAGACCAATTTATATCAGGGACTAACTGAATATGAAGTTTGATGAAAATTCGTGCATTAGTCTTTGATATAGTTATTGCGGAAATCGGGATAAATACAGCCTGCAGCGCCACCTGTTGTGCGATTTACAATAGAAAATTTAACAGCACTAATTTATATCAGGGATTTAAATATAGTTTACAGCTCCTTTCAGAACAAAGTATAGACGATGCATTGCACAATAACATTATCGTTATATAGCATACTCTAAACCTGATGGTACATGTTTTTAAGTAAAATAACGAAATATGTCTTAAAAATTTTAATGAAAAATAACGAAATATATCTTATAGAAATTGATTTTAATGTAAAAGTATGCAAACAAGATAAAGAAATTTTTTAATGAAAAAATAATTGTGTCATAGTTGTTTATATAATTGAAATTTTATGGAACAGATAATGGAAAAATGTTTATAATGTGATAGCTACTTTGATTAAAATGACTGAAGAGATGGTAAAGGATAAGCATAAGTATATTACGGGCATTAAAAAAGACAGTGATTTCTGTCGATAAAAATTATTTAAATAATGTATTATTAAATATTTTAAAATAGTAACTATATTTCTTTTTAAAGTTTTATTTGATACTAGCGAACTTGCCCGGCGTTGCCCAGGTACGTCAAAAAACAGCCGGAACTACGAAAAAACTCTGAAAATCACATTAAGATATCGCGAAAAAATTCTGAAAAGAGAAAAAAAATATATATATATTATGTTCGAGATTGCAAGTTGATTCCTTTCACTAATGTGGAAAAATACTATCAAATCGCTAAAATACACTAAAAATCACAAACAAAATTCCCGAAAAATTCGAAAATTGCTATACGAAATCCGAATAAACTTTATTGAAATGAGGGCTGAATGTATTTTAGGTCAAGAATGGAATGTCAAAAAATTGCAGCAGATCGCAAAGAAACGTAAAAATCGCATTAAAAATCACAAAAAGTTCAAGAATCACGAAAGTCAAAATTTACTATAATTGGATAAAAGTTTCAAATCTAATTTCTTTGACCCGTGGGCTCTCTTAAAATTTATGTTTTGGAAATCATGCTAAGCATTAGATCATGTTACTTTTATTCATAATTAATTTACTTGGACTCCCTTAAATATAATTAACATAATCCCTTAAGTTAATATTAGTTTTTGTTGCATTAAAATATCTCAATTTGCTGATTTTCTGTAAGAAAGTAAACCCTATTGTTTTACAGTGGAAGTCTATCGGAATTTGGCGAAATATTAGAGATATCGCCAAGTTGGCGTCACTTTTGGCGACTCATTTTGGTCGCCAAATTTGGCGATATATTGCCAAGTTGGTGACAAACTTGGCGTTATTTGGCGACAAAACTGGATCCCCTTACGGTAACCCCCCTTATATGTATGGACATGCATTACATTCTGTTCAATAATCGCATAAAAAATTCGCTAAAAATTCCAAAATCGCTGCACGAATTCCGAATAAACTTTTATGAAAAGAGAGACAGAGAGAACAAAATTTACTATATTGGGTTAAAAGAAAGAAACCCCATTCTTTTTCTAATGTGGAAAAATCGAATTAATATAATCCCTTAAATTAATTTTAGTTTTTGGTCCCGGGTTCGATTCCTGGCTCTGGCTAATTTTTCACTCCATTTGGGTTTATTGTATTTATTGTTTGTATGTCTGTATAATATTTATATATACCTTTAACTGTTGAATGCAGGTGTTATTTATGTGTGTATGCGTTTTTTAATATATATTGTAGTATGAGTGTTTTATTATAAATATTAGTTTTTGTTGCATTAAAATATCTCAATTTGATGATTTTCTGTAAGCAAGTAATCCATATTGGTTTACAATGGAAGTCTATGGGAATTTGGCGAAATATTAGAGATATCGCCAAGTTGGCGTCACTTTTGGCGACTCATTTTGGTCGCCAAATTTGGCGATATACCGCCAAGTTAGCGACAAATTTGGCGGCATTTGGTGACAGAACTGTGTCCCTGTACAGTAACTTCCATATAGGTATGGAAATGCATTAAATGCTGTTCAATAATTGCATAAAAAATTCGCTAAAAATTTAGAAATCGCTGCATGAATTCCGAATAAACTTTTATGAAAAGGGAGCAAATTTTACTACACTGCTCAAAACAATTAAACGATATTGCAGTTTTAGGTGGATTTTGTATCTGGTAAACTGTTTAGCTGATTGATACATGGTCGACAGACATAGTAGGTTATATGAGAATAAATTACACATGTTTGGCAGAAAAAAATGCATTTTATTGCGCATTTGTGTACTAAAGTAAAAAAACACAATTTGTGCATATGAGAAAAAAAGAATAAGAAAAGGTGTTTTCTTCAAAGAAAATCATTTTCAGTAGGGGGTATGGTTTCCACGGGCGGCCAGCAACGTTGAACACCTTTGAGGCATGGACTCAATGAGGCTATTAATGACGAGTTGGGGTATTCTGCCCCACTCTTCCAGAAGAGCTCTTTCCAGTTCTTGGAGAGTTTGTGGGGGTTGTTGGCTGCCAGAAACTCGTCTTCCCAGAGCGTCCCATACGTGCTCGATTGGATTCATGTCTGGAGAACACGCTGGCCATTCCATTCGAACGATTCCTTCCTCGAAAAGGAAATCCTCCACCAGGTTTGCACGATGTGGCGTGCAGTTATCGTCCATTAAAATGAAGTTATCTCCGATTGCTGCAGCGTAAGGGACTACAATAGGTCTGAGGATCTCATCCTTATATCGGCGACCAGTCAGAGCTCCATCTCGAATGATGTAGAGGTCAGTGCGCCCGTCAATGGAGATGCCACCATACACCAACACTCCTCCACCGCCAAATCTGACACTTTCGTGCACGAACGCGGGATTATTCCTACTGCCACGGTCCCTCCAGATGAAAATACGCCTATTATCCGGATGCACAGAAAAACGGGACTCGTCAGAAAACAGAATATTGCTCCATTCATTTCTCCTCCAGTTGACATGCTCGGTTGCCCACTCCCTGCGGTCGCGACGATGCCTTGATGTTAATCTAACACATACCATCGGTCGGCGAGCATACAGACCTACAGCATGGAGCCGGTTTCGGACAGTCTGAGTTGAAATCGTGGTGCCTGTAGCCGAGCGAAGGTGTTGTTGTAAAAGAGTAGCGTTCATGGTTCGGTGTCTCCGAGCTGTTAACGCTAAATACCGATCTTCATTGGGCGTAGTTGCCCATCTACGACCTTGCCCTGGTCTTCGGCCTGCACATCCACTCTCCGAAAATCGGTTCCAGATCCTGGAAATGACACTTTGTGACACTCCAATGGCTTGCGCTACTTCGGCTTGAGTTTGGCCCCCTTCTAACGTACCAACAATTCTCGAAGCTTCTGAATCTGTCAAATGACTTCGCTGAGACATCGTACTCATCGAAACAAAGCAATCACAGAATGGCGATCATCCTTGTCTTCATTATCTTTTATCCAGTTGAAAGTCAAATTTCATTCGCTGCCGCTGAAGCGACGTTTTTGACGTCGAACTCAAAATTTGCATACTCCACAGTTTGAAAACCAGAAAAATTTGCATTTGTGATTCTCTTCTTCTATTTTCGGCAAAAAAATTTCGTTTATATCTTTATTTTATATAAAACTTCAAATATCCTTTAATTGTTTTGAGCAGTGTATAATGGGTTAAAAGAAAGAAACCATGTTCTTCTCACTTATATGGAAAAAATCGCCTCGAAACTTAAAAAAGTGCTAAAAATCGCATAAAAAAATAAATAAAAAAATCTAATCAAAAAATCGAAAATCGGGCTTCGAGGTGCAAAGCTTCATGTATAGACGTACCTTTTCCCCAAATTTTGTAGCTCTACGTGCAGCGGTCTCTTCAGAACACCGTTGACACACTCACTCACTAACTCACTCACACACAAACTTCTTTCTTTATTATCATATCATATCTATACTCCTATTATAAAGAGGAAAAAATTGTTTATTTGTAGGAGGTAAGCTCAGGAACTACCGAAACGATTCCAAAAGTAATGGTATCAAAATGATGGTGTTAGTCCAACTTAGAACATAGGCTATATCTTATGTCGGTGCCACTAACCCAAAGGGGGTGCAGGAGCAAAAAACGTTCTAAAAATGGGATTTTTGCGTTAGGGAAGGGGCTAGAAATATGAAATTTGGAATATTAGTTATTTATAAGATATAAATGATGTCTAAGAACAGTTCTTAAACAATTCGAAATTTAAAAGGGGTAAAATGCACAAAAAGCGTTCTAAAAACGTTCTAAATGGTAGTTTCTACATAATCTCAGGAAATACCAAACCGATTTCAAAAGTAATGGTATCAAAATGATCGTGTTAGTCCAACTTAGAACATAGGCTATATCTTATGTCGGTGCCACTTCCCCAAAGGGGGTGCAGGAGCAAAAAACGTTCTAAAAATGCGATTTTTGCGTTACGGAAGGGCCTAGAAATATGAAATTTGGAATATTAGTTACTTATAAGATATAAATAATGTCTAAGAACAGTTCTTAAACAATTCGAAATTTAAAAGGGGGTGAAAATGCACAACAAGCGTTCAAAAAAACTTTCTAAATGGTAGTTTCTACATAATCTCAGGAAATACCAAACCGATTTCAAAAGTAATGGTATCAAAATGATCGTGTTAGTCCAACTTAGAACATAGGCTATATTTTATGTCGGTGCCACTACCCCAAAGGGAGTGCAGGAGCAAAAAACTTTCTAAAAATGCGATTTTTGCGTTACTGAAGGGCCTAGAAATATGAAATTTGGAATATTAGTTACTTATAAGATATAAATGATGTCTAAGAACAGTTCTTAAACAATTCGAAATTTAAAAGGGGTGAAAATGCGCGAAAAGCGTTCTAAAAAACGTTCTAAATGGTGATTTCTACACAATCTCAGGTAATACCAAACCGATTAAAAAAATAATGGCGTCAAAATGATGGTGAAAACCCTTGCTCCAACATAGGCTATGTTTTATGTCGGTGCCACTACCCCAAAGGGGGTGCAGGAGAAAAACGTTCTAAATTGCGGTTTTTGCGTGACGGAAGGGCCTTGAATCGTGAAATTTTGAATGGTAGTTAGTTATAAGATATCAATGATCTCTAAGGACATTTCCTAAAAAAATCGAAATTTAAAAGGGGGGTGAAAATGCGCAAAAAGCGTTGTAAAAAACGTTCTAAATTGCGATTTCTATGCAATCTCAGGAAATACTGAACCGATTTCAAATATAATGGTGTAAAAATGATGGTGACAGATCTTGCTCCAAGATAGGCTATATTTTATATCTGTTTCCACTACCCCAGAAGAGATGCAGGAGCAAAATGAGCAGAAAGCGTTCTAAAAACGTTCTAAATGCCGATTTGTCACAAATATCTCAGTAAGAATCAAACTGATTTCAAAAGTAATGGTGAGAAATTGATGCTGACAGCCTCTGCTCTAACATAGACGCTATTTTAAGTCGGTATCACTATCCCCTAGACGTTGCAGGAGCAAAAAAGCGTTCCAAATTTCAATTTTTGTGATCGGTAAGGGGCTAGCAACTTAAAATTAGGCAAGGTACATATTTATTACATATGGATGATCTTTAAGAACAGTTTCGAAAAAATTGGAAATTTAAAAAGGGGTGAAAATGCGCGAAAAGCGTTTTAAAAACGTTCTAAATTGCGATTTCTACTCAATCTCAGGAAATTCCAAAGCTATTTCAAAAATAATAGTTGTAAATCAGTGGTGACAGTCCCTGCTATAACATATGTTATATTTTATGATGCTGTCACTACCATCTGAGGGTTGCAAAAGCAAAACATGTTCTAATTTGCGTTTTTTGCATAAATGAAGGGTCTAACACTTTGAAGTATGGCATGGTATTTACTTACAAGATGCAACTGCTTTCTAAGAACTGTCGAAAGAAAATTTCAAATTTAAAAAGATGATGTGAGCGAAAAGCGTTATAAATTACAATTTTTATGTAATCTTATCAAATACCAAACCGATTAAAAAAATATTGATGATAAATTGTTGGTGATAGAACCTGCTCAAACATAAGCTATATTTTATGTCTGTGCCGTTACCACCAGAGGGTTGCAGTAGCTAAAAACTTTCTAAATTGCGATTTCTGTGATACTGAAAAGGCTAGAAACTTTAAATATGGCATGGTAGTTACTTATAAAATATAAATGCCCTCGAAGGACTGTCGGAAATAAATTCGAATTCAAAATGGGTGAAGTGAAGGGGAGGTGCAAAAAGCATTCTAAAAAAGTCCTAAATTACGATTTCTACGCAATTTCAGGGAATGTAAACCAAATATAAAAATAATAGTTGCGAATCAATGGTAACAGTCTCTGATCCCACACAGGCTATATTTTATGCCGATGATTCTACCACCTGGTATTCACAGGAACAACAAACGCTCTAAAAAAGGCCTTTAAACGCTTTCTAAATTACGTTTCTGTGGAATAGTAGGTAATAACAAACCAATTTGAAAATTAATGTTGGCAAATTAATGATGACAGTTCCTATTTCAACATAGCCCTTTATGTTGAGAGAGGTGGTAGGACTTGGAATTTGACATGATGGTTAATTTTAAGATGTAAGAAGATGGTTTCTAAAAAATTCAAAACTTCAAATGAATACTGAAATGAGCGTATTAATTGAGCCTAAAAGTTTTCAAAATATTTTCTAAATAATTATTTATTTAGTTTTATTTCGTTTTATTAATTTAAGTCTCATTTCTGCCTTATGCAGTGTAACATTGATGTTTAATCAAACTGTGTTTTAAATAGTAATTTTTTTAAATTATTCCTAAAAGTAATAGGTACCTTTTTAATAAAATAAAATATTACCTTTTAATAAAATAAAAATTTAGTTAGTACCTTTTAATAAAAATTAGACATATAAATATCACTTTGCATATTTCAAATATTACGCGAGCAAAGCCGCGGGGTTTGCTAGTATATTATAAAGCAGTAAGATCTAAAAATTCCGCCCGAATGTTTTCAAAAACTACCCAGTGGATTTTTTTACAAATAGTGTCATTCGATAGAGAATATTCACGTGGTGGTTTATGAGTGAAATATACAGGGATAACTATGATTCTGGTAATAAATTTCGCATTTTATTGTTATTTTGAACGAAAAGGTTGCCAGAGGTTATTTTTTGGCGACAAATGAATTGAAATCGCTGTATCCGTTAGAAAATAAATGAAAAAATAATTACTGATATTTAATTGTAAAAAAAGAAAGAAAATCCATTTAAATGAGGGATTGTGTTAAAAAAAAAGAATATATTTAATTTAAACCTAAAAGAAATATTTGTAATTTAATTTAAACCTGAAAAAAATATTTGTAATGCTTAAAAATTAATTTAATGAGAAAGATTACAATTGATACGCAATATTTGGCTCATTATCGCTTGCGTTAGATTATAGAAATGAATCTGAAAATTTGATTAGATGAATTTTTAATGACTTTTTTTTTCTTTTTGTTCGTTTATTTTTATTTTTATCTAAACCCCATCACGTAACTTATAGAAGAAACAAGGAGATGTAATTGTGAGTTACATGTGTAATTATTATTTATTTCTTTACGATTTTTTATTTTACTTTTGTCGCCAAACAATGTGATTTTAAGTCAAAAATGCATATGTGTGACACTAGCTTTGAGGATATTCTCATAAATGGTGTTTTTTCAAGTTAACGAGATCTTTTTTTGAGTACATTTTTATATTCAATTGTAACTTATATAGATATCAGTTAATATTTTAAAAATGGAATCAAATACTTAAATTTCAGTGTGAATTTCTGCCACACACACATATTGTAAAATAATTTAATATTTTTTAAAATGTTTTTCACCCTAATTCCGAAAGCATGTGATATTTATAAACTCGAACTCAGATCATTGAATATTATCAATTTTTTAAGCAAATATTATCTATTGTTTATTTCATTTTTTCTTAAGTCATATCGCCAGTATCATTTATAGGAAAATTCACACCTTCGAAATCTAGGAAATGAAGATAGTTTTTAAGGAAATTTATACAATCATGCGTTATTATTATCGAAAAATTCAACATTTTGAAAAAAAAAAATTGCAAGTCTTTTGTAATTCGTCCTTTCTTCTTCGTCTTTCTTTGTAATTTCTCCTCTGTTATGTAATATTTCAAATGATATTGGACTAATTTTTTATCATCGAGTCACCGCCAAATGGCATATCTATATAGTATCGCTAAGAAAGGATTTTCTAAAGTATCACCCCTAACGGCGCGGCGTTTTTGCAAGGGGAGGGAAAAAAATTCCTTAAAAATCGGATATTACAATTATGCGTCAGATGATAGCATAATTTAATGTATTTTTGTATGCTGAATCGATTGGTGCCAAGTAAATTCTTATAAGTCCAACAGTTCATGACATTTTTAATATTTTTCTAATTTGGCGGTGTCTTTGGCGTCTAAACCTCAAAATATCTAACATTACATCCGTTACTCTAACAACGAAAAAAATTCAAATTAACTCTTTTGGATAAAAAATAAAAACGACTCTATGAGTTTGAAAAAAAAAAAAAAATACCAACATCTTAATAAAAAAAATGGTACTACTTAGTCATCCGTTGACCAATTTCGCCAAATTATATAAATCGCCAAACCACTCACCAAATTACATTAATTGACATAAGTTGTATTTTAATAATGAAAGAACAAATAAATTAGTATAACATCAATAAGAATACAAATAAAACGTCGAAATAAAAATAACTTGATGACGTAAGCACGTGTAACTTCCTTGAAGTCAAGTGAATGTGGCATTTACGATCAACCGTTATTGGCATTTAATCTTATAATTTGGCGATAGATTTGGGGTCGACGGGATGACTAAGTAGTACCAAAAGAAAAAATTAGTGATTTTATGTAAAATAAAAGGAACAATTTTACTAAGAAGGCGTTATATATTTAGCTTTTGGGGCCCGCTTTCTGACCCTTTGAAATTTTTGCATCATAAATTGTTAATTAATTGCCCCCTCTTAATGAAATCTTAATTTTTGGAACCCTTTTTCCATTTAGTTATTCTCCCGTTTATACATTCCAGTTAAGACCCTGGGGCCCATATGATCCCGTAGGGCCCGAGAGCTCGGTCCAGGGCCTTTGAACTTTTTGTGCGCCATGCATATTGCATCAACTAATTTTCTCACCTTCTCAGTGCATAATTTTAAAGTTGAGTCTTGCACTCTTCTTCCAGGACCAACACTCTTATTTTTTTTGTTGGGGCCCTTTTTTACGCATTTAATTAAAATATTATTCTAACGAAAAATTAATACCATATGCTTAATTTTGACTATATGTAGATCTAAAGAGTGAAGTATTAAGATATTTTAACATGTTTTCATTTCAGGGCCCTACCTTTAACAGTCAGTTCGCCCCTTTTTGGGCCCTCTATTATAGCCCTCTTAAAAATGGTCCGATTCACTAGCTTTCGTTCTAACAACTTCTTAGGTCCTCGAACTACTACATGAACGACAAAAAATTTTCAGTCTTCAGTTACCACCAATTTTTAATATTAAATCGCCTTCTTGGGCCCTTGGTGCAGCTTCTTTAAAAATGATCTGAATTGCTTGCAATTTTCTTTAACATAGCTTTAGCGTCTTCTGATTACTTTAAAAAATACTCAAAAGTATATTTTTACCAAACTACATGCAAGTCCCTGAACCCTTGGAGCCCGGTACAGTGCCCCGTAGAGCTTTTGCAGTATAAATTGTCAATTATTGCCCCTCTTAATCTTCATTTTTGGCTGCTTCATTTTTCCATTTAGTTATTCTCCTGTTTCTATAATCCAGTTAAAATCTTGATGCAACCTAGGATCCCGCTTGGCCCGATCCGGGGCCTCTTGAACTTTTTGTGTGCCATGTATTTTTTACCCCCTAATTTTATCAGCTTCTCATTGCATAATATTAAAATTGAGTCTCGGACTCTTCTCCCTAGACCAACACCCGCATATATTTATTTGGGCCCTAGGGCCCTTTTTTAAACATTTACCCCATTTTTGGCGCATTTCTTTAAAATATTATTCTAATGATTAATTCATACTCTATGCTTAATTTTGCCCGATCATTCTTTATACCTCATCTACCACATTTTTCGAACATTAATCTCCTTTTTCAGCATCAACTTACGTCTACTCACAACAGCCGTAAATTAAAAATCGCGTTACTTTAGATAAGGGATTTCAACCGTTTATTAAATATCGTGTTAATGTTAAAAGTAATTCAGGAAATTTACAAGGGGAAGGGGCATCTTCCACCGCTTGGGGAAGCATTCTTTCCTCGGGTTCTAAGGGGCCAATTTCAACGGGATTTGGTTCATTCAACTTAGATTACAATTCAGATACTCTCTGTATTATGAAATTTTATCCTTAGGCTTCAGTTATCGACATTTTCTAACGATTCTTAATTATTAATTGTGCATTCTTTTTTTGGATTCTATCAGTTTGATTACTACGAGGTTTCGCTCATTCAACTTGGTTTTCGATTGTCTCCGGCATGTGCGGGGCACTTCCTGTAAATGCACCGTAGGTAGCGGGGACTCAGGTTACAGGTTCGTTCGGAAAGAAGTTTGATGGAAACACACTAGACGCTGCGGAAGGCAATGGGGATACCGAAATAAGGTTCATTTAAAAGAATTTCAAAAGATATGAAATCATACAAACTTCAGTTTTGCTAAAGGTAATTATTTACAAACCCCGGGCAACGCTGGGCG
The DNA here is from genome assembly GCA_963932465.1 of Maratus speciosus. NCBI lineage: Eukaryota > Metazoa > Arthropoda > Arachnida > Araneae > Salticidae > Maratus > Maratus speciosus. Next base: position 193,743,463 of record OZ010790.1, read on the forward strand.
GGTCAGCTAGTTATAGATAAAATTATTTCATATACCGGATGAGCCAAAAGATCGTTACAGCTTTAAAAACGCTTAAAAAAGAAGGAAATTATGATTAAAGAGTTCGATTTGCAAGGAAGGGCTCACAAGGTTGTGGGATAATTTTAGCAAAAAAAAAAGTTAAAAAACCACATGTAGAGGGTGCTGACGACCCGAAACACAATGAACAGGGCAAAAATACGCTACATTCATTTGTTCTTCCAATAACAAATACTCAACATGTCCTCCAGAACATTCTACGATACAACTGTTGTCCTGTTGGGATATTTTAGTAACTTCTCTTCATTTAAATCAATAAAGTATGCACATAATAAAAGTATAACCGTATCTGTATATCACTGCAATCAAAATAAAAAGATTGCACTGATCAAAAGAATTTGAAGACATTGATAACGATATCAATAAAAAGAGCGGGTCGGGGGAGTCAAAATTACTAAAAAGTTGATTACGTTACATCTGTGTAGCCCCTAATTGGTGATAAACGCATTTTTTCTGGCCATAGACTTATGTTTATTATCGCATGAAATTCATGTTTCACAGGAATAGGCGTTTTCTTTTTCTTACAAATTTTTATTTACTAGAATGATAGCTCGTCAAGACTGACGGAAAATGTGATATATATAGATATATTATATACAACACATTTACAAGAATATGGGTTTTTCACTCTTGTTCCACAGTGATAGATGAAAAGAGCACATTTTAAAAACGAAACACATTTATGAAAAAGTCCTTCCGGTCAGTGACGGGAGGAAGAGGTAGCTTTCATATTCCTTATTTTTAAAAAGCAAGCTTATATTATTCAAGCACTAGAAGCTCAATTTAGTGGAAACCGATAATAGGAGATTCAATACTAATTTTTATTAATACTAAATCATTAAGAGTGAGAATTTCGCGAAATTAGTCAGCTTTATCCAAACTGCTTTTGTTTAAAGTAACGTTTATTTGGTTGCCAAATTCAGCGATATCTTGAAGTCCCTGCCATTTTAAGACAACATGGTGGATGAGGCTAACGAGTGAACTTGGTCGAGACCTTAGTAATTCCTGTGCACATGATCACTCACATCGGAATCGGTTGATATATAGAAGTGCTGTCGCAGGCAAAAAATCAGATTTTTCAAAATGTCACCCACATTAGAAATTCAAACTGCTATATCTGTGCCATTTTTTAAAGATAAAGACAAAACAAAAAATGCTCCGGAATCCTTATATCATGGTCAAATAAGAAAGAAACCTTTTTCAATTTCTAATTTTTTTGCACCTAACTTTAAATATAATTTTTTATTTAATTAAAGGGCCACCATTTTGAAACAAGATGGCTGATGAACTTGGTCAGCGAACTTGATCGAGACATTACGATATACTATCCACATGCCTTCTTACATCGGAATAGATTAATAAATACGCATGTTATCACGTGACAAATATAGGATCGTTTCAAAATGGCAGCCATGCTAGAAATTCAAAGTGCTATAATTCAACCATTTTTTATGATACAGACGAAACAAAAACTGTTCCGGACTCTTTGTATTAATGTCAAACACATACAAAAAAATCTTTTTCATTTTCCAATTTTTTGGTACCACATTTTAAATTTTAAATAATTTTTTTTAAATGGCCGCCATTTTGAAACAAGATGGCGGATGAAGCTGGCGAACGAACTCGGTCGATGCATTGGTACGTATTATGTATACACCAAGGTACATCCAAATCGGTTCATAAATACGCCTGTTATCGCCTGACAAAAATCAGGTCGTTTCAAAATGTCAGCCACGCTAGAAATTCAAAGTGCTATAACTCAGCAATTTATTAAGATATAGACGAAACAAAGACTGTTCCGGAATCTTTGTATGAAGCTCAAATACATAAGAAAAAATATTTTTCAATTTTCAATTTTTTGGTACCACATTTCAGAATTTAAATATTTTTAAAAAAATTAAATGGCCGCCATTCTGAAACAAGATGGCGGATGAAGCTGGCCAGCGAACTCGGTCGAGACATTTGTGTGCACTATGTATACACGAAATTACATCCAAATCGGTTCATAAATACGAGAGTTATAGTGTGACAAAGATCATATATATATATAATAAATTTGAAATCACAAATATTGACAAAGAAATTGACAAAGTTCTAAAGATGATTTAGAAATGAACATAGGAAACCAGTATGTAAAATAAGAAATATATATATATATATATATATATATATATATATATATATACGAAGGGGGGTTTCGAGGTCTGGGGGTCATGATCGATGAAAGTATACCAAAATTTTTCGAAATCGCTTTCCTCCGAAAGGCTGCAATATGTAGCTTTCTGTAATGAAAGCTACCTAAAACTATGTATAGTGAATATATAAAAAGTGCAATGTAAGTAAAAATTAACATTTGGTCAGAAAACTTAAGGATATACGACGTTTTTTGTAAAAACTCTTTTATTATTTAAAAGCCGACCTTGCTCTTCAGTATCTTCGATATACATTTTAAACTGTCCTTCCTCTTTACATCTTGAAATAATTACATATAGTTATCCATGAGAGAAAAAAACAGTGCTTTTAAATGCAGTCCGATAGAAGAAAATGTTTATTCGCCTGACTTATTTATCATATATGTAAATGACAGTATAAATGGAAATTTCATTCATATCAATTCATTTCAAATGCAAAATACTATAAATTATTGAAAAAAAGTATTTCCTTGTTAAAAACATATTCCATATTACATCTCTATTTCATCACAATTTTCCCAATCAAAGAACAGAACAAACCTATAAAAGAATAGTTGCCGCTTTGAGTTGGCATTATCGTCTGCATCAGAAAAAAAAAAATAAACACCATAAAAACTATAACGGTAATTCAGTGTCGGATGAATGCCAACATCGTTTCTCTTTTCTCATGTAGGATATTTCGTGGTGGTGCGATCGGCGGTGACGCCATTAACATTGTATTAAAAGAGAGGCGAATTAGTAATTCAATGTGGGAATTTTTTTTTTTTTATTTGAACGATTCTCAAAAATGAATAACTCAACATGACAGCTCTGTGCTTGTTTAAATTAGGAAAATTAAACAAAGTTTCTGAAATGGTTTAACGATAGCACAAAACATTAAACTTTTCTAATGGAAAAATATGCTGAATATATGTTGTTTTATAGAAAAATATGCTGAAGATACATGATTTAATAAAATGAAACAGCGAATAGGTTCCTAGAAAATATGTTGCCAAATTTCCTTCTTCGCATAGGCTTCTAAAGTGGAAAAGTACCGAGAATTTATCTTTTGTATCCGGCTACATAAAGCGCGATACTTTACCAGTATAGAGGCCTTGGCGCGCTTTTTTTAAGTTTGTTATATTTTGGGCTTCAGAAGTTAGATTTTTTGTCAAATGATGTTAAAAGCTATGAAAACAAAATTAATGAACTTTTAAGTTTATTCATATAATCTACAAACATTTTAATTATATCTATATTATTGTTTTTTATTTATAAATCATTTGCTTGGATTTCTAAACAAAAATAGTTAAATGGCTTCTTTATATGAAATGAATTGTATACATATTGAAAAATTACTTGAATATATGAAACAGTGAATACGTTGCTAGAAAATATGTTACCAAATTTCATTTTCTCTTTCTCGCAAGGCGCCTATACTGGAAAAATTCCTAAATCACAATTAAAATCTTGCAGTTAGGAGCTCTGTTCAGGCTATATATCTCCGTCTATTGGTGGTTATGTTATTAGTAGAATCAGGATGAAGATGTAAAGATGTACATTTTCGTATATTACACTTTAAATTCTCAACTTTAGATTTAGAAAAAAAACCCTTAAAAAAGCGGACTTTAAATTAAATTGCAGTGACCACGATTATGAAAGACTAATGGTTTTAAATGGGAATTTTGCCAAATTAGCCAGCTATCACCAAGTTGGCTTCATATATGACAACTTACTCTTGTCGCCAAATTGGCCGATATTTGGTCAAATTTGGCGATATTTCGCCAAGTTCGTCAACATTTCGTGCTACTGTGTAACCCTGCATTAGTATTTTTCACCAGTTACTCATTACAATGGGGCAGTCCTACCCGAATTGCGAGAGACACACACAGACTTGGATTTCGTATAAATAGATATTTCATTAATATAAATCTCTGGTTTATTACTCTGATAATTTAAGAATCTGTAAAATATCTGTAAAATAAGAAGAGAACCTGTTTAAACTGTAAATGCATTCAAACAGATTGACGTATATGTGATATGTGTTCTTGCAATGTTCTCAAAATGACGGGAATTCGAGACAATTCCTAAATTACGTACATTAATTTTTTTTGACGATTCATACCTGAGATACAGAAAAAAATTAAAGTATTTTCTTTGATATGATTTACTTTATATGTTTGTGTTGTTAGTATACATGTTATATATGCTGTATTCTCAAAACAAAAGATTCTTTCATATAGAAAGAATTTCAGAATGAAAGATTCACTTTAAAAGTATAAAAACGAAATAAAAACTTTTACGAAATGTCTCAAACAATAATAAACATGTATCGTTACAAAAAAAAATAGTTTCTGTAATATAATCTTAAAGTATGTTTAAGAGATTTCAATTATAATCTGAAGAGGAAAAAAAGCATTTTTTCACGTTAACTATCCCCCTAGACGATCTGCATTTTATTAATTAAGTAATTAGAATCTGTCATATTTTTAAAACTTTTGTTTATGGGTTCATTTATAAAATGTGTTTAAGTGTGGGGAAAAGCATTTAATACACATACGAAAAAGTTGGAAAAAACCTCAAGTTATCAAGTACTACTTTGATTACGCATCAAATAACCTTTTTTAATTAATAAAAGACTTTTTTGTGAGAATCTTGATTTTGCTATGTAATGGAAGAACACGTTTTTATAAATAAATATTTCATTTATGATACTTTCTTTTAACGTAAAAATGCATATATAAACGTTATCCTCTTTCCATTTAGAAAAGAAGTATTTTAAATAATTTTTTCAGCCACAATAACAGTTTAATTCATTTTTTCGGTATTTTTTTTACATTTTTAAATTAATATGTAAAAAAAAAACGACAATTAATTTACTCCGAAATAAAAAGATTTTGAGAATAATTTATTTTCGTAGCAACCTAAAACCACTAATGAGAAAATAAAAAAGCTGCAAATTTCTCCATCATATCAATTGGTAGAAAAATGTGCATTTTTTCCTGTCTCAAATACAATTATTTAGCGTGTACTGTTACTTCTTTCACAAGATTAAACATTTCGTTAAAAATAGAAACTATGTAAATTATTATTATTCTTTTATTTGAAAACTCTATAAATTCCACGTTTTACAGCTAAGCGCCTATTGGATACAATTGTTTTCAATAATCTCCAGCAAGTGCAGGGAGAATTTCTTGTAGTTCTAAACTATAGAAACGGTCTTCAAATTAGACACTTTCTTCCGAAGTAATTTCATTTTATATAAAATAAATAATATAATTTACAGTTTTTATTGTTTATTCTTTATTGCCTTAAGTCGGATCTTCTAATAGCAACAATGTCTTGAATTTTTACGTATAGTAAATTAGATTTACATCTATTAAAAATGTCCTTTTAATTTTTATTTATAAATAAACAGGCACCGAAGTTCATTCATATTTTATAAATATTTTTAATGTAACATAAATTTTGGATAAAAAATGAAAAATTAAATCCATTTCTTAGATGGCAATCAGCTAGCTTAAATATTTTTAATTTATTGGGTTATATCGCGATTTTGTAGATGTTTTCCAATATGCGCAACATATTAAGGGACTGCTATTAGCACGTTTTCAGTCGTTCGAAATTTATGGTGGTTCACCAGTAACAAAAGAGCAGAATTATATGTATCGTAAGCATTATTATTAGAGAAGTTGAGCAGAACATAAAACTGAAAATATCGACCGCAGCTCCATAATATCTTTCAAAATTTTCACTACTTAAACGTTAGTAGTTAGTCATCGTGTACAACATTTTGGAATGATGCTATTAATGTCATTATATTATTCAAAAGTATCATTTCCAAACTACAGGCATTTGCTTTTAAATCAAGTATTGATACACAAATCTGAGCTCCTGACTCCTGTTTTTGCTTTATATACCTTCCTGACGTAGTGTTTTTCACTGCACTGCAGATATATTCAATAGCGAATAACAGCACGAACTATAGCCGCGTAGAACTACATTTTAAGCGCGGAAGAAGATTGGAGTAAACTGGCTATCCCTAAAAAACGCGCGAAACGAATTTTAGAATAACTAAATAAATAATGGTTTTTGCAGATAATTTTAATGGAATTCATACCGGCATTTAAGATTAAGAAATGAAAGATCTTGAAACAAATAACAATTACGTAAAAGATTTTTTTGAAAAGATTTTGAAAAGAAATAAAATATTAATACGAGGGTCATTCTGAAAATTTGAGATACAACTAGGTATTTAAAGTTATACTTACAAAATTTTAGGTGTGTTCAAAGTAGTCTCCTCTAGCATCAGTGCACTTTTGTAGACGGATTTTCCACAGATTAAATACCTCAAGCCATTCATTTCTTGGAATGGATGAAAAATATGCATTTATATCCACATCAATCTCTTCTTCTGAGTGAAAACGACGTCCACGTAAGTTCTTTTTTAGATTAAAGAATAACCAAAAGTCACACATAGCTAGATCAGGTGAATACGGCGGTTGTTCTATCACTTTAATTCGTTTTTGTTTAAGAAACTAAACTGTTAATCCGGCTGTATGTGAAGATGCATTGTCATGGTGAAGCATTAGCCCCCTAACATTCACTTCTTGTAGAATTTCTAGAAGACATTTAGTGGTTTACCAGTTTGCTGTTACTGTCTTCTATCCTTCCAACTTGATGGCTTTGACCAATCACGTACTTCTGAAGCAAACAGCATACATCACTTTTTTCAGTGCGCGTTGTCTTTTCACCATTGTCGGCTTTGGATCATCTTCAAAGACCCATACTTTGCTTTCTTAACGTGTTGGAACGTCAAAAAACGGTATGTACGTTTCATCACCCGTTACAATTTTAGAAATGTTGCGGTGGCCACCATCATTTAACAATTTAAGAGTTTCTTTACTGATTCTGACACGCTCTTCTTTTTGGTGCTCAGTTAGATTATGGGGAACGCAACGGCAAACTACTTTTTTCATATGCAATTCTTCATGATAATTTTGTGTATGGCTGCGGATCCAATGTTAAGTTCCTTCTGTATCATTTGATAGGTACAGCGATTATCATCCATTAACATTTTTCGTATGGCAGACACATTATCCGGGATTACTGCCGACGGCGACCTTCCTGTGTGTTCTTCATCCTGAAGAAAATTACGACCACTCGTAAATTCTTTAAACCATCTGAATACAGTAGCACGAGCTGAAGATTCATCACCAAATGCTAATTTCAACCGTTGAATGCATTCTTCTTGATTTAATCCTGCTTTAAAATCGTAGAAAATCATAGCGCGAAAATGTTCTCGCGGCAACTTCATTTTCTCTTCTGTTTAAAATTTATTCTACGCTAAACAAATTGAAGTAAGTCAGTAAAAAATCGTCTGCTGTGTTAAAATACTTTGTATTTTAAAATTAAACCGTTATTTTTATTTTGTAAATTCTCGTCTGCGCGTATCTCAATAATTTCAGAGTAACCCTCGTATATGCATTTTGAATGGAATGAATTTAAGGAAACGTAATGATTGGAATATTTTTTTATGACAGGAAATAATTTAAAAAACTAGGGTTACAGAATCATGTTACACAGCAATTTTTTATCGAATAATTTTAATGAAATGCGGAAATTTAATTTTTGCAATGTATATATATATATATATATATATATATATATATAATAATTATCATATAATTACGTTATAGAAAAAATAACACACACATATATATCGACAATTTTTATTACTTTATATATTTTTTTTGTAAGTAAACATTACATAATTTTTTATGTTCGTTTATTTGAAGTGAAAGATAAATTTTAAGTGCATATATGTTTTTTGAAAGATATAATTTAATCACGTCATTTACTTTTATTAGTTTCTTTTTATAGAGTTTATTTATTTATGATTGTAATTACTCAGCGTTACGGGTTAATGCATAGAATCATTTGAAAAGAAATTGTGTTTTGAAACAGTAATTAATAACAAGTACTGAAAAACGATCATTAATGCGATGATATTTATTGTTTTTTGAGTATCTTTCTACTTCTTTAATTTAGGTAGATGATAAATATAAAAAACTGAAGTAATCGTATAAATGAAAATAACCTTTTATATTTTTAAAATTAAAATTCTAGAAAAATGGCATATGGAAGTAAAAATAGTTCTTTTAAAACACTCTTTTATATGTATTCAATGTTTATCCTGAAAATGACTCAATTCATAACTTTTTAAAAACAAAATTTGACATGAGCATAGAACCCACTTATGGAAAATCTCCAGCTTTTTACACATGGTAGAAAATGCAAGCTGGTGAATTTATTAAAAATATATATAATGATCGATTTTTTTTTAAAGATATGAGCAATAGGAGAGAAAAACAAATATTATTTAAACTTTTTTAGAAGCGGTTCATAGAGAACATTTACATCTTATATGTAATTACAAATTATTTAAATTTCAAGTTGCTAGCCCCTGCAGTATCACACAAATCACAATTTAGACAGTTTTTTGCTCCTGCAACCCCCAGGTGATAGTGACACCGACATGACATACAGCGTATGTTGGAGCAAAGGAATGGATGAAAGGCATGAATTTCCAACCATTACTTATTAAATTGGTTTGGGAATTCCTGAGATTTCGTAAAAATCGCTATTTACAACCTTTTTAGAACGCTTTTCGCGCATTTGCACCAGTTTTAAATTTCGAATTTTTTCCAATGTTCTTAGAGATCATTTATATCTCAAAAGTTACTACTATGCCAAATTTCATGTTTCTAGGCTCTCCAGTAACACAAAAATCGTATTTTTAGAACGTTTTGTGCTCCTGCACCCCCTTTGGGTTAGTGGCATCGACATAAGATATAGCCTATGTTGGAAGAGGGACTAACACCATCATTTTGATGTACTTTTGAAATCGGTTTTGTAGTTCCAGAGAATACCTCCTGCAAATAAACGAACAAACAAACTTTACTTCTTTATAATATTAGCATCGCATATATCAGTTTTTTATTTAAAAAAGGTTAACGGAGCTGCATGAAAGAGCTATTACTGTTACTGTTTGCAATATTTATACTTGTTTAATAATAATAATAATAATAATAATAATAATAATAATAAAGTAAAATAATAAACAAATGAAAAATATTCCCCATGTATTCAGCGGCTGAACTTTTTGTTATGTGAAGTGGTTCAAATTACTTGAGTCTAACTTGAGAATCAGTATTGATTAGTTAAATTATCCGGTCGACGCACCGTGATCGAATAATTTTAGAGTGGATTCAAAACATACTTGTACATTTAAATGTTCTTGAGTCGTATATTAAGATTAAATAACGTTGAGTTTTTAAAAAAATCTCGCATCTGTTATAAAATTACAAAAATATCCCTATAACGTTAATAATCCCAATAAATTATTATTATGGATTATTAAGCCTTTAAGCGGCCGTCCGTAATTTTCTGTTTCCAGAGATAAACTTTAATAAGATCCATAAAATATTTACGAAACAAACATTCTTTTACTAAAAAGATTTTAAAAATTATTTCCGGCCAGTGCCGGGAGGAAGAGGTAGCTTTCGCATTCCTTATTTTTTAAAAGCAAGCTTATATTATTCAAACACACGAAGCTCAATTTAGTGGAAACTGATTATAGGAGATTCAGTACTAATTTTTATCAATACTAAATCATTATGAATGAGAATTTCGCGAAATTAGTCAGTTTTTATTCAAGCTGCTTTTATTTAAAGTAACTTATTTGGTTGCCAAATTCGGCGATATCTTGAAGTTCCTGCTATTTAAGACAACATGGGGGTTGAGGCTAACGAGTGAATTTGGTCGAGACCTTAGTAATTCCTGTGCACATGCTCACTCACATCGGAATCGGTCGATATATAGAAGTGCTGTCGCAGGCAAAAAATCAGATTTTTCAAAATGGAAATCTTTTTCAATTTAAAATTTTTTTGCACCCCACTTTAAATATACAGCTGAACCTCGTTATCCCGACTCTCTAATGACCAGAAAGAAAGTGTCATCATAAGCGGAGTGTCGCAGTAACTGAAGTTGGTGAAAAATATGTTTCTAAAAAGCTGTATTTTTAATTAATTTAAGACATTTTAAATTCATAACTCTTGTTACTGTTTTAAGAAATAAAAAATATTATTAAACAAAATAAACGCAAAAAAATTTGAAAACAATAAAAATTAGATTTATGATGACTTGTTTTTTTATTGTTACATAAAATATGGATGAATTAAGCTTTGCTTATCCCTAGATGTGCTTCTTACAATTCTTTTTCAATATTATACAATGAATTGTAATCAATATTCGTTGTTTCAGAAATGGATGTCAGATAATTTTTTATTTCATTGCAACGCAATGATTCGGTTTTAGTCGGATGAAAAACGAGGTGTAAACACAAGAAAGCGCCGCCTGACCAAAACAAAAAGACCGCGAGTAGACTGATACGTTTACCTGGACCTTAAATTGGGTCATTCATAGTATGTGGATTTATTTATTGAGATAAACGATTAAAGTAAATTTTGTCATTTATCTCAATGGGTATTTTAGGACCCTTTTGTGAAAAGCTTGGCTAAAACGTTACTTACCGCTTAATTTCTGTGCTTATAAGATGCATTATGAAAAATGGACAATTTTCCTAAACTGTCGGGATATCAGGAGTTGAAAATTATTCAACGACGTAAAATCCGGAGTTTATTTCCATTAAAATCATATATAGAAAATCAGGAATTTGAAAAACTGACGTGATAAGCGGAGTGACATGAAAACCGGATGTCGGGATAACGAGGATCGACTGTATATATATTTTTAATTTAATGGCCTTCATTTTGAAACAAGATGGCAGATGAAGCTGGCCAGCGAACTTGGTCCAGACATTACGATATACTATATACGTGCCTTCTTACATCGAAATAGGTTAATAAATACGCGTGTTATCACGTGACAAATATCAGATCGTTTCAAAATGTCAGCCATGCTAAAAATTCAAAGCGCTATAATTCAACCATTTTCCAAGATATATACGAAACAAAACTGCTCCGGAATCTTTGTATCTAGGTCAAACACATAAAAAAAAAATCTTTTTCATTTTTCAATTTTTTGATAACTCATTTTAAATTCTTTTTTTTTAATGGCAGATTTTTTTAATGGCCTTTTGAAACAAGATGGCGAATGAAGCTGGCCAATGAACTCGGTCGAGACATTGGTATGTACTATACACGCACCAAGTTACATCCAAATCGGTTCATAAATGCGCCTGCTATCGCGTGACAAAAATCAGGTCGTTTCAAAATGTCAGCAACGCTAGAAATTCAAAGTGCTATCAAAATTTGTGTATTCAGTTGTTGCCCTGTTTGTGTTTTTAACCGTAATTTTTATTATTTTTTATGTCCAAGTCTTTTGTACGCATCAAATTGGGCACGTTTACGCATATTATCAGTGATACCAAGGAGGAAGTGAAATGAATATTTAATCAAACTGAAGTGTGTTATTTATAAATTAAAGCACTGTTTAAAAATAAAAAAAAATTAAAGAGAATTAATTAAAGAACATTTTATAAGCTAAACTGAAATCATAGGTCTTATTGATAATTAAAAACAGAAACTATTTAGTTATCTTCATCATCACTGTTACAGTTTTTACAAACAAAAAATAAAGTATTTCCTTTTGCACACTTGTCATGGGACCACTTTTTGCATCTAAGACATTGAACCCAGTCTTGTCCTTTTTTGGCTTGGTTGTATGCATGATATCAAACAATAAATACACACACAGTTTTCATCTTCGTCATATTCATTCATTCACTATTTTCTTTTTTCCAGAGTGTACCAACTTTTCCCCTTTTGCAGTTTTTGGTTTCATAACTTTAGGGTTCCGTACTTAAAAAGTAAAAATTGAACCATTATAAGATCACTCCTGTGTCTGTCTGTCCGTCTGTCACAGATATTTTACTCGTAAATTATGAAATGTGGAAAGTTCCAATAACAGTCAACTAAGAGAGACTATTCACAAACATATTTACAGATTGTTATACATTTATAAATATTTTTATTAAAAAAATGTAGAGGGGCTAACAACGTTACTTAAAAAAAAATATATATTTTCTTTGTATACCGTGTGGGGGGTCGTGCGAAAGCTTCCGTAACGCTGAACCCAAAAATGCATTTCTTTTAATTTTAGGTATTATAATTTCAGAGATATCGTCGCAAATGTATTGCAAAAATATGTTCCACGCACCTATTTCCGAATCTACTGAAACTAAAATTATGGAAAAATTAGAGGTAGTAGACGTTAATTTAAACCTTGCAGGAAAATTATAGCTATTACCCTAGGTCACATAGTTTTTGAGAAAAGTGCATTTTTCCGTTACAAACAAACTTCGATTTGCGGGCATTCTGCAAAAGTGTTGAGGAGCGATGGAGGTACCTATCGTAGCAGAAGTATAAAATCATTGGTGATAATAATTTTTGTAAAAAACCTTCCGTAATTAGACTAGATATTAACCCTTAAATACACGGACGGTTTGGACATACATATTGACAATGGTGGCGTACTCTGTAACCCATCGGCTTTTAAAGCCTAGATAATAACTTTTAGTGATACATTTGTGTATTACAATCTCCAGTAGCAGTATAAAAGAAATAAACGTCAAATTGTTAAAAACAGACTAATTTAATTAGAATTAATCAGACAAATAGTATGGTATTCGCCACTAGTTTGCATTGAGGGGATCTCTTAATACGCCTCCCGTGTCTTTAAAAGTTAATTAAAAACCTATCCGGGAAAACGCTGCACGGACCAAGGCGGCGTTACTACATTGTGACCTTCTTTCGAAGTGCTCTTAGCAGAATGCCAAGTTTAAACTTTGAGCAATGGTTTTGTTTTCGCTATGTTATAAATGAAAAGGATATTACGACGCTGAATTTAGTTTTATGAAATGCCAAATGAAGTTTAAATGTGCACTACTTTCATTGTTAGTGCCGAATTAACATTATCATAAACAGATTAGGATAAGTTTTAAATAAGTATTATACGGAATAGCAATATTTGATATAATTCAGTCTTCATATCTCTTTGAACTTTTACGGTATGCCCATTCATACTTTTATAGTATATATATATAGCTATACCAAACCATACGTTGTATAGTTTTTTTCAAAGTCTTATTTTTCTTTTAGTAAACATTTTCTTTAATAATACAGTTAATAATTCATAGATGTATTGTATGTAATTCTCTGAGCGCGAGTAATACTCGCACTTGACCGTTTATTTCCTTTGCTGTCTTCTTGTTCTGCTTCCATAGAAACTAGTAAATTTTTACGTAATTTCTTCTTTTTGTTTAGTTGTGCCATCATTTTTTTTCTTTTTCGCTTCTAATTGCTCTTGTATGAGGCTTCTTTAACCGGAGTATCAGTTAGGATTGCGGACTTCCTCTGTTTCTTCTCTTTCTTGGTGCCAAGTCTTGAACTTGCCTTTTCAAATGGTCTCAGTTTTTCAGGTGTTGGGTAGTCCACACGTGACGAAAAATATTATATTTCTGTATTGATGGTGTCAAAACAGCATCGGCTCGTGCAGCACATTTATACTTATACTCATCCCAGTGATATCCATTGAAAATTTTTATCAGATTGGATTAATCTTTAAAATATTTATATCGGGGTGGTCGACTCGCTAAATTTCTTTGTCGGCCCTGCCTGGCCCGTTCATTTTTTTTTTTTATAAGTCCGACCCTCTAAAAAATTGTTTTTATTCTGGCAGACCGTTTTATTTTAAAATTTCCCCTCATCTTATGTGGCCGGTCCGGGCTGTGTACGGACCTCGGACGATATATTATTTGAGGGAAACTAAGACTTTCATTTCTGGGCTTTTTGATGATCAGATTAAATATAGTTTTGTAAAATGCGTTGTTTACATGTTATTTACTATGATGAGGATTTCTGTTTGAAAAGAATTCGCCAGTTTTGTTTTGCAGAACCTTTTTGTTTTTCAAAACAAACCCTATTTAACGGACATTAACATTATACCGACTGTCCCCTTAAATAAAATATGTTTAGCATAATCATTACTAAATATATTGTACAAAAATTTAATTCATTTAATTACTTTTTAGAATAATACTAAAATGTGAAGTGTTCGTGTACACTGTTTTCTTGAAAAATGCCATACAATACACTTTAGTTTTATTGCAACTGAGATATGAGAAAGCGCTATCTATATCACCGAGATTATTGAAAATTTAACAAATGTACAGTAAATATTTTATATTTCTTTTCAAACGATGTTAATAAAAGTTTAAGTGCGTATACAATTTTCTTAGTAAAATGAATGCATTTCGTAATAAAATTAACGTAAAAAGTAAGTTTTAGGTTTTACGTAAAATTTTTTAATATAAACTGGGGGAAACATGAAATTCTAAGAGTAATTTCAATAACTTTTTGTAAACAAATTTTGAATAACATTTTGACAAATAAGTATTGAATTATATGCTACCAAGATTAAATCGAGAGAATTAAAAGCGTCTAAAATCATAGAAAACAGGTAGTTTAGTGAAAACACTCTTTCGTAGAATTATCTTCAGTGAAGATAACAAATTTTCTTGAAGTTATAGAATGTGAACAAAAGTATTATTTACCGATATTTGAAAATATAATCAAGCAATACCTTATTTGACCGAAACCATGAAGTAAGCTAGTTTTATAATCATACAATTTCGTAAAGACGTTTCGAAGATATTGAAATATCAATTTAAGTTACGAGATATTTGAATATATATTTAATAAAGTATAGTTGAAAATCTACAAGTACTACTCCAATCGTAAGACATTATTTGGAGTATATTAATGATATCAGAATTGCATGAAGCTGCTATCAATCAAGAGCAACACCGTATTGCTAGATTTTATGAAGTAAAAATATGAAAATGAGCTGTGTTGAAATCCTAAATAAACTGGTTAAACATGAAAATATTTCTGCTACAATTGAAAACGATAATAATAAGGAATATAAATTAATCTTGTTTCTGTATATAGGTACATGTAATAAAGTAATACATGTAGCATATATGATTTTCGTGCCTTTATCAAGAAGATTTACTAAAATTCTAAACAACGGAAAGCAAACAGCAATAATTTAATGTCAGTAACATTTTTATTTAAAATCCAGATGTGCTCGCATATAAGACTTACGGTAATTCTATTTAAATTATTTTATTAAGTTATACATCTAAGTGACTGTTCAAGTTTAGTATATTAATGATTACAGTGTGTCGTAAATTGGACTGGCTGTTTTAAATTTGTACACTGTAAAAAAAAATCTGTAGTTCTACAGATGTAAAGTTACATGCTTACTAAACTTTCATCTGTAACGGTACGAAAAAAGCTGCAAATCTACAAAACTAGTTTTTGTAAAGCTACAAAAATCTGTAACTTTACAAATGAATCTGCTAAAATTTCAGTAATCTTACTAAACTTTTATTTGTAACCCTGGCTGCAGTTACATGAAAAGTTCTCGGAATCCCTGTTTCCAAAAAAATTCTTCGTAACCTTACAGATTTTTTGATTTTCGGCGCAAAAGTGTGTCTGTTACATGAAATTTTGTTGTTGTCGTTACATGAAAAGTTCTAGGAATCCAAGTTTCCTAGAAAAACTTTAGTAACTTCACAGATTTTTTTTTACAGTGTATAACAAGTAAGTGACGAAGCAAGAGATATTTAAATGATTCTTGTAAGAATGTAATGCATGAAGTCATGATCATTTTTATTCGAGATCGGAGCATCACTAATAGGCGTTGTTTAGAACTGTTGTAATGCTCCAACTAATATATAAAAAATTATAAAAAAAATTATTGAATTTTTATATCTTCATCTGTAATATCTTGATATGCCTAATAAATATCTTGCGTTTCAAAGTAGTAAGATTATTTGTAGCATTTTACAGTTTGAGCCCAGTGCAGCGTCATCTATAGGTGATATTTAATAAAGCATAGTAAATAAATTCCTGATTACACATATTAGGAAATGAAAGTGCACACTTGCATCGTTCAAGAATGACATGTTACCTCTATTTACATATTACTGAAAACCAAAAGTACCTTTCGGAATATTTTGCATGGTCATATATTCCTTTTGTAACATATTGTGTTTGTACATAGATTGTTTTGTTTTTACTTTCATTCAATTAATTTGAAACTTCATAAATAGAGATATACATTAATCTTTTAATATTGTATTTTCCACCTATAATTTTTTGACGCTTAAAGTATGATAGAATATTATGACATACTGGAAAGAATAAACAGTCTTAATCTTATTTTTCGTCAGACACTTTCATAAAAAAAAATGGATGATCCAAAGCTGAATAAACGAACTAAAATTCAATAATTGGAAAAGTGAAGACTGTTCGGACCTTGTGCGCATGCTGAACGAGCTCCGTAGCTTTGCGGTCATGTGACCCAGTTCAGTTGTGGCTTGAGCTGCCATTGCGGCACGTTGTGTATTCGAGCGGGTCTTATCCCCAAGTATATAGTTGTTCTTTAGCTGCCATTTCGGCACATTGTGTATTCGAGCGGGTGTTATCCCCAAGTATAGTATGTTGTTCTTGAGCTGCCATTGTGGCACATTATGCTATAGCGGGTCTTATCCCCAATTATTCTGTTGCTTATAGCGGGAGTATTCCCCAAAAGATGTTTTATGAACGTCACTTGTTCTAACAGCGGGTTATTACCCCAAAGTCACCTCATCATTCTACATGTTTTTCAGTGTTTGTGATTGTTTGTAACATTTGTGTGCTGTGTGATATAAAAATGTGAAAAAGAAAACTATTTGTCTTCAATCTTAAAGTTACACACAGTATTCACATACATTTTTGTGGTCCGTCGATTTCGCAGCGAAATAGCTGCTATGGAAAAATTAAATAGAACAAAAGGTGCTCTAAAAGGTGCTATAACGAAATTAGAAAATTTCGTAAAAGATAATACAGACGAAATTAATTACTCGAGTACCGAGCTCGAAATAAAGATTCGAAAATTACCTGAGCTTCAAGCAAAGGTATCGGAAATACGGGATAAATATTATGATATCCCTGAGATTAAGGACTTACCAGAAATCGAAAACGAGTTAGATGAACTCGAAGATCGTCTCGAGAAACTTGAGGTAAGTCTCAACATATTTCTTAAAAATCTTAAAGTTTCTGAAATAAATGTGCATGCTGATAGTATTGAATCTATAAGTTTGAATAATATTAAAGTTAAGTTACCTGAAATACCACTACCAACATTCAATGGTAAATATGAAGAGTGGTCAACCTTTAAAGTACAATTTACAAATTTAATTATCAATAATGCCCAGTTAAATGACGCTCAGAAGCTGTTTTATTTGCGAGCATCGCTAAAAAATGAAGCAAAACAACTAGAGAGCCCAGACGATTCCTTTCAGTCACTGTTTACAGCACTTACTGAAAGATTCGAAAATCAACGTTCGCTCATTGACACTCATTTATCGGCCATAATTAATTATGAAAAAATACATTACGAGTCTTCTAAAGAATTGAGATCCTTTATTGATTGTGTAAATAAAAATTTGAGGGCCTTAAAAGTATTACAATATGAACAAAACAATCTGTCTGATGCTATCCTTATCAATATTATATTGCAAAAGGTAGATAAGGAATCTCGAAAATTATTTGAATATTCGATTAAAAAATCAGAATACCCGCAATTTAATGAATTAATGTCATTTTTGGAAAACCGCAGTTCTACGTTAGAAAGCGTAAATAGATACTCTGCTTCAAAATCCTTAAACAAAAACATTCCTCTTTCGAACAAACAAAAAAATTTCATGCTAAATTCGAATGATAAATCGAATGGAAAAACTTGTATTCTGTGTAAATTGGCTTTTCATAATTTGAACAAATGTTCTCAGTTTCGAAAAATGAATGTTTCTGAACGATACGATTTTGTGAAGAAAAATAAGCTGTGTATTAATTGTTTGAATAATTCTCATTGCGTAAATTCTTGCATTTCAAAATATAATTGTAATACCTGTGGATTGCGACACAGCTCATGGCTTCATCGAGAAAAAGAAAATAAATCCAAAAATGAATTGGCTTCCCCCCAAATTTCCTCCCCTCTTGCAGGTGCGGTAAATAGAGAAATGAAAAACATTTCGGTAAATAATGACGAATCTTTAAAGACCTTGAATAATATAAGTAAAGAAAGAAAATCAATTTTATTGAGTACATGCTTTGTTTTTATAGAAGATAATTTCGGAAATAAACGAAGGTTTAGAGTCATTTTGGATAATGCTAGCAATGTCAATATTTTAACTAAGGATTGCGCTGACATGCTGAAATTAAAAAAAAGGATAATTAATGTACCCGTTACAGGATTAAACGATTATACTTATAATGTAAAAAATAAAATTTCGAGTGTAATTACAAACGAAGATGGCTCTTTCAGGGAGAATATAGATTTCTTAATTGTTCCCAAAATCACGGATGTAATTCCATCAAAGCAATTAAATGTATCGGACATTAATTTACCGAATATTGTGGAATTGGCAGACCCCACATTTTTCAAACCGGGAAAAGTTCACGCATTGGTTGGCGCTGAATTATTTTATAGAATTTTAAAGCATAATTCAATTAAGATAAATGATAAACTTTTTCTGCAAGACACTGTTTTTGGATGGATCCCAACTGGGGCGCTAGAGGAGAACACGCAAACAAACAATATTACTATGTGCAATTTCGTTAGAGATTTCGATGAAATAAATGATAATTTAAAACAATTTTTCGAGCTTGAGTCTATAGGCATTAAACATGATGATCCGAAAATATCGGAAACTGATCAAGCACAACAAATATTCGATAAAACTGTCAAATTTGTAGGCGATCGTTATGAAGTTCAGTTACCGTGGAAAAAAGACTGGAAGGATTTAAATGATAATTTTATTGTTGCGAAACAGCGTTTGGAAGGTCTAAAAAGAAAATTTTATCGAAACCCAGAGCTTTTTCGACAATATTCTGAAATAATCACGGAATATTTAAAGCAAAGAATTATAGAGCAGGTGCAAGAAAATGAACCTGTTTTAGACAGGGCAGTTTATTATTTGCCCCATCATGCGGTCTGTAAAGAAGATAAACTTACTACAAAGGCCCGAATCGTCTTCGATGCCAGCTCTCATGATAACAATGATTTGTCCCTTAATGATTGTTTATGGCCCGGCACCAACTTAAATCCACTTCTATTTGATATTTTAATCCACTTCAGATTATACGAAATTGCCTTTTCTTCTGATATCGAGAAGGCGTTCCTTCAAATCTCACTAGCTGAAAAAGATCGGGATTCTGTCCGTTTTCTGTGGTATGATGATGGTTTAAAATCGTTCAAGGTTTTCAGATTCAAACGTGTTATTTTTGGAGTCAATGCCTCTCCATTCCTCCTATCTGCTACCATAAAGGAGCACATCAAGCGGTTTACGAACCTACACCCAAGAACTGTTCACCTACTCGATAAATATATTTATGTGGACGATTTTATATCTGGCGAAGATACGCTGCAAGAAGCTCTTGATGTTTCCCTGAATGCTAACAAAATAATGTCTGAAGCAGGAATGATTCTTCGAAAATGGATAACCAATGATGAAGCGTTACTGCAGTGCTGGCAAAAGGAAGGTTTAAATATTCAAGCAGAACATGCTGCAATAAGCCTAGGAAGCAATCTAAGCAAGGTATTAGGAATGTCCTGGAAAACAGAAGAAGATTGTCTGACATTCGAAGTCAAAAGTTTAATAGAATTCTTGTCATCGCAAAAAAGCTCAAAACGTCTACTATTGCAAGCAGTTGGTAAAATCTTCGATCCGTTAGGCATGCTGACGCCATTCACCATTAGAATAAAATGCCTGTTCCAAGAACTATGGCTAAAGAAGACAGCATGGGATGAACAGTTACCAACTAATGTGCACGAAAAATGGTTAAAGTGGTTCGAAGAACTTCCAAATTTAGCAGAATTAAAAATTCCGAGGAAAATTCTTGGTTGCTTGAATCAAGTAATAGCTGTAGAAATACACGCCTTTTCTGATGCTAGTAAAATAGCGTATGGATCTGCAATTTATCTGAGAATAAAAAGAGAGAGTGGTGTGGAAGTCAATCTCGTGACTTCAAAGAGTCGTGTTGCACCGATAAAGGAGATAACTCTGCCTCGGCTAGAACTTCTCGGAGCCTTACTAAGTGCAAGACTGACCAATAAAGTAAAACCCATCCTAGATCAAAAAATCACATCGAAGGTGTACTATTGGACAGATTCCAAAATAACCTTATTCTGGATCAAAGGATCATCAAAGCGATGGAAGCAGTTTGTGGCAAACCGTGTCATAGAGATTAATGCACTTTCAGATTCGAACTCTTGGTATCACTGCTCTAGCAAGGACAATCCTGCCGATCTCTTGACCAGAGGTGCGAGTGTTAATTCTCTTGTAGAGAATCCAATGTGGTTTAGGGGACCAAAATTCCTAGCAGCTGATGACTTAGTGACTGAGCAAGAAACTATTTCTGTGCCAGAAACAGATTATTTTCCCGAGACTAAATCAAAATATAAAAATAACTGTAATGATTTCAATTCTAATATTTCTCTTTCTCTTTTCAGGAATCCTGAAGAAGTAAATTTTTTTCTCAACATAAGTGGTAAATACTATAGTATTCTTCGCATACTGGCATATGTTTATAGGTTTTTTCACAATTGCAAATGTAAGTTAGCAGACCGGCGCAGAGGCAGCCTCACAACCCCAGAAATAAAAAATTCAGAAGTTTCTCTAATTAGATTAGTACAAAATGCAGAATTTCAGGAAGAGATTAAGGGTTTAAAACGGGAATCAAGGGTTCCCCCTTCCAGTAAAATTAAATGTTTATCCCCCTTTTTGGATCAAGATAATATCTTAAGAGTTGGCGGTAGGTTGGAAAATTCAGATTTAAACTTTGATAAGAAGCATCAAATCATTTTGCCGAAAGGCCATAAGCTCACAAAACTCATATTTGAGCATTTTCACAGGAAGTATTTTCATATTGGTCCCCAAACTTTAATCCATTACGTACGAATGCGGTTTTGGCCCGTAAGTGGAAAAAATTTAGCGCGAAAAGTAGTGCATGATTGCATTGTCTGTTTTAGGAACAACCCAGTTACTGCTAAACAAATCATGGGTGACCTCCCATCGGAAAGAGTAACTCCAAATTTTACGTTTAACCATACAGGAGCCGATTTTTGCGGCCCTTTTGAGATTAAATATAAAAATCAAAGAAAAGGGATTTTTCATAAGGTTTATGTCGCGATTTTCGTTTGCTTAGTAACAAAGGCTATTCATTTAGAAATAGTAACGGATCTAACTTCTGATGCGTTTATCGCCGCACTTAAACGCTTTGTTTCAAGGCGAGGAAAATGCGCTTCTATTATGACAGACAATGCTACGAATTTTAGGGGTGCTAAATCAGAATTGCACAAACTTCATGAGTTAGTCCGTAGACCGGATGAAAAATTAGCTAATTACCTTACTTCAGAAGCTATTGAATGGAAGTTCATTCCTCCTAGATCGCCCAACTTTGGTGGTTTATGGGAGGCTGGTGTAAAATCTTTCAAGTATTATCTTAAACGAACATTAAAAGGTGCTAGATTGACTATGGAAGAATTCCAAACAGTCACCACCCAAATCGAAGGGGTACTAAATTCGCGTCCCTTAACTCCGTTATCGACCGATATAAATGATTTTAATGCATTGACACCAGGCCATTTCCTAATTGGTCGGCCTATCGATGCCATTCCAGAACCTCAGTTGATTGATATCACAGAATCGAGATTATCTAGGTGGCAGAGAATCACTAAATTCGTCCAATTAATTTGGAGAAATTGGCAATTAAATTACTTGAGTCATCTCCAAAATCGTTCAAAATGGCAGGTAAAAGGAGAAAACATCAAACCAGGGGCGATGGTAGTCATAAAGGAGGACAATTTACCTCCCTGTAAGTGGATGCTAGGACGAATCTTAGAGGTTATACCAGGAAAGGATGGTAATGTTAGGGTTGCAAAGGTTAAGACAGCCTCAAATATCTTTCTTAGATCTATATCTAGATTGTGTGTCTTGCCCATTAATGAAACCTAATGTACATACCTTTTCTCATTGTCTACTTATTTTAAAGTGCACCTAAGATTTACATGTTATTTTACATTCAACTTTTCTTAAGAATACATAGAACTATTTTTAGAAAATAGCTTAATTTTGTAACAAAGAATTTAATTTTATTGTATTGTATAGTCCTTGTTATTGCAACTTATTATTATTGTGTTTGTAATGTAATATTATTTTATGGTATTGGTATTTTATTTAGTTCTTGTATTTATAGTGTATTTTTAATATTTTGAATGTGCTACGCACATTGCAACGCGGGGCGGCATGTTCGGACCTTGTGCGCATGCTGAACGAGCTCCGTAGCTTTGCGGTCATGTGACCCAGTTCAGTTGTGGCTTGAGCTGCCATTGCGGCACGTTGTGTATTCAAGCGGGTCTTATCCCCAAGTATATAGTTGTTCTTTAGCTGCCATTTCGGCACATTGTGTATTCGAGCGGGTGTTATCCCCAAGTATAGTATGTTGTTCTTGAGCTGCCATTGTGGCACATTATGCTATAGCGGGTCTTATCCCCAATTATTCTGTTGCTTATAGCGGGAGTATTCCCCAAAAGATGTTTTATGAACGTCACTTGTTCTAACAGCGGGTTATTACCCCAAAGTCACCTCATCATTCTACATGTTTTTCAGTGTTTGTGATTGTTTGTAACATTTGTGTGCTGTGTGATATAAAAATGTGAAAAAGAAAACTATTTGTCTTCAATCTTAAAGTTACACACAGTATTCACATACAAAGACAATAGATTATCAGACAGTAGGATAGTAGGAGACATAGTATCAACATTAAATACACCAAAACAGATGGGACTTTTTGATAATAAAACAAACTGCTGCTAAATATGTATATTTGTCACTAACAGTATGCCAGTAGAGGGCTTCAGAGATTCTACCTATCGCTATTTAAGTTATCATGTGGCAGGTATTGCAGCAACAATTCTTTTCGAGGCTCTACAGAGTATCAAAGTGTGTCTACAGGCTACTCTAAATTACTGACAGTCGTCAAACTGAACATTTTAAATCCTAGTTGCGCTGCAAACTGTGCTGTACAGCTTTAGAAACTGGTAAAAAACTGAAACGTTACTAAGGTACTGTGCATATACGAGGGTCACTCTGAAATTTTTGAGATACAACTAGGTTTTTAAAGCTATACTTACAAAATTTTAGGTGTGTTCAAAGTAGTCTCCTCCAGCATCAATGCTCTTTTGTAGACGAATTTTCCACAGATTAAATGCCTCAAGCCATTCATTTCTTGGAATAGATGAAAAAATGCATTTATAGCCACAACAATCTCTTCTTCTGAATGAAAACGACGTCCACGTAAGTTCTTTTTTAGATTAAATAATAACTAAAAGTCACATATAGCTAGATCAGGTGAATACGGCGGGTGTTCTATCACTTTAATTCGTTTTTCTTTAAGAAACTCAACTGTTAATCCGGCAGTATGTGAAGATGCATTGTCATGGTGAAGCATTAGTCCCCCAACATTCACTTCTTGTAGAATTTCTGAAAGACATTTAGTGCTATACCAGTTTGCTGTTACTGTCTTCTGTCCTTCCAACTTGATGGCTTTGACCAATCCCGTACTTCTGAAGAAAATGGCATACATCACTTTTTTCAGTGCGCGTTGTCTTTTCACCACTGTCAGCGTGGAATCATCTTCAAAGACCCATACTTTGCTTTCTTGACGTGTTGGAACGTCAAAAAACGGTATGTTCGTTTCATCACCCGTTACAATTTTAGAAATGAGGCGGTGGCCACCATCATTTAGCAATTCAAGAGTTTCTTTACTGATTCTGACACGCTCCTCTTTTTGGAGCTCACTTAGATTATGGGGAAACCAACGGCAAACTACTTTTTTCATATGCAATTCTTCATGAATAATTTTGTGTATGGCTGCGGATCCGATGTTAAGTTCCTTCTGCATCATTTGATAGGTACAGCGATTATCACCCATTAACATTTTTCGAATGGCAGACACATTATCCGGGATTATTGCTGACGGTGGACTTCCTGTGTGTTCTTCATCCTGAAGAAAATTGCAACCTCTGCTAAATTCTTTAAACCATCTGAATACAGTAGCACGAGCTAGAGATTCATCACCAAATGCTAATTTCAACCGTTGAACACATTCTTCTTGATTTAATCCTGCTTTAAAATCGTAGAAAATCATAGCGCGTAAATGTTCTCGTGTCAACCCCATTTTCTCTTCTATTTAAATTTATTCTACGCTAAACAAGTTGAAGTAAGTCTTTAAAATATCGTCTGCTGTGTTAAAATACTTTGTATTTTAAAATTAAACTATTATTTTTATTTTGTAAATTCTCGTCTGCGCGTATCTCAATAATTTCAGAGTAACCCTCTTATAACGTTATCTTTTTATGGGGGGAGTGTCTGGTGTATGATATCGTAAGATATCTCTAGGTAGAAGGGGGTGTCTTTTGATATCTTTATCATTTTTGATCCAACCAAAATTTTCTCTTTTTATTTGTAATTTGCTTCATACATGAAAATTTTCTCTTTTTATTTGCAACTTGTTCTTTACATAATAAAAGCCAGCAATCTTTTTTTAGTCTGTTATCTATTTTTATGGAAATACAAAGTTATTATTAAAATCATTAAATTATTGTAAAATTATTTAATTCCAAAATATGGAGTACCTCAACATTCGTCATTACTCTTCTTTTGTCATGTGTGTATGCTTATATAATCCGCTGTTCGCGAAACCAGGTACGAAGTATGTTTGAACTGATCCTTGTGATTACCAGTAAAGAAAAGAGAAATAATATCGTCAGCCTGTTTTGTTGATAAAACGTTCAGCTGCCCCCTCCTCGTACGTGGGCAAGTGCAAGAAGTCATTATTACTGTTGAATGCATTATGTAAGAAAATGTATTATTAAATTTATACTTATCCTTTACCATCTCTTCAGTCATTATAATCAAAGTAGCCGTCACAGTATAGAAATATTTTAACTATCTGTTACATAAAATTTCAGTTATATAAACAACCATAACACAATAATTTTTTCATTAAGAAAAAATTCTTTATCTTGTCTGCATACTTTTACATTAAAATCAATTTTTATAAGAAACATTTCGTTAATTTTCATTAAAAACTTTAAGACATATTTCGTTATTTTACTTAAAAACATGTACTACCAGGTTTATAGTATGCTATATAACAAGGATATTATTGTACAATGCATCGTCTATACTTTGTTCTGAAAGGAGCTGGAAAGTATAGACGATGCTATGTTCTCGCCAAGGCGCCTATACTGGAAAAATACCTAAAGCATATTAAAATCGGGCAGTTAGGAGCTCAGCTCAGGCTATAAATCGCCGTCTATTGGCGGTTATGTTATTAGTAGCATCGGGATGAAGTTGTAAAGACGTACATTTACGTATGTTACGCTTTAAATTCGCACCCATAGATTTTGAAAAAAAAAAAAAAAAAACTTTAAAAAGCGGAGTTTAAATTAAATTGCGGTAACCTCAATTATGAAAGACTAATGTTTTTAAATGGGAATTTCGCCAAATTTGCCAGCTATCGCCAAGTTGGCTTCATATATGACAACTTATTTTGTCGCCAAATTTGGCAATATTCCGTCAAATTTGGCGATATTTCGCCAAGTTGGTCAACATTTCGTGCTACTGTGGTAACCCTACATTAGTATTTTTGAACAATTACACATTACAATGAGGCGGTCCTACTGGAATTTCTCCATGAATATAAATCTGATTTATTACTCTGATAATTTAAGAATCTGCAAAATAGCTATAAAATAAGAAGAGAACCTGTTTGAACTCTAAATGCATTCTAACAGATTAACGCATATGCGATATGCGTTCTTGCAATGTTCACAAAATGATGCGAATTCGAGACAATTCCTAAATTATGTACATTATTATTTCTTTTTTTTTTGAAGATTAATTTCTGAAATATAGAAGAACTTAAAGTATTTTCTGTCATATGTTTTACTTTATTTTGTTTGAATTGTTACTATGTATGCTATATTTTCAAAACAAAAATTCAGAAAAAAAGTCATATATAAAATTATAAAAATGAAATAAAAAAATTTACGAAATGTCTCAAGCAATAATTGTTACAAAACGTTAAAGCATGAATCGTTACAAAAGAAATATTTTCTGTAATATTTTCTTAAAATATATTTAAGAGATTTCAATTATAAAGTAAAGAGAAAAAAAGCATTTTTTCTCATTATTTATCCCTCTAGACGGCCTGCATTTTATTAATTAAGTAATTAGAATCTGTCGTATTTTTAAAACTTTCGTTTATGGGTTCATTTATAAGATACGTTTAAATGTGGGCAAAAGCATTTAATACACATATAAAAAAGGTGAAAAAATCTCAAGTTATCAAGTACTACTTTGATTACGTATCAAATAACCTTTTTTAATTAATAAAAGACTTTTGTGAGAATCTTGATTTTGCTATGTAATGGAAGAACAAGTTTTTATGCCTAAATACACTGACGGGAAAAAAAATCCCAACACCAAGAAAGACTTGTGTTAAATAAACGAAATTTGGTAGGAGTGTTTATACATCTGAAAGATGACATTGTTTGAAATTTCGGGCTTCGAGCATAAGTGTGGCGCTAGTAGCGCCACTCAGAACTTGCAGATCAGGTTTATTTTAAATGCGTGCTGTAAAGTTCGTGGGCGTTATTTAGCTTCGAAATGTGACGTATTGATTTGACGTTAGCCAAGAATGCCTTTAACAAGACGAAGAAGCCACTGTCAACAGCTCACCGAGTTGGAACGAGGTCGCATATTCGGGCTACGAGAAGGTGGATTTTCTTTCCGCGATATTGCAGAAAGACTTGGTTGGAATGTATCCACTTTGCATGATTGTTGGAAGCAGTGGACAAGGTATGGTACTGCCTGAAGACTTCCAGGCGGCCACGTAGAACTCCTGAGAGGGAAGATCGCCGTATTCGGCATACGACTGTGACGCATCGTACTGCGTCTGCGGCTGAAATTTGAGCTGCAGTTGGTACCACAGTGACGCAACAAAATGTTAGAAATAGGTTACTTCAAGGACAGATCCGAGCCAGGCGCCCTGCAGCGTGCATTCTACTGACTCCAAGCCATTGCGTTTGCGACGCCATTGGTGTCAAGCCAGAGATCATTGGAGGACAGAGTGGAAATCTGTTGTGTTTTCTGATGAAAAAGAAACACAACAGATCTCCACTCCGCCCACCAATGAGCTCTGGCTTGACACGAATAGCTTCGCAAACGGCAATGGCTAGGAGTCAGTAAAATGCACGCTGCAGGGCACCTGGCTCGGAGTTGTCCTTGAAGTAACCGATTTCTAACAGTTCGTTGTGTCACTGTGGTACCAACTGCAGCTCGAATTTCTGCCGCAGACGCAGTACGATGCGCCACAGGCGTATGCGGAATACGGTGATCTTCCCTCTCGGGAGTGCCACGTGGCCGCCTGGAACCCGGTCTTCTTGAGGTAGTACCATCTCTTGACCACTGCTTCCAACAATCATGCACAGTGGATGTATTCAAGCCAAGTCTTTCTGCAATATCGCGGAAAGAAAATCCACCTTCTCGTAGCCCGAATATGCGACCTCGTTCTAACTCGGTGAGCTGTTGACAGTGGCTTCTTCGTCTTGTTAAAGGCATTCTTGGCTAACATCAACTCAATACGTCACATTTGGAAGCTAAATAACGTCCACGAACTTTACAGCACGCATTTAAAGTAAACCTGATCTGCAAGTTCTGAGTGGCGCTACTACTGCCACACATATGCGCGAGGCGCGAAATTTCAATCGATTTCATCTTTCAGATGTATAAAAACGCCTACCAAATTTCGTTTATCTAACACAAATCTTTCTAGGTGTTGGGATTTTTTTTCCGTCAGTGTATTTCATTTATGATATTTTCTTTTAAAGTAAAAATGAAAAGACAAACGTTATCCTCTTTTCATTCGTAAAAGAAGCATTTTAAATAATGTTTTAACAATGACAATTTAACTAATTCATTTTTGCGTTTTTTTTTTTTTTTTTTTTTTACATTTTAAAATTAATATGTAAAAATATGACCATCAATTTGCTCCGAATTAAAACGATTTTGAGGATAATTTTTTTTTTTCGTAGCAGCATAAAACCACTAATGAGAAAATAAAAAAGCTACAAATTTTCCCATTATATCAATTGGTAGGAAAATGTGCATTTTTTCCTGGCTCAAATACAATTATTTAGCATGTACTGTTACTTACATAAGATTAAACATTTCGTTAAAAATAGAAACTATGTAAATTATTATTATTCTTTTATTTTGAAAAATCTATAAATCTCACGTTTTATAGCAAAGAGCCTATTGGATACAATTGTTTACAATAATCTCCAGCAAATGTAGGGAGATCATAGAGAATTTCTTGTAGTTCTAGCATAGAAAAAGTCTTCAAATTAAACACTTTCTTCCGACGTAATTTCACTTTACACAAAATTATTGTAATTTGCAGTTTTTTATTATTTATTCTTTATTGCCTTAAGTCGCATCTTTTAATAGCAACAATTTTTTGAATTTTTACAAATACAAAATTAGATTTCGATCTAATAAAATATCATTTAAACTTTTATTTATAAGTGAATAGACACCGAATTTCATTCACATTTTATAAATCTTATTAATGTAACATAAATTGTGAATAAAAAAATGGAAAATGAAATCTATTTCTTAGATGGCAGTAGAATATTAAAATATCAGTTTGCTTAAATATTTTTAATTTCTCGGGTTTTATCGCGTTTTGTAGATGTTTTCCAATACGTGCGACTTATTGACAGACTAATGTTAGCATGTTTGCAATAATTCGATATTTATAGTGATTCACCAGTAACAAAAGAGCATAATTATATGTATCGTAAGCATTATTATTAGAACGGTTGAGTAGAACACAAAACTGAAAACATTCGCTACAGCTCCATAATATATTTCAAAATTTTCACTACTTAAACTTTAGTAGTTAGTCACCCTGAACTATATTTTTAATTTCATTATTTTATCTGAAAGAATTACTTCCAAACTGCAGACATTTGTTTTCAAATTACCTATTAACACAAATCTGAGCTCCTGACTCGTGTTTTTTCGTTATTTACCGTCCTGACGTAGGGTTTCTCATTGCACTGCAGATATATTGCTTAGCGAATAACAGCACGAACTATAGCCGCGTAGAACTATATTTTAAGCGCGGAAGAAAAATGGAATAAACTGGTTATTTCAAAAAAAAAAAAAAAAAAAACCGCGAGAAACGCCTTTTAGAATAACTAAAATATAATGAAATTTAGAGATAATTTTAATAGAATTCACACCGGCATTTAAGATAAAAAATGAAAGATCTTGAAACAAATAATACAGTAGAACCTCGATCCATCGTTTTTCAAGGGGTACGTGAAAAAAAAACGATGAATGCGGGAAAACGATGAATACGGGTTAACATCAAAACACGAAAAAAACAACGTTTATGCATTATTAATACATGCATTGTATACAGTATACTAATAAATACTAATTTGTTACTTGCCAAACTGTAAAAGAAATAAATCGAAGTCGTAGAAATTTGATATTTATTTTTAAAAGCAGTAAACTTATGTTGGGTTTTTCGTAATTTATTTTAAATTAAACAACAAATTTTCAAGATGTACAACATTTTTCTGGAAATTTTCTGTAATTTCATGTGAATAGATAAAAGTTCGTGCAGTTTCAAATGCCGTAATTGCATGAGACAGACTTGGCACTGGTGTGAACTCAGCTTCATCAGCATGAACATTATCCTCTGCTTCTTCGAAATTATTTTCATTTTTTGCATCCTCACACATTTCTTCTATGCTTAGGACACCGCATGTCGCAACATTTTGATCTATGGAAATGTAATCCTAAATTTCACTAATTCCTGCCCCCCCCCCCAAAAAAAAACAGTACAAACGAGTTACTTTAGCATAAAAGAAGTAATTCCAGTTTGCATGTCATATGAATCCCCTTGACCTTCCATTTCATTTCGGTGAGGAGAAAAATTTTACAACGATGAATGCGGGAAAACACTTTTCGAAGAATGATGTATGCGGGTTTTGTTAACATTATTTAAATATAATTTGTGCAGGGGCCATAGAAAAAAAAAACCGATCAATGCGGGAAAACGATGGATGTGGGAACGATAGATCGGGGTTTCACTGTAATTACGTTCGAAAATACTTTTAGAATAGATTCTGAAAAGAAATAAAATAATAATCTACGCATTTTAAGTAGAATCAATTTAAGCAAACGGAATGATTGGAGTATTTTTTTATGATAGGAAATAATTTAATAAACTAGGATTACGGAATCTTGTTAGATAGAAAATTTTTATCGAATAATTTTAATGAAGCGCGAAAATTTAATTTTCGCAATATATATATATATATATATATATATATAAATAATAATTATCATATAATTATGTTATAGAAAAAATAACACACACAGACATATATAATACAGAGACAATTTTTATTACTTTATATATTTATTTTTAAGTAAACATTTTTAACAGAAGTGAAAGATAAATTTTAACTACATATGTTTTTTGAAAGATATACTTTAATCACGTCATTTTCTTTTATTAGTTTCTTTTTATAGAGTTTATTTATTTATGATTGTAATTACTCAACATTACGAGTTCACGCATACAATTATTTGAAAAGAAATTGTGTTTTGAAACAGCAATTAACAATAAGTATTGAAAAAGTAACATTAATGCGATGATATTTATTGCTTTTTGAGTATCTTTCTAGTTCTTTCTAGTTCTTTAATTTAGGTAGATGATAAATATAAAAAACTGAAGTAAACATATAAATGGAAATAACCATTTATATTTTTAAAATTAAAATTCTATCTAAATATGCAAGTAAAAATAGTCCTTTTGAAACACTCTTTTATAAGTATTCAATGTTTATCTTCAAAATGACGCAATTTATTACTTTTCCAAAACAAAATTTGATATGAGCATAGAACTCGCTTATGGAAAATTTTCAGCTTTTTTACACATGGTAGAAAACGCAAGCTAGTGAATTTATGAAAAATATTTATAATTTTTTGTCCGTTTCTTTTCTAAGATATGAATAACAGGAGAGAAAAACAAATATTACTTAAACTAAACTTTTAGAAATTCTAAATTGATATCTTCAGGTTTAAACTTAATTTAATTAATGTGAAATTATTAGTTTGTTAAAGCGTCATTTAAAAAATATATATTACATATTATCTATTTTATATACATATTTTTTTCTTTTTAATATTTGAAATATACCGTTGCTGCAGTGTCAGATCCTGCAGGTTTATTTTGACGAGGATGATTTGGCGCATAGTTAAATTCTTAGTTGTTGCAAATGTTGTACAATTGTAATCATAAAGATATTTGACAATTTAACATATGTTGCGGTCTAAAGGAAAAAAAAATCTTAAAATTCATGTATTAATTTATCCCTTAAGTGGTGAGGTGATTGTTTAATAACGTAAGTGGTTAGGTGGGGTGTATGTAACCCCAAAATTTGATTTCTTGTGCACTCTACAAAATTTAACGAATTAAAATAAGAAAATTATAGGTGAATTTTGCATTATTTACTTGTATAAAAACAGCTGAAAAAGTGCTGTACGTCTGCATACATATGTAAGTGTATAGTCCACCTACTAATGTAAAATGACAATATTTCAGGATTTAAATTTCTCTGGGGTGCAAAACAACTCACCTCACCAGTTAAGACTCCTGTCCCTGCCGGCAAAAGCACTCACGATCTAATACTAATCCTACGAGGGGGGACATTTTTAATTAATTTTCTTAGCATTGGATACCCGAGATCCGTCTCTACAGCGCACCTTTATTACTTTTCCGATTTTAGTTTGCAGATATTTTTTACAATGACACTTTCATTTTCAGAACCGGTTTTAGAAATGAAAGTAACTTTATAAAAAATATCTGCAACCAAAATCGAAAAAGTAAATAGGTGCAATGTCGAGCCGGACCTCGGCTCTAAAAAAAAAATAAATAAATAAATAAAAAAATGTCGAAATGCAAATGAGATCATTAGCTCCTGAGTATCATCGCCGGCAGGGACAGGAGCCTTAAGGGTTAAAATTAAATTATAAAAATATGAAAATATTGTACTGACAGAAGAACACCTGTTACATAATTTTTATAATTTCAGCATATCAGGAAGTGAGTAAAAAATGTATTACACCATTACTTCTTGACAAACAAAAAACACGGTGAGTTAAATAAGAGAGTGTATTTACAACGTATTTACAAAAAAATAATAAACGGTCAAGTGCGAGTATTACTCATGCGCAGATTGTTCCGTACAATACATATATGAATTAGTAATTGTATTATTAAAAATACTAATAAGAATACCAAGACTACTAAGCTATAAGAATACTAAGCTATAAGAATACTAAGACTTTGTAAAAAACTATACATAGTAGGGTTGAGTATAACAGTATATACTAAAAAAAATGTAAATGGATATACCATGAAAGTTCAAAGAAATATGGAACCTAAATAATATCAGATATAGCTATTCAGTATAACTCATTTTTACTTTCATCTTTACAAGAAGAAAGTATTGGATTCGTGAAAATTTTCGAATTCCAATTTTCGACGGATTTATAAGCTTTAGGGGATAGAGATAATGAAAAACATGTTTTTACAAAATGTCTGTCCGTGAGTCTGACTGTCTGTGTGTGACACAAAATTTGTGGGCGCTCTATCTTAAGAATTATTCAACGAAATTTAATAAAACTTTAGATTCAGTTAGTCCCTAATATAAATTGCTGCTGATTACTTTTTGGTGTAAATCGCCCAGCAGCTGACGTTGCTATGCAACATTATTCATGCACTGAAAAAAATGGGTTCTCAAAATTGAGTAAAAAGTACCCATTTTTAAATACGTCACATATTCAAAATAGCTCCGACCCAAATGTACTCAAAATTGAGAAACACATGTGCTCATTTTTGATTCCATGGATTTGTTCAAATATGAAGTGTTTATGTACTCATTTTTGATCTTATGTATGTATTCAAATATGAAGTGTTTACGTACTCATATTTGATCCCATGTATGCATTCAAACAAGAACTTGAAAGTAATTGCTTTCTGTTAAATATTCAATACATTTTTTTCTTATTTTATGCTATCATCTGTACTTTCAGTAAATATTACATTCATGCAAATATTAAATTATGCACAGCATTTTAAAATAATTTAAAATTGTTATAAAAATATGAAGTAAAACAAGATGGCGTCCAAGATGGCTGATTACTAGACACTTGCAAAACCAAAATAAGATACTGGGGTAAAAGACACACATTTTATAAAACACTTTCAAAACTAAAATAAGTTAAATGGAAAAAATAATTTTCTCGTCAAAGGAGATCCCCCCCCCCCCCCCGAACCTTTACTACAAATTAAAGTAAAATGTTCTGACATTTATTTCCCGCTGAAATTTTTAACAAGAAACATTTAATTAATTATTTACTAAGAAAAATCCGAAGGTATTATCAAGACACGCTAAACAATTACTTTTATGACAAGAGCGTTGTTTTCATGCACTCTTAAATCAATTTAAAATATTGTGCATAATTTAATATTTACATTAATATAATATTTACAGAAGGTACAGCAGATTACATTAAACAAGAGAAAAAAATGTATTGAATATTTAACAGAGAGCACTTATTTTCAAAGTATTCGGCGGCGAAATATTGATAATCTAATTTTTCTAATTTTTGTTTTCACGAGCAAATCCATCTCATTTAGCACACAGATCAGACCGAATCTACGAAGCGCTAATAACAACACTGTGTCACCTTACGCGTTATAAAGAAGACACGGCATATAGTTCCTTCCGATTAAAGAACATCTTTTAAGCCGTCATGAATGAAATAAATCACTACAAAGTACAAAATCATCGTTTCATTTGGATTTGATAACATGTGATGTGTCAAAATTGAGAAAGAATAGCTTCATTTTTGATCCAAACATACTCAATTCGATATAAGTACATCGATTTTTTGGGTACTTCATTTTTTTCAGTGTGATTTCCAGAATAGTTATATCTCAAGAACTAAAGCACGGACTTTCAGAAAACCAGTTAGTTCTTGATATAATTCGGGGCTGATAATCTTTTGGTGTAAATCGCCCAATAGCTGGTGCTGTTATGCTGCGTTATTCATGATTATCGCAATAGCTCTATCTCAAGAACTAATGCACAAGTTTTCATCAACCTTCAGATTCAGTTAGCCCCTGATATAAATTAGTGCTGATTAGGTTTTAGCGTAAATCGCCCAACAGGTGACGCACAGATGTGATCACAGATCGCACAGAGGGTTTCGTTTAATACTCATTTCAGAATACTTTTCCTTTATCAAAATCTGTTAGTTCCACATTTCGCAAACAAACCTCTAGCCAAACGAAGCTCCGTTTTACAAACTATCCGTAGATATATTAGTTGAGGATATCGGGCCCATAACACACGAGATAGTTAGGCCCATCCTGGTGTTAAAAAGTGAAACTAAAATATGTAAGGCCAGAGCCGAAACTAGCCTTTTTTTTACCCGGGGCAAGCATGGATTTTGGCGCCCCCCTCCCTTCTTCCGCAAAGTACATTTATTTACAAGGAGAATTTTACTAATTTTCTTAT
Source organism: Maratus speciosus (assembly GCA_963932465.1). Taxonomy (NCBI): domain Eukaryota; kingdom Metazoa; phylum Arthropoda; class Arachnida; order Araneae; family Salticidae; genus Maratus; species Maratus speciosus. Next base: position 193,778,583 of record OZ010790.1, read on the forward strand.
AGCCGACTCATTTTAAAATTTAAAATATGTAATCTTAAAATATGTAATACTGAACTACGCAATTTACAATGGCGGATGTCACGGGTGTCATGATCACCCCCCTTCCTCCTGAACACCAACAAAACTATTCTAAAGATCATTTTAAAAATGAAATATACAGTTAGAGTCCCGATTATCCGAATCCTGCTTAACCGAGTTTCCGCTTTCACCGAGTTATTTTCTTCTGATGGACTGATGGCTTCTATTATTATGAAACAGCCATTATAAATGAAGATTTAGGTGAAGATGAAAGAGCAGTCGTAAAAAGTTATAACTCTGATTTTCTGGTCAGAATGGGAAGAAAAAAATGGCCATAATTTTTTTGATGAACTGATGACTTCTATTATTATGAAACAGCCATTATAAATGAAGTGTTAGGTGCCTAACACTTCATTTATAATGGCTGTTTCATAATAATAGAAGTCATCAGTCCAACAGAAGAAAATGATCCATTCCAGAGGTATAATCCTCCATTGCCCCTTCGTTCTGGTGCCCGGGGCACATGCCTCCTCTGCTCCCCATTAATTTCAGCCCTGTGTAAGGCTATGGTATTTATATGAAAGTGTGGTTAAAGGTGTGTCGGCGAAAGTTAGAAAAGTGACACCCGGGTTAAAGGGGTGGAGGTTAGAAAAATTGCTGAAAATACACAAGTTAGATACCGGAGGGGTCCTTATAAGACTTTTTGAAATTTTAATGATTTGTCGTGTGATCGTAAGTGTTAAGCTATAAGTGTTCAAAATTTCAAGTATTCAGTTTAATTAGGAGCTCAGTTAGAGAAAAGCTTAAAATACACAAGTTAGAGCCCAGATGGGTAAATATAAGACTTTCTCAAAATTTTATGATTTGTCGTTTGATGTGCGGTGTTCAACTATAAGTATCCAAAATTTCAAGTTTCCAACGTATATAGTTTCTGAGAACGGGCTCTGTGACGGACGGACGGACAGACAGACAGAGGAGTGAGACGAATGTGGTTTCGTCAGATGGACGAAATCCTAAAAATTATGCTTTGAATTGTTATTTAAACAGAGGATAATATTAAAGCTTCTTTAATTGATAAAATTTTCTTGCATTCTAAAACAAATATTTTTAAATCAAAGTGAGATTTTGAGGAATAGGATGTAAAATTGTACAGTCATGTACTGTTTACTTCTCAGGAAGAGACTAAAATCCTCATTATTGGTAAATTTTCTTATGTGATACTTTTCATATAATAAGTAAAAAATGTAAAAGTACGCTTTTACTAAAATATAATTCTATTTCCAATAATTAAATATCTTTATTAATAGACAGTTAAAAATAGCAGCTGTTTTAAGGTTTTAAAAATATTTTATAGACGTCTTTTAAGTGTACGGTCTGGCCGAATATTTTGATATTCGCTCAAACCGAATATTCGGCATATCGAATAGTTTGATATTCGACTAAGTCGAATATTCGGCATACCAAATAATTGTATATTCGGCCTAACTGAATATTCGGTTGACCAAATAGGCCGAATACCGAATAGATACCGAATATTTTGTGCATCCCTAATTTTTAATTCATAGTTGGACGCAAATATACAGTTAGCTGTTTAAAAATGCTCAACACCATAGCTTAAAAAATATTTTTAAAAATATTTTGAAATAAAAGCGTTTTATTTCAAATTAATTAAGAAATATTAAAAATTAATTTCGAAAATAAAATTCGAAGAGTTTGCGGATATAGTAACAACAAATAAAAAAAGAAAAATATAATGAATAAAAAAAATTCTTTTGTTACAATTAATATACTATTTTTTCCTCTTGAGTAAAACATACATATAATTTTTTTAAAGGAATGAATAAAATCAAAAGTATTTTTATACTGGCAATTAAACATAAATTTCCTTTGAGAGAAAGTGTTTTTACAATTATTTTAGAAAATATTTTTAAATTATGAATTTCACGTCAGTGTTATATTTAGTCTTTATAGAAAAGATTTTTTAAATAAATTAAAGAATTACGTATTAATATTTATTTATTAAATATTTTATTGTAGTTTGAAAAAAGGATGATGTGATGTGATATCCATTTTATTTTTTCTTTCTAACTACTTTGTTAATTTTATTTTTATCTCCAATTTAAAAAAAAATATATATATATATTTTTTTGTTTTATTTTTGTTGTTAGGCTATTGAAATATAGAGAATTTTTGTATGAAAAATGAATTTTTTGACTATTTATGTTGAAATATTTCTTTTATCATATTAATATTTTCCGAATGTGTAGAAACCATCTAAAATATTCTCTGAAAGTTCAAGAAAGTCCATGTGATCCTATACTTGATTTCTTGGTTGGAAATTTTTGGCCTCGCATAATGAAACTGAAAAAAAAAGTCATACGTTGCATTTTAAATTACCTGTTATCCTTTCCCTTCGACTTTATTATAATATTAATGTTTACTGCATTTAATATCAAAAGTAATTTAATTAGCAGAAATGAAAAATTTATTCATTCCAAGTTTGGTAGTATAACAGATGATCATTCTCCTAAATCATTATAAAAGATAAATCGAGGTATGTATATCTAAAACTCTTCCTAATTAGATAAAATTAGTATAATTAGAAAATCATTCTGTGTCGTTGATGAATTAATCACATTTTATTTTATTAGAAAATTAAAAGGTTTGGTCAGAGGCATAGATAGCCAACATGGGTCACACATATAATTAATAATTATGTGTATTTAATAAACACGTATAATTAATTAATAACTATATATATATTTATGTAAATCTTAATTACTTTTTAAAAATTCGGAAATTTTCGTTTTCGTTTTTGGCTGAAAGTAAAAAGATTCCTGAAATCCGATTTCGGTCTTAAAAGCCGTTTCTGTTGATCCTTACTTTTTTTAACACCTCTTTAAACCCATTTGACTACTAATTAAAGAAAAAAATTTAATTCCGTCGTTCTCCTAGTAGAGTAGGTGGGCGTAAAGATAAGCACTTTCCATACATTTTGATTTTTAACGCACACATTGGTCTAAATTTATGTAATGAGTGATTAAAATGTTAGATTAGAACCTTAACCAAGTCTCACCATCAACCAGCATTCTGTCAAATTATAATTCTGTGAGAAATTGCAATTTTTAACCCTTTGAACGTCTTGCAAAAGGGTAAAATTGTAATGTTGTTTTCTTTGCATTTTGTTTTAGATGCTAAGAAAATATGATTCTTTCAACATTATATATATAAAAAAAAACTCAATTACAAATATGAATATAATCCTTGATATTATTAATCATTCTTCAATGTATTTAAAATTCATTAAATCTATAGAATTATATTATCTTAAATATTGCTTGTATTGCTGCGAAACCTGGAACTTAGGGAACGGAATATTACGCCCCAAACACTTAGAGGGTTAAAAAACATTGCTCTGCGTATCTTTGCCCCATCGGTTGGGGTAAAAATACGCAGTCGTGTGGCAAAGATACGCAGTGCGTATTTTTGTCCAATTACTGTGGGTTTTTGCACCATTTCCAATAAAACGAATGAGTTATGCAAAAGCATAAGTAAATTTCACTAGTATTTATAGTTAAACTGAAAATTGTAAGTTAAACCATGAAAAAAAGAAGAAAAACAGAGGTCTGTGAGATCATAAATAGCAGTTAACCTCTAACTACTGTGAAAAAAAATTGTTGTATAAATACTGTGAGCGGCCCCAAAGACTCCATGATCGTAGAATGAATATAAGGGTTGACTGACTCGTAAGATACTGTTTTTGCGCTAAACTTTATGTAAAGGCCTATTACTCGTATAATAAAAAATCTCCTCATTTAGAAGTGTTTAGCGATACTACTAAGTTTCCAAACGAATCAAAATTAAACTAACATCAATAGTTAAATTGAAAATGCTATGTTAAGCTATGAAAACTGAATATAGCAGTGGTCTGTGAGACCGTTAACAGGAGTTAAGGGCTAAGACTTAAAACAAAATCGTTTTATGAAACAAGAATATAGATTTTTAAAAGTACGTAGGTACCTACGTTTTATATTGAAAAAAACTGAACTAGAAAAAGTAAAATGTAGTTAAATAGCTTATATTAGTTAAGTAGCTATAATATTTTATACAATATAAAAGTAAAACTTTCCACAACGTAATTGTGGAAAGTTTTGCATCTAGCTAAAATGATAGGACAAAGTCCCGAATCTTAAACTTGTGCGTATCTTTGCCCCAAGGCGGATGCGTACCTTTACCCCATTCTGCAGTATTTTACTTATCTGGCTACCGACAAGTTTAAACAAATGCGATCGAGGTAGACTATACGGCATTTAGAAGCTATAAAGCTTGCGTTCTCCACTGAATTTTTGGATTTGTAAAAATTCGAAGAATTATCAGCTAAACAATAAAGTGAAATTTAAAAAATATTAGATCAAAATGCTAAAATTTAAACTTACCTCATTTTCTTGGTACAGAGTGTTACTTTTTTCACAAGGTTTGAACACACAACTACTACACTTGAGACCAAACTACTACCTAGCAGTCATGATTGTAGAAATGTTTCTTCATATCAAATCGAGTAGTGCGTATCTTTACCCCCACCTATTCTACAGTATATATTTCAGCAGTGTTGCATCATTAACACATTCAATGGCTCCCACTGTCTTTTTTTCTCATAAACATTCATTCTTATCTTAACAAGTGTTTTTTAAACTGACCGCATCCTCTATTTGTCATCTAGTAACAATGAAGTTGTAACCCCATGTGACTTGCAGACCTACGGTTTTTCAGTGTCCTATCGTACGTTCTAAACTTTCGGACTTTAAGTTGTGCTTATATGCTTTTTTCCAAAATCCCCGACAAAAGTCTTAAATCATCATTCGTTTTTTTCCCCAAACATTCTGCGATCATAAAAAAAAAGAAAGAGAGTCTTTACAAAAGAACGAGGAGGAGATAAATATGTCAACGACGAGCACCGATAACCCCTGACCTCTTGACAATCGACAAAAGTTATAAAATATGAAAGGGATCGTCTCATCACAAGAAAGGTTCTACTTAGCAAATACCTAGAATGTTTTAACCTAAAAGGTATCGTTTAAATTAGAATTTGAACAAGGTCCGATAAAAACTCGTAAATCACTCTTTTGGCACGCCCCCCCCCCCAAAGGTTCTGTGGTCAAGGGTATCAACAACAACAAAAAAATAATGTGCGGTTTCAACAAAACACGTCAACTATGTCTACTACTCACTTCTGATCTCTAGACTGCCGACAAAATTCCTAAAATATAAAAGGGAGGGGCGGGGCGGCTCATTGTAAGAAAGGTACCGCTTACAAAAACAACTTTTGCGTTTTAAATTCAAACTTTTCGTTTTTAAGTTTAGCTAGATAATACACTACTGATAATCCCTGAATCGGTTTCTCATCTTATATTGACTCGCCAAAAGATATGTTATATGGGTAGTTTTGTCTTACTAATTTTCGCGAACTTTTACCTCTCTATGTGACAAACTTTTATCCCTCTATTCCCTTGTAGCGATCTCATCTCACTTGATCAGTATAAAGCGAGTTGCTAGCTTAGAGTAACTGACTTGTCCTTTTGCTCGACGCTGACTTTCTCGCCTCCTGATCATGAGATCCCTGGTTCAAGTCCCATCAGCGCCACTCGCTCCAAAGTGGTTCGGACGCACATAAAAACGCAACCTTCAACAACAATCGTCTCCTCTCATAATCAACAGATGGTAGCCCCGAGCAAATCATCTCCAGCAATAAGCCTGTGAAACGCTCTCTAAAATGCATAAGCCTGACATGCTGCACATCACTCACGACTCAGGAGTGCATATCGCTCGTCAGACATCGACAACTTTATTCATCTTTCTTATTCAGCATCTTTATTCAGTCTTTCTTACTGGGGAGGGAGTGTGTAGCGATTCCATCTCACATGATCAGTATAATGCGAGTTACTAGCTTAGAGTAACTGGCTTGGCCTTTTTCTCGACGCTAACGTTCTCGCCTCCTGGTCATGGGATCCGTGGTTCGTTTCCCATCAGCGCCATTCGCTCCAAACTCTACTGTCCTTTAGTGAACTTTATGTAATTAACTCCAGCCCAGCACCGGCATTTCTTACAGCGATAAAGCATGTGTATAATCTAATCTGGTTGTAGTAGTTAAAATAAAGATGTTCATTTTGAATGATTCATTTCAAACTTCTATAAAATTTCACAGCTCTCAGTGTTTGAAGTTAATAAATTAGCTAATCTGGTCTTCTGTAAATTTCACCGCCTTCCATCATCCACCAGAAAAAATTGAAATACGCAGATAAAAACCAATCAACAGCATATATGAAAGAATAATTTTAAATGATTTTTAGAAGGAACCAAAACAATACCCTTCGTGTTTACCCGTTGCTTATAAAAATGAAAATTTCAGAAATAATCGAAACATAAAATATCCATAAGAATTTGAGCCTTTAATTTAAAAAAATCCCTGCCGGCCCGGCCTACAGGCAGAGGTAGATTTCGAAGTTAAGTATACTAATTTCACCAACAAAAACTAAATCATTATTAGATATAAATCCACTTTAACAGTTTTATCTGTCTCTTTTGACGAGTTTTTATTTCCTTTTTATAAAATAGCTGGTTTTATCAGAATCATGTTAAGGCGATATTAAAAAAATATTTTTCCATACTCAACAACTCGAAATTTTCTGGCACATTTTCAGATTAATTTTTAATAAAAAAAAATATGAAACATGCTGACGTAATTTTTGGAAAGATTTATAAGCGACCTGTGTTTTTATTTTTCTTTCAATTAATTAAAACTTGATTAATAAACAATTATTTTCTCAGTAGGGCAATATTTTTCGTTTCCAACACAATCGCTTCGGGAAATTCTGTTCAAAACGCCCACTTTGACATCATTTTTTGAAATATATTCTGCCTCTATCAAAAAATCGATCATTACTGTACATTATATAGTTTCTGAATAAGAGAATCTAGCAATTGGATGCGTTTGAGAGCAAAACTGAATTTAAAAATGAGTAAGAAAATAGACAGTTTGGATTTGAATGCACCCTTAATAAGATGATTTTTTTCTTCAACCGCTATGTATTTTTAGTTTGTTTTTGCTTTAAGAATTGGCCCTATCAAAAACTTGTCTATATAAATGTTGAAGACAATATTAAGAAGATATATGATAAATTCATGGAGATTTTATATCTTGTGAATTGACGGAGTTATGAAAATTTTTCTTCTTCAACCCCCCACCCCTTTTTTTTTTTTTTTTTTTTTTTTTTTGGCACGAATTGGTCCTATCAAAAACTTGTGAATATAAAAGTTGTAGATAATATTAAGGGGATGTATAATAAAATTATTATATTTGACATCTTGAGAATTGACGAAGTAAGGAATTTTTTTCTCCCAAAAACCCTATTTTTGCGCCCCTTGAGCCTATTTTAAATTTTATCAAAAATCTGTGATGCATGAATTTTTGGCGCTATTTTTAGAAGTAATAAAAACTTTAAACTGATTTGATATGTACAAAAATCAAGAAGTTATGGGTTTTTTTCGGTTTTCACAAAACCCCTCCCTATTTCCATCCCCTTTGTCCGCTTTTGCCCATTAACGAACTTGACCCAGATTTCATGTCCCTTGATTTTATGTATCAGTTTGGAAGACATTTGTGCAGAATTGCGGAAGTTATCGTGTCCAGAAGAAAGTGATAACACAATTGTTTCGGGAAATTCCGTTCAAAATGCCCACTTTGACATAATTTTTTTAAATATATTCTGCCTCTATCAAAAAATCGATCATTGCGGAACATTATATAGTTTCTTAATAAGTGAATCGACCAATTAAATGCGTTTGAGAGCAAAAATGAATTTAAAAATGAGTCAGAAAACAAGCAGTTTGGATTTGAGTGCATCCTTAATGCAATGATTTTTCCAACACAATCCGCTTCGGGAAATTCGGTTCAAAATGCCCACTTTAACAGCATTTTTTAAAATATATTCTGCCTCTATCAAAAAATCGACCATTACGGTACATTATATAGTTTCTGAGTAAGAAAACGTACCATTTGGAAGCTTTTGAGAGCAAAAATAAATTGTAAAATGAGTCAGAAAATACGCAGTTTGGATTTGAATATACCCTTACTTAGATGGGTTTTTTCTTCAACCGCTATATATTTTTAATTTGTTTTTGCTGTAAGAATTGGTCCTATCCAAAACTTGTCTATATAGATGTTGTAGACAATATTAAGAAGATATATGATAAATTCATGGGTATTTTATATCTTTTGAATTGACGGAGTTATGGATTTTTTACTTCTTCAAACCCCCTTTTTGTTTTCGTTTTTAATTTTTTGTTGCGGTACGAATTGGTCCTATCAAAAACTTGTGAATATAAAAGTTGTAGATAATATTAAGTAGATTTATAATAAAATTAATTGGAATTGATATCTTGAGAATTGACGAAGTTATAATTTTTTTTCTCCCAAAAACCCTATTTTTTGCGCCCCTTGAGCCCATTTTTAACTTTATCAAAAATCTGTGATACATAAAATTTTGGCCCTATTTTTAGAAGTAATAAAAACTTTAAACTGATTTGATATGTACAAAAATTAAGAAGTTATGGGGGGTTTTCGGTTTTCACAAAACCCCTCCCTATTTCCATCCCCTTGGTCCGATTTTTCCCATTAACGAACTTGACCGAGAATTTATGCCCTTTGATTTTATGTATCAGTTTGGAAGAGATTGATGCAGAATTACGAAAGTTATCGTGTCCAGAAGAAAGTGATATATATAGATAGATAGATAGATAGATATATATATATATAAAGTTTTTTACTGGGGGTGGTTTTGGGTTCTAGGAGTCATGATCGGTGTAGATCTGCAAAAATTTTTCAGAAATTCCAACATAGGAACGATCCCAATAGGTAGTATTTCATACGAAATCTACCTAAAAGAAAAATGGCAACGAAACAACAAGTTAGAATTTTTACACTATTCATTATACTGACTATTCTTATCTTAATAACGCCTTTTCCCAAACAATAATCAAACTTCATTTTTTATTAAACGCATGTTTACTGCACTTCTAACAAGTATATTTAATAACACTTATAATGCGTTCAACTAACCATGAAGCGTATTATATTATCGCATACTTTATGCAATAACCTTTAAATCAAGCTTTTCATAAATATATTTTCTTTTTCTAAAATGTTTTCAGCACACCTCTTAATCGTGGCTTCTACTCAAAATATGTTAATTTCTGTGTTTCTCAAAAGTGTACCTGAAGCTAGTTTCACAGAATGTATAGTTTATTTAGATTTTTTTTTCTGTATATAATTTTTGTTGAAATATTTCATCTTTTTTTTAAGAAGACTCGGTTGTACAGTGAAATCCCATTACTACGAATCAGTAGGGACCACCGATTAAGTTCGTTATTCTGAAAACTTCATTAATGTGAAATTTAAATATGACGGATATAAAAAATAAATTAGGATACTCATTAAACGAAATTATATATGTTTACCAAAATTGTAACTATAAAGGAATTAATATTTATCTGACATACCGGAAAGCTGAAAAATCTGTACTGATACATACCATTAATGTAACATAATAATAATAATTATTATTATTACAAAAAAGTATGGAATTTCCCTTTTTTGAAGTTTACAAGAATTTTCTGAAAGCAACACATATATAGTATTATTACTCTCTATTTTCCATGTTTTCTCTGTCAATTTCTACTTATATCATTTCAGCTTAGATAGGTTCAAGGAAAACGTGGGCATTACGCCACGTGTAGGCACCCCAGGAATAAATTGATTTGATTTTGACCTCAGTATTTTTCAACGTTGTATAAAATGTTTCGTCCGCTTTTTTGTGACAAATGATTTTCAAAAATTTTCATGTGAGCAGAGCTGTCTTTGATCGTAGAACATTAACTGTCCCCACATCTACCGATTCCACTTACGTGGGTGTATCAATAAGTTTTTGCGATTTATAGAAATAATTGAGTGAAATTTGTGAAATTCTTACATTGTATTAGTCCTTTTCTATATAGTCACCGTCCACAGTAACACATTTCTGCAAAAGGTATTTCAAAGAGAAGGGAGAGGATGGGTTCCAGGAGGCGCGATAGTAGACTCAAAGGGGGGCACTTTGCTGTCTTTTACCGACCCCCATATGTGACATATTGTTGGAAAGGCCTGTAATCACTTATTCATGCTATGAACCGATTACCCGAGACCCTCCCCCAAATTTGACCTCCGGGGAGCGCTTTTGTAAATTTTGCGGATATCGTTCATGCCCCCCCCCCCCCCGGGGGAGGGCAATTTAGGGAGAGATGCTCGGGAGATGCATAAAATTAATAAGTGCTCACAGATATTTTAAACAATGTGTCATATGTGGGTGTCGCCAAAAGTTAGAATAATGCAGCTCCCCTTTGAGTCTACTATCGCGCCTCCTGGAATACATCCTATCCCCTCTCTTTGGAACGCCGTTTGCCGAAATGTGTTACTGTGCATGGTGACTATACAGAAAATGACTAATACAATATAGCAATTTCATAAAATTCACTCAATTATTTCTATATGAGGGCAAAAACTTATTGATATACCCCCGTATTGATAGTATAATATTACTTTTTTTCTTTCAATGAAAATTACTTTAATTTCCTGTTCTCTACCAAATAAAAAGAGAAATTTAGCTCCAAATATAACTTGTTACAGATTAGATTTTCGTGAACAGGTATTTGTCGCTAAATGCGAAGGTAGATGACTATTATAAAAATAAATTCTCAGGAAGTCCTACTTTTTTAAAACGAATATAAGGTAAGTTAAAGAAACTAAGAAGAACTTTGAAAATTTGAATATCGTGGGGCAATGAAAATGATAAAAAAAAAGCTTTCTTTCGGAATTCTAATCAATCGATAACAATTGTTTCTTGCGAACTCTGTGTTCGTTAAACTGAAATATTTTGTCCTTTTAAATCTTAAACAAATTCGTTAAACTGAACAATTCATTAATATGGAGCTTGTTAAAGTGAATAAATTTACAATGGTAAAGTATAGGATTTTCTTTCTAATCCAAATAATATTCTTTAACCCTTTATGTACTGAATTATGAATTCATGAAAATTTTATCTTCTAAAGTACTTTTTGTGAATTGTTTAAACTACTTTAGAAGATTTACATAATCATTTAATAAATTTTTGAAGGATTTTAGAAGTATTGAAGGATTTAGAAAGAATAATTAAATTTAAATTTATAGGGATTTCATGCAATATTTATAACCGCACTCAAATATTTTATTTTAAATATTTTTCTTAGTATTTTGTAGAATTAGGAAATGTACAAATATAATGTTTCTACAATAGAAATATAGGAATATTTCCGGATTGAAAAATTCGTTCCCCGCCATCCCCCAACGCCAAAAAAACTGAAAAGATGCAAAGGCAAAAGAAATCATCCTTTAAAAAATATTTTTGTTTTGTGTAACCAATAATACTTTTGTAACAAGATAAAGTAATGTATGTATAACTCAGTCTAAACTGTATAACAACTTATCAATGTATTAAATGAAATTTATAACAAGTTATTTTAATGTTATTTTAATATTTTAGTTATTTTAATATTTTATAAATACCGTCAGTAGATAAAGGGATAAAGTTAAAAAATGCTATAAAAAGTGATAGAAAATCTTTATTAAGATTGACGACCATTTCGTTGCACAAACGACAACATTTTCAAAATCATTCAACGATAGAAAATATTTTCACATAATTTAAAAACAATAAACATAGTAAACAATGTCACGCGACATGATGCATAATGAAAAACATTGTAAACATAAAATTAATTTAAAAGATTAGATTAGCTATTGGTTAGCGTGGATTAATTTTCAAAACAATAACATGGTAAACAATGTCACGAGACAACATGCATAATGAAAAGCATTGCAAAATATAAAATAAAAATAAAATTATCTTGGCTATTTACGAGCGTGGATTAATTTCTACTATTGTTACTAAAATTACATAGCATCTCTTTCCAAATTTTAGGTAATTCTATGGACATTGAATCATTGCAAATATTCTTGTTGCGTAAAAATATCTCTATTGATTCTCGGATTATGGATGGTAAATAAAATCTTGATGTATAAATTAACTTGCTATTTTTAAAATCGATCTGTAAAGGTTCTTCACTGTATAATCTGGCCAAAGCTGTGGTTCTTCTGTTGTATTTGATGTCTGCTATATGTTCTTTGATTCTAGTTTTAAGTTTTCTAGTTTTCATACCTATATAAAAATGCTTGGTTCCATCTTCTTTGGTGAAAGTTTACAATGTTTTTCATTATGCATCATGTCGCGTGACATTGTTTACTATGTTTATTGTTTTTAAATTATGTGAAAATATTTTCTATCGTTGAATGATTTTGAAAATGTTGCCGTTTGTGCAACGAAACGATCGTCAATTTTAATAAAGATTTTCTATCACTTTTTATAGCATTTTTTTACTTTATCTGTTTATAAGTGATTATTATACATGTGTTTATAGTAGATAAAGGTTTAAACTGAAAAATTCCTTAAATTGGCAGACGTTGAAACAAGATTCTACTGTACTTCCTTTACACATCATGAAGCGAAATTGTTAAAACAAATTATTTTCACGACCAAAATATAATAATAATAATAAACTGAGAAAATATACAAAAAGGAAAAAATCTAATAGAGTTTTAAATAAAAAACAATATTCATCTTTCTTGTGTACACCGGATAGAATATCCGTCATCTTTAACCTGGGTAACCCTAGTTGTATTGCCTGATTTTTAAATGAACAATTTATTTTCTAATTATGGCTGTTACGTTTATTTAATTTTAAAAGACATGGAAAAAAAAAAAAAAAAGATTCCGTTTTGGAAAAATTCTGCTTAAATTGTAAGGTCGTAAATTTTTGTACATATTCCAACTATCGATAATACTAAATACAATATTTTAAAGAAATGTTTTTAGTAGAGTTCTAATGTTCCCCAAAATTTCTATAAATACTGATTTGGTTTATTAATTTCACTGGACAAAATCTTTATTAACTTTATTTAATGACTTTACAAATTTTATAATGTATTTTTTTAAATCTTGAAACATGTTTTGGAAGAAGAAATTTGTATTAATTAATAATTTTAGACAAAAATACTTTAAGAATTCTTTTTTAAACTTTAATCTAAAACAAACTATTTTTTTACTTAATATATGTTTATTAAACTTCAAACAATTCTACTTAATAAAATTTGTACTGCACTTAATTAAGAATGAAGCATTTTATCAAAAGGTAATTTATGATGAACTCTCACTTTGAAAGTTTTCATGCATTATTTTCTTTTTCTAGAATTTTCATATCGTTGTTATGTTTTGTTTTTGAAAACACGCGTTAAGTTTGTTTAAAGAGAAGTGATTCTTTAAAAATGAATAAAAAAATTATCTTGCTTATTTACCTTATTTTTACTATATGAGTTCGTAAATTTGATTTTGTTTTTGTATTTGGAATCTTATACGTATTGGTGATTTTGTGTTTTATCAATTTTTTTTAAAATAAAGTTGTGCATAATATTTTTAACAACAGGGAAAATCTGTATCATTTATGATAAAGGATGAGAAAAAGAAGAAACTGCTATTGTGATTGATGTGGATTAGTAATATGGAAAATACTATACATTGTATCTTATTGCATTTATTTATCGATGGTTTTTCTTAAAGGATTTTCTAATGTCAAAATCCAATAATTCATTACCAATGAAAAATTTGATAAATGATACGCTTATGGAGTACCTCATAGATTTTGTATATAGAAATTTTTTTAAAAAAGTTCGAATTATACTTAAAAACTTGCAGTCGCCACTCGCCGCGTGGCGATTAAAGTTGTAAAACTGAAGATTAAAAATCAGTCAGCGAACGCCACACCATTTGTGACTGCGGTTGGCTGACGAAATTCGTAAACTTTTACCGCGGCTGACTGACAGAATTCACGACCTTTTACCGCAACTCAATGACGAAAGTCACGTTTTTTGCCACGAATGATTGACAAAATGTGCAATTTTTCAACGGCTGAGTGGAGAAATTAATGATTTTTTGCCGCGAATGATTCAAGAAACTTTCAATCTTTGCTTCAAATTATTGATGAAATTTTGTGATCCTTCTTTCGAATGTTGTGGAGGAGAAAGACAGGCTCCGGGATTTGCATAAACTATAAGGGTGCCAGATTAAAACTGGACCAGATTACCCTGGAAAATTTTTAAAAGGCTCTATCTGTATGAATATGACAGAGGTCTCAGAAATAAAAACCCAATACTATGCCCACTACTTGTTGTTAAAAGAATACGTTTTAATGTAGTACAGAAATTTTATATGCAGATATTTATAAAATATATCAATATTTAACAACAGATGGCACTTTCTGATTCTGCATATAAGATTGCACAAGAAGATGTCAAAACTTCAAAAGATTTTTCTTTTGCGTTTCGAAATCTAAAAAAGACGAAACAGTAGAAATTAAATAATATTTGATCGAATTTTTTATGTGAAACTGATTTATCTTATAGGTTGGAGCATAATAAAACTATTTCCGACGTAAAATGTTTACTGTTTTCTTAGCCAATGTTATTCTATAAATAAGACTACAAAAAGCATTAAAAAGTAAAAATATTTAAAGCTGAAATTAAAAATAAGATTGTATTGTAACACATAAATTTCAAATTTATTTTAAAAATTAATTTTATTTATAAAATCAAATGTTTTTGAATTATTAGCTTTTTCATTAAACTGAAATGGTAAACTAAAAGCAATAAAAAGAGACATGTTAAACTAGATAAATTTAGATATTTTTTTTTGTATGCTGTAATGATATTTAATAAATAATCTATAAATTTTTGCTCACTTATGGGAGCGCAATAATTTGTTTTTTAATGAATAATAATTCATAAAAAATAATCTAAAAATAATTTTAAAAGAATAAATTTAAATATAATTTCATGGTTTTTATTAAACGTAACTGCACTATTATGAAATTAGCTACATAATCCTTCTCATGATTTTTTTTATTTTCGTCGTATCGCCTTGAAGATTAATAAAAGATTTTGAAAATTTTTCTTTTCTCGTTAATAATTATATGTCACTTTCTGCTATACAAGCCAGTTTTTTTTTTTTTTTTTTTTTTTTTTTATAACGCATTAAGTTTTTTTTTTCTTATAACAATTTTTATGCTTTCGAAAAGAGTTTTCTTCGTCTAATCTGTATTTATTTGCAGAATAATAGAGTTAAAAGAAAAAGGCATTAAATATTGTTACATCTTGTTTCTGAGAAAATTAAACATTGACTTTTTTGTCAATTTGATAATAATTTGATATGATGTCCTGTTTTACAGACTAACATGAAACATATTTTATGAAAATTTCATGAAAAAATACTGGGAAGTTTTTTAGCTATTCTGCGCGTTATGCTCAAAAACGTCATTTGGAGAAAAGTGGCTTCAAAGTTTCGGAAACGCTGCTTCAGCTATTGGACTGGTAGAATTTTAAAAGCCATAACTTCAGTTCTAATTGGAATGTCACGGAAAATATTATATCGAAATGTTCAGAAAGAACAGGAGTTTAACATCTAAAAAAATAATAAAATTTCGAAAATTTTGAATCTTCAAGAGCCTTGGACCCCTTAATAATTCATGTAAAAACGAAGATAGATTTAAATTTTTAGCGTTAATGGTTAGATAGATTCCAAAATTTTTTGGGCCTTATCAATATATTTCCACATGTGCGTCTTTCGTCGCATGGTGAATATCATACCATCTTATTCATAGGATTCTGTACCATTATTATTTTAGATGTTAGACAAATTTTAGTTTAGGGTAAATATAGTAACAGTTATAATTTCCTTGTAACGAAGCCTTGTCCACCTTGTAATGAAGCTGGATAATTTTATTTTAAGAAACATTTTGTAAATATGTAAATAATTTTTCCCTGTTCCAAATGTGTCTAATATTACTTTATGTCATTTCTCAATGGGAGTTTCGGTTATTTAATTGTCCGAATTTCAAACATTTTTAATTTCAAACATAGGTATTCTGTTTATAAATTTATTATATGTCATCTTTTAATTAAAGAGTTGGTCAGATTAAGTTAAAAGTGTTCGATATCTTCAGATTTCAAAGGTATTATGTGTAGGGGAGAGTAGCTATATTTGGACCGCCGCTTTAAATGGACCGTTGCGATTCTGCCATTACTTACATAAAGATACGCCACCTACCGCTGAAGTCCTACTCATCAGAATGACGTCATTTATGTTTAGAAGAAGCACTCGCCTACCACGTGTTTTTTTCCACACAATTTTAAAAATCCTAAAATTACCTGTTTTGATCTAATTTTTTCCTACTAAGCGGAAGTGAATAATTTAAAACTAAGGTAAGTTGTTATGTTTTCATATACATATGTAAATTCATCTGTTTATTGGGCATAATATTTTAGCAGATTTGTTTGATTTCGTTGTTGTTCTTAGTCTGGCGGCGGCTATCTGTTTAAAAAAATGGCCTTAATTGGTTAATAGTTGGTTAATTGGCCTTAATAACTTAATTGGTAAGTTGCCTTATTTGGGACAATTTAAGTTGTCTAAATTGGACCAGACACACGATCATAATTTTGAAAAGTAAGTAATGAATTTCGAGGGCTGTACGCTTTGTACACTATTATTTTAATTTTAATATTTTATAATGGTTTTATATCTTCTTGCAAGTTTTTGAATATTTTTTTTTTATATCGCGATCAATTTCTTTATACATTTTAGGCCTATATAAACATAAAAATATTTCTACATGTTTATGCAATAAATTTGGTTTGCAATTTCTTTTATCTTGTATGTATTTGTATTTATTTTCTTTGAATTCTTTATTCTTACATCGTATTTGATTTACAGAGTTGAATTCAAACATTTCCCTCTAGAGCAGTGGTTCCCAACGTGGGGCGTGCGCCCCACCGGGGGGACATTTGACCTTCTAGGGGGGACAATTCCAAATTTCTTACTTACTCATTCACTATAAGTTTCTTTTGTCTTTTTTGGGATAAGTAGTGTTGTAGGCTAAAAATAAATGGAATACAAGCAAAATTTAATTAATCAGTTTTTTATTGAATTTTTAAAATGTTCATAACGAAATTTAAAAATAGACTTAACACCAGAATAATTATGTGAATAAGTTTTGAAAATATTTTGATATCTTTTAAAGTATTAAAACTCGCTATAATTTTAAAACTTTTCATAATGTTTTCCATTATTTATTAAATGAGTTTTCTACTTCTATTCGCTAATACAATTATCGATATTGGAAAAGAGAAAACAGAGAGAATGTGGTATGCAAAATAATGGCTACTTAATTTAATAAAGATGCGAATATTAATATACTTCTTGTGCATTGCGTTATTCATATAAAGAAAAGTCAGTGTCCAAAGCTTTTCTGCCAACTCTTAATAAGTTACAAGAATGCATTATAAAATGTATGAATTTATCAGTTTTAACGTTCAATGTAAGTGTTTATTTAAGTTACTTGGGAAGATAAAAATGCAGACTGTATAACACTTTTCTTTAACATTGAGTTAAATTGGAAAAGTACAATATAACTCGTTTTGGCATATAGGCAAACATGTATAATCTCATTGCATTTATAAAATTATGTTAAAAACGCATTTGTGGTAGAAGATTCACCTCTTTGATAAGTTAAAAAATATGAAATGAATAGATTTTATTAAGGCTCTATCACACTTCCACAGTGTGAATAGAGTTCATTTTTTAAAAATGAGAGGCACAATTTACAGATTATGGGGGGGAGGACATAGTGACTTTACGTATGCTTTGGTGGGGCGTGGCCAATAGAAGGTTGGGAACCACTGCTGTAGAGGATATTTGCGATTTCGTGAGGGCGTCGGGGCAGACTTTTTTACAGTTCTGGAGGGTGGAATTACACTTTTTTGCCATTAAAGAGCATAAAATCTAAAACCTTCCGGGTGGAGTGGTTACTTCAATGTTCCGGGGATATCCCCTGAATTATACACTGAGTGAATATGTAATCTTTTGCGTTTGATTAATCGTAGCGTATTTTTTCAATATAGCATATTTTAAACACTTTTTAATGTAATTGAAAAATGTTGAAAATGACACAGACAAACTGTCTGGCAGAAAAACACCCGTGAACGCAAAAGCTGTTAAAGCTATAGGAAACGAAAAGGAGAGAGTGAGTTGCGAAGTAATTGACCTGCAATAAGGCTGTGGCTACAACTCCTCCCAAAAAGCCAAACAATCACTATAAATGTTATCTTCCTTCCTAAAATCAGTTAAATCAAAGTACAGAAGGAGCAAAAAAATATCTGTATTAACACCTTCGCCATATAAAGTAAATCTTGAAATGAAAGAAATAAAAGAAAGAAAGAAAGAAAAAGGAAGCTCTCACAAAACAAAAGAAACTGGAACATCAAGTTTAAAAAAATAGGCTTAATGCAATTGGAAAGAAAATGATGGCAGGGAAGAACTACAAATATAAGGTAAAGAAAACTTCTGTTGAAAAAAAATGTCTAATGATTTAGAATCTAAAAAGCAAAATCTCGACAATGATGATTGGTTTTGCCTAATTTGTAAGAAAAATAAAATAGCAGAAATGATTCAGTGTACAGATTGCCAAATACGGTTCCCTGTTGTGTGCTCTGGAATAAAAAATGAAAAAACGAAATTCATGTGTAAGCTTTGCATCACTTGTTACACGATATTCAAGTAACTGTCAATTAGCTCCATAACTTCTATTCTTAATTACTAATAACTTTGACTTACATTTTGGAATACATTTTGATTTAAAACAATTACTCTTACTTTCAGATATTTTATTTCATTACATTCCATTGCTGTTATTTTGTTTGATTGTTTCATTAATCGTAAACTTTGTTTTTAATAAAATCATTTATATTCCCTAGTCATTAAAACAACCTGATATTGTTTGGTCCAATTTAGGAGACTGAGGGTCCAACTTAGGCGACCAGTTGCTGAATTTAGACCGCTTTTGACAAATTTTTCAAATTAAAATAAAACTTAAGATTTTCAAAAAGAAATTTATTTAAAGATTTATTTAGTTAGTAGATGAATAGATTGACCTCGTGAAGTGATGTTTTACAGATATTCCCAAAATTAAATGAGTTACACCTGAAAACTAAGTGAAGTGCTCCAAATTCGGCTACTCTCCCCTATATATATATGTGTGTGTGTGTGAATGTATGTATGTAAATATATATATATATATAGGGTGTCGCAAAAGCATTGAACCCGACTTTTATTCCTTAAATATTGATCAAAGACATATTATAAATTAAAAGGTACAGAATTTTAAGGTTGTCTCTTATCATGATTTCTTTTAACAAAAAATTATGTCATTTTTAGAAGTTTTTATTTAACTTACAACGATCGTATGTATGTTTTTACAGTTCAAAATTTGTAGTCGAACTTTAACTCACTTTCATATATTGGATCGAGGTCAAATTTTACATAAGGACGTAAATCCGACGATAATCTAATGTCATTATGATTTTTGGTTGTTACCATTTATACTTATTTCACAGGATAATTTCGGATAGATTGCCAAGACGTTTAGGAAAGGTTTTAGATTAAATAGCACATGACAAAGATGGTTGTGTTCTTTAATTTATATGTATTTCTTAGGTACGAAAATTACCTTAATTTTTAACCATGATGCCAGGAATTTTCGCGAATCGTACATTTTAAAGCTAAAAAATAACGAAAATCTGATACTATAAAATAAGGAGATGGTTGTGATTTTTAACTTTTGAAAATTGATTTTTATGTACTTTTTAGCACTGAATCTGAAAATGACATTCATTTTTAACCATCAAGTTAGAATTTTTTTTAAATCGTAAATGTCAGAATTTTCTTTTCTTATTTAAATACAGTTTTTAGAATCCTATCCGGTATAGAATCCTTACAAAAAAATGCTTTACTTTAAAATAAGTATTATTCATGCTTAAAGGAAATAAAGAAAGATATTAAGAAAAAAATAATAAATGTTCATTATAAAATAATCCCGTTTATTACTCCAAGATACTTAAAAAATAGATATCTAAATGGAATTATCCGAGTAGTTAAAAAAAGCTTTTAAATGATTTGCGGTAATTAATAAACCTAAATTCTCATGCGATTTCTAAATATTTATCATAAAAGTTTGAATAATTTTAAGTTAAAAATTAACAAACAAAAAAAAAAATTAATAAATAAAAAGCGGCCGAAGAAATTTGAGACTTTATACGTATTTTGTTACAACACGAAAAAAGTTAACTTTCTTTTTATTTGTTCCTGAAACAATTAAGATTTTTTTTAAAACCTCAATAAATTCTTCTTCAGCTAATTTTTCATTTTTTAATTAATGGAAAACAATAGACTAATCGACAGATGAAAAAATAATTGAAGCAAAATTTTCTGGCTATTAATAGAAAAATATTATTAAATAACTTGTAAATTAAATTTTATGTTTTGCTTTTTAACTTTAACTAGAGAAAGTATTAAATGCTTATGTAAAGATTTTTAAAATAAAGTTACTTTTTATAGATGTATTTTTATTACACTCTGAGGCAAATTCGTATTTTTTCATTTATAATAATTTTCATTGAAAAGTATATATGGAAGGAATTAAAAAAGTATTGAAAGATGTTAAATTTAATTTTTATGTACCACTAATTAAAAAAATCATTTTTAAAATGCAGCACACAGTTTATTTTTTCTTTGTTATCAATTTATAAAATCATTTCCAATTCATATAAAAAAGGGTAATTTTCTATTATCCTTTCAATACATTTCATTATACATTCAATTTGATTATTTTCATATCCCAAAGATTACAAACAATCAGACTTCAAATGTTTTACTCCAAAGACACTTTCAAATTATTAATGGTTGTGTGATTATCGATCATTTGACTGCTCAAAAACACAAAATTCAACCCAGCATGCTTACCTTTAACACTTTCTAAAAAAGCCTCTCAAATAACAGACAAGAATTTCTGATTTCTATTTTTCTTCTGTCAAGTTTTTTTTTTTAAACCACCATTCATTTTTGTGCCGAATGGATAGAAGCTGTCGCCAAAACTTCAAAATACTCGAAAAAAAATCCTCTAACATCTTATTTCAGATAGATATTTAACAAAACTTCTAAAATCGCAGGTGAGCGGTCGTCTGTGGCCATATAGTGTGGATGACGGATTGGGATATTATCACCACCTCCCCACCACCATGGTTCTCGGGGCAAGGTGAATAGCGACATTCCGAAGGCTGATCCTCGAGCCCACTTTCGGATGGTGATACTAGGAAGGAGATAGTTAATGAGCTAGCTAATGAGATATGGCCGTATCTACCAAATTATCTGGGGCAAAAAACTGAGGTAAGGTAAGACCCTTTGGCTCCTTACTGTCGACAAGGCGTACCAGGCGGCATGCTGCACCCATCGATGCTAGTGTCGGTACCGGTTTTAGACAGCAGCGCTGGACTTTGAACGCCATGCGCTGCTCATTATTCGGATCCACTGGAGGTTGGGTAGTTGTAAGACGCACCCTAGGTCCGGTCAGAAAGCAGAACGCCCTCCGTTTGCCAAGCCGTTGTATGATGCTATTATGTAAGTGGTGAATACAGCGATCCACTAGTCCTGGTAGGATGAGTGGCTCGTATCCCCTCTGGTCTGGGTGCAGGCAGCAGGGCCAGAGATACGCCAGTAAAATGGTTACTTTTGAAACAAAGTCGGACCTTCGGGTCGAAAGCCTGTCAGGCGTGTCTATGCGCAGCCGTGCTTTCAGTGCCCGGCGGTCGGATTTGCAGACTTTCTCGAAAATAACTTTCAAATCATTAACCCCCGACCGGGATCTTTAGTGTGGAACTCAGGAGGAAGTTTTCCACGATCCTCCATGGTTCGTAGTGGCAAACTTCTGTTTACACATACCGATATATTCCACGGGGAAGTGGCGCTTCGGTGCTCGCAACCAGCGTCCAGGAGATAGTAAGTTCCTACTCAAGGGGTCCAGTGATCCTGTTCTATTGCTTAGATTATGAAAATGTGGGGAGTTATCGAACACCAGCCCCACGATAGTCTGTTGCCTTAGCGATTTACTGCCTATGGTCTCATGGGAGAATTTTCCACGATCCTCCAGGGCTCGCAAGCGGCACCTCAACGTCTTATCCATTTATGAAAAAAATTTCGTTCTATACATACGTTTTGGTCTTTGGAGTTTGGATTTTGTAGGTGAATAAATGTACTTCAGTGAACATCTGGATTAAAGTCCTGTGCCATGGGCTCTTTTGGGTACGGTCTACTTAGGTCCCCTGAGGAGACATTAAAATCGAACCCCGTACGGTTCAGGTCGCATAATCTAGTAGGAAAATCTAGATTGCTTGCCGAAAGACTTGTTCTTTTTATATAATTTTTCTAGTTGGAAACAAAATATAGATGAAATGCCTTTGGTACCATACACAGCTCTTATAAACTAAATGATTTCAATGCCGTACTCAATATACAAGCAAATGAAGGTATATACATCATTCGGTGAAAAATGTTTAAAGCGAGTTTATTGAATGAAGACACTATTTTACGCAGAGTTTATGCACCAATTACGCGGTCGTTATGCCACATGCATGCAAGTTGTAGGAGATGTATCGAAGGGATTTAAAAAATAAAATGCTTTAGTACATGAAAAGAACTCCATTTTAAAAGCAAGCATATATTTTAATTCTTAAAATTTAAAAAAAATTGTATTAGTGTTCCAAAATGGCTCTATCTTCATTTCAACAGTTTTGAAATTTTTCGTGGAATAAAAATCTTTTGAAAAATAAGGTTACCTTTCAAAATAAATGAAATTTGAACATTAAGAAAACTTTTAATTATAGTTTAAAGTGGCGTTATAAAAGGGGTCCTTGCTCGAAATGGAAACTTTTGTCCGAAGCAACCCACAATGCAGAATTTGTCGAAACTCACGTGGACAAGTCCATTTCATTGAGTTACGTAAGTAAGCGAAAATTTATATCTGGATAATTGCAATATCAAAGAGGGAAAAATATTGTCACAATCTCCAAATCTTTGTCAAAAATCCACTCGAGCTTTGAAAATTTATTTGCCTGCATATTGATACGCACTTGTAAAGGCACTCTTTTTAAATGCATTAAAGTCACGTAATTAGCAAAAAAAGAAAAGAAAATGTCGTATTTTTCATTTAACCGACATTGTAAGTATGATATTTTTCTTTTAATAAGATGTTTAATAAAATTAATAAGTATAAAATTATACTTCATTCTTTCTTCTGAAACTCGGAAGTTCTTATAAAATGCAAATGAAACACTTCGAGTTTCAATTTTAATGTATTCTGAATTCCACTTTAGCGGTTATGCGTATGGCCTATTTCAATTATCTTTCCAATAACATATGTTTTAGTTTTTAAACATGTATTAATTATAAAATTGCAATTTAAAAATATTTGTGAAATATAAAATCCATAATTTAATTCTTTATGTGATCTATTTCTACTTTCTTCTATCTTTATAATAAGAAAGTATTGCTTTCGTGAAAATTTTTGACTTCCGGTTTTCGACGGATTTACACGTTTTAGGGGTTGGAGATATCGAAAAACAGTTTTTTTACAAAATGTCAGTCTGTGAGTCTGTGACTCTCTGCATGTGACACAAATTTTGCGGGCACTCTATCGCAAAAAATTAATGCACGGAATTTAATAAAAATTTATATTCATGTAGTTCCTGATATAAATTGGCGTTGATTAGTTTCTGGTGTAAAGCGCCTTAGATGTGGCACTGCTATGGTACATTTTTCACGATTTCTGCAATAACTCTATCTTATGAACTAATGCAAACATTTTCATCAAACTTCAGATTAAGATAGTCCGTGATAAGAGTTGGTACAGATTACGTTTTGGTGTAAATCGCCTAACAGGTGGCGCTGCTATGCTGCATTTTTCACGATTTCCGCAATAGCTCTATCTCAAGAACTAATGCACAATTTTTTATCAAACTTCAGATTCAGCTATACCTTGATAAATATCGGTGCTGTTTATGCTTTGGTGTAAATCGCTCAGCAGGTGGTGCTGGTATGCTGCATTTTTCACGAATTCCCCAATAGCCTAATCTCAAAAACTAATACAAGAAATATCATAAAATTCCACATTCAGTTAGACGTGACACAAGTTGTTTTTGATAAGCTTTTGGCGTTAATCGCCGAATAGATGTTGCTGCTATGCTAGATTTTTTCACGATTTTCGCATTACTCTATTTCAAAAACTAATGCACGGACATTCATCAAACTTCAGATTCAGTTAGACGTTAACCAAAGTCGTTAATAATTAGATTTTAGTGTAAATCACCGAACAGGTATCACTGCTGTTCTGCATTCTAGGTAGATTTCGTAGGAAATACTACCTAGTACATTCTTACCTATGTTGGAATTTCTGAAAAAAAATTGCACATCTACGTCGATCATGACCCCTAGAACCTAAAACCACCCCCAGTTCAAAACTTTAACTCTCTCTCTCTCTGTATATATATATATATATATATATATATATATATACATATATATATGTGTAAATGACTTTTTTATCGACACGATAACTGCCATAATTCGTCAAAAATCTCTTCTAAAGTGATACATAAAATTAAAGGGCAGAAAATCTCGGTCAAGTTCGTTGATGGTCAAAATTGGACCAACTGGGCGGAAATGGGAAGGGGTTTTGCGAAAACAGAAAAAAATCATAACTTCTTAATTATAGTGCATATCAAATCAGTTTAAAGTTATTAATTCTAGGAAAACGGCCAAAAGTTTATATTTAACAGATTTTTGATATCATCAAAAATGGGCTCAAGGGACGATAAAAAAATAGGGTTATAAGAAAGAAAAAATTTATAACTACATCAATTCACAAGATATGAAATCCACTTAAATTTATAATAAATCTTCTTAATCTTATCTGTAACTTTCATACTGACGAGTTTTTGATAGGACCAACTTTAACAGTACAAAAAATAAAAAAATAAATAAAGGGGAAGGGGGAAGAAAGAAATCACAACTTCATCAATTCATAAGATATCAAATCCGCTTAAATTTATTATAAATCTTCTTAATATTACCTACAATTTTATATTGACAAGATTTTAACAGGACCAACTCTTGCAGAAAAATAAAATAGAAGTTGAAGAAAAGAATATTGTATAAAGGCTGGTCACCAATCCAAAGAAGAAACTTTATGACATAAATAGTAATTCATTTTGTTCGAAAACATATGAAACTGGATGGTGTTGCTATACAGAAACAATTAACTGAAAGATGTTTTCCGTTTTTTTGTAAACACGAAGGGATGATTCACTAAGCTATACCTATATATTTTGAACGAATCAAGTTCGATTCCTAAAGAATATTTCTTGTTTCTAAAAGAAAAAACTTTAACTTGAAATTTGTCTAGTGTATAATCGTTATTCTTGTTGATGTTAGTACTGACGAGGTTGTGCGAGGACATAACAAAACCTATGCTTTGTCGGATTTTGATTAAATATTTTTATGTAATTATTTTAAATTTAATTGCTTTTTAAATGTCAGGTTGGATACCTCAAGTCTGTCTAACGTGTCATATTTAGTTAAAACAATTGAATATATTTTGTGAAATTAATATTTATCTTTTCTAATGTATTTCAAATTTTAGTGAAAATGGAAGTTTGTGCAATCTACTTGTAAAATTAATATATCAGATTTCTTTTAAACACTATCTAACTTTGTTACCTTGATGTCCTCCGAAGTGGGGGTTGCATTGGGGCCTATAGCTACAATGGCTGTCGCCTCGAATGATCCTTTATTTTTTTTTTTATACACAGAGACAATTACATACTTTTGACACCACAATTTCGTCAGCATATAAGGGCGAGATAGCGCAATGAAATTTACAACACTAGAGAAATACAGCCGGGAGCCCCACAAAGAGTGTGCAACGGAGCCAGCGGGAGTCGAACTCGCAAACCTTCCTATGCTCTCAAGCGATAAGCGGCGTGGTGCCTTAACTACTCGGACACGGAGGCCCCTCTAACTTTGTTAAAAAGTGTTTATGAATTGGTTTTATCAGTCCGTGCTCTAACTCGCGTAATTATACTCCAATTGCCATGTAAATGATAAAACGTATTGCGGTTTACCATAACATGCTCGGTATTGAAAATGAAGCGTATACAATTTATAGTTCATTTACAGGGGCACTCAGTGTATTACGTTACATCATGGTCTATGGGGAAAAATCATTTGCGGTTTATTTTAATAGTAATGCAATATTTTAAACATAATGAAATTTGTATAAATTATTGAGATGCAATAGAAGGTGGTTACTGTAGAATATGTTATAAGTAACACC
This sequence comes from Maratus speciosus, assembly GCA_963932465.1. Lineage (NCBI taxonomy): Eukaryota > Metazoa > Arthropoda > Arachnida > Araneae > Salticidae > Maratus > Maratus speciosus. Next base: position 193,805,049 of record OZ010790.1, read on the forward strand.
TGCAGTAAAATGTAGGACAGGGACGGCGAACCTTTTTGAGTATGCGTGCCAAAAATTTCAAAATTATTATGTATCAACATTCTAACGTGCCAGAAACATTTTAACGTAGATAAAATCCAATAATTATTTTTTATAGAATTTTTACTTAAATACTTTTACAGTTATACTAAATTCGATTCCTGACTTATTTATTATGCTGTATATTTACTCAACAATATAGCCAAGCTGTATCGAATTCTGTATTAATAATCTATAAATGAGTTTTTCTTTTATTGTATACTTCCGAATCAGACCATTTTTAGTTCTTCATGTAGAAGCAGGTTCAATACATGCATAATTATTTACACTAACAATTAAAATTCAATTTTCATAATTCAATCCTATACACAATAAAACCTAAAATAACTTAAAATTCTAAAGATAAATAAAATACAACCTAATCTGAAGTAGAAAGCATGTCAATTAAGTATACTTACTATGCAAAGTATTTCTTAAAATTCAATTTTCAAAAATAAAATCTTCGAAATTTGATAAAGAAGCAAAATTATTTGGATATCACTATATGTTGAATGGTTTGGCGAGAAAATGACACTAAAAGGCTCTTTCATTGTAACTTTTAATTCATGCAAATGTAACTGATTATTTTAAAGTAAATTTCGGAACACAAAACTATACTTTTTGAAACAACAACAACAACAACAAAAAACCCAAAAAATGGATTGTTCTCCATAAACAGAATATAATCTATAAGTTTTTTTGCGTGCCAGAGAAGTTTTCTTATGTGCCAAGGTTGGCACGCGTGCCATAGGTTCGCCATACCTGATGTAGGAGAACTCAAATGTATCCTGTTATATTATGGTCTATGAAGAACAATCGTTTGCGGCGTATGTAAACGATGTTTGTCTGTTACAAACATAATGAAATTGATATGAATTTCTAAAGTATATTAATACATGCTTTTTGTAGAATATGGGGTACAAAGCTTTAACAGTCATTTACGGAGCCACACAAAAGACTTCCGCTATATAATGGTCAACGGACAAAAACAGTTTGCATTGTATTTAAATTATGTTGCGTTATTTGAAACATGGGGAAATTGAATATACATTACTGATGTTCACTACAAGATGTTTTCAGTAGAATATGATGTGCATTGCATACTTACAGAGACATAAAAGAGATTTCGTATACAATCCTGTACAGGATGTGTTGCCTGTTAGGAATGATTGCTCAAAGTGCATTTGCAGTAATGGTATGCTTTTTGAACTAAATTTGTCATACTGCATGGTGTACATTAAGTCGAGAGATCATATACAGGGCCACACAAAAGACTTTGTAAGCATTACTGAGAATGAGCAAAAATAGCTAGAAGGTTTTTTTTTTTTTTTATTTAAAACTCAACTCCATATGGTATACTAAGAGATGTTTGTAGCATATAAATAACATTTTACACTCTCAGAAATAAAACTCTCACTTTTGACGATTCAGCAATCCTTCAGGTGTATTTCGTCGTTTTTGACGATAATTTCCTATCAATATTACGTGACTTTTAACGCAATGTAAGCTCTCAACTATTTGACGAAAGTTTTGCCTCAATCACGGTCAGATGCAATCCATTTTAAGGAAACAACTGCTGTACCTCCTCAAATCCTGCACTTTAAGCAAACAGATATTTGCTTGTTTATGTTAGTCCTGTAATAATTTATTTTAAAACAGCCCTTTTTAGTGTTTTTCAGAAGATACTGAAATATAGGTAGTTATTGTTTCTTCATTAGTTATTTTTTTAGACGTTAAAATTTTTAGGATTGCTTAATATTATTTTTATTTATTTATTTATATGTTGTTGTTCGTTATGTTTTAATTTGAAAAGAATAAATATCATGTGTTCTTCAAAACCATTCAAAAAGAAAATTTGGTCAATAAAATTTCAAATTTCCAGGATATCTTTTTTTAAATTTATTTAAGAAGTATATTTTGTTTTCAATCAATAAAAAATAAACATAATTGATCCCTCACTCCTTTATAAACAGTATTGTGTTAAAATCTTATCCACCTACTCAATGTGATAAAATCTCACGCAATATGCACTTCACAATTCGTTATTGGTAAGCAAAAAATTTAGAACATATTCTAACCATTCATTGATCAAAGAAAATTTCATTAATAAATTACTTAATCAAGCCTTATTATAATTATTCATTGACCATGAGAATACCATAATAATAAATTAGCCTTACTTAAAACTTTCAGAAATTATAGCAGCACCGATAAAATTACAATCTACCTTATAAAAATATAAACACGCAACACAATTCATTAGATCAATCTAAAAGCACATCTATACAAGTCCCCAATAGCGAGATCAGAAGAGCAATAGTCTCCCACGCCAAAGGCCGTGGATGTAAATCACACCGAGGAAAACGAGAAGTGAATTTTTCCTTCCCACTGTCAATAAATACAGGAGCTTCGAGATTGTTCGATAGATGGCACTACCAGCCCTCTTTGACGAAACTTTTGACGAAAATCATATCGTCAAGCAAGTGAAGAAAGTAATTTCATCAATTTGACGAAATATTCGTACGGGGTATTTCCCAGGAAACGGTTTCGTCAAAAACAAAGAAAATTTCGAGAAATCTGAGTATTCATTTCTGAGTGTGTATATAGGGCTACGCAATAAACTGGAAATATGACCGCCCATGGTTAGTAAAGCCTGAAAGTGTGATTTGGGTTGTTTTAAGCCTGTTTTTGCCTGAATTAAAGTTTATCTTAATACGTGACATGTATAAAAATCTGTACGTAATATACAGGTAATCTACAAAAGAAATGAAGTAAGTTTCCTTCTATTGGGAGGAATTGATGAAGGTAAATTTCCAACTCTGTTATGCGTTTTCTTACTAAACTAAATGTTAGCATACTATGTAGAATCTGTATAAATCTGTAGATCACATAGAGCCGTCCAAACGAATTGGGGTATCTTTCCGGCTATGAGCGGTAATTGTTGAAAACTGGTTTTGAAATGTGTTATATGTTTACTAAAATGTTTAATTAGCTATCTTCTTTATTTTATTAAACAGCGAGAATTTGTTAAAGAATTCTGAAGTGTTGGAAAGTGTTTCATAATCTATGCTTGACGCATGATTTTTCTTTCTTTTGTTGCTATAATAGGGTAATTACGGGAAGATGACACACATTTTTTCTCCGGGCTATAAAAGTCATATATTTACATACATTTTACTTTTAACGTTATGCATCTTGACTGTATGATGTGCCTTTAAAAAATCTTGATGAGGAAGTTCATATCTTTAAAGGAACTTCTTTTATAGATTTTTTTAAAATTTGACTATGTGGTCCATCTCCATCGGACTACTCTGGGTGAGATGGACAAGAATAAAATATTGAAATAATTGCCTATATATTAAATTTATACAAGTTTATTTTCATTACTTGAAAATTAAATGAACTTACAATTAAATTATTGAACATTAAGTTTACATGAATTATTATTTGAACTTTTAATACATACCTATGAAAATTAAATTTATTTCTTGAAATCCTTATATCTTAAGATATTTATACATCATTTATGAAAACGTTTTATATACTATGAGTAAAGGTTGCTTTGCAATAACTTCTTTCTTGCTATTCAATTTTTTTCCAAATTTACTGCATGTTACTTCAAACTGTGAATATCCTTCATGAAACCAACGCAAAGAAGAAACACTCTGTATCCAATCTACTTTTTGTACCATCTCAGTGTAATTTTCTCCGCTTCCCATACATTCGTTTTCGTCTTCTAAATATTCTTCCTTGTCCTAACACATTTCTTGAATGTTTATGTCCATTTCAGAGACGAACCTTTTCTAATATAGATAGTCGACATTTTCCGAAAGAAAAATACAATCCCTTAATATTTTAAATTCAGCTCTTTAAAAAGCTAAATTTGAAATTTAAGATTGTACTGTCGATCCTTCCCGACAGAAAACCTGTTTCGTCTCTCCAATCTACACATGGGCCATCTCTCCCGCTGGCCTAGTTGAGAAGTATAACCCACCCCGAGCATACACTGTAGATATTACGTTGACATTTTAGGTTATTTAGAAACTTAAATATTCCCCGAGATTACATTATTAAAACTAGTGATCACATGTAAGAAAAAATCTTTAAATACATAACTATAACCATATAAAAAAATTGTTTGACTTAAAAAAAAAGCAATAATGATTTTTAGCTAAAAAAGCATTATGTTTTTTGAGAAGCAAAACGTTGCCCGCCGTACATAATATCTTTCAGTGTCTGACTAAGATAGTTGTACCATCGGTGGAACGCGGTATTAATTAAATATTTGATTATTCCATCTGACCCTGTGATCCATCTCTTCCCTACTTACACAAAGATTATAAAATTTTAAGGAAAATCTATATTAATCACTATATATAATTTCTTTGAAATATTTTTTTTTCTAACATATAACCTCCTCCTTATTTTACTATTAATTAAATTAGAATGCATCGAATTTTTAATAGAGAAAACGAAGGAAAAAAATTATATGCATGTTTTTAGTACCGCAATTGTAATCCACACATTTTCACTAGTCAGTTTTTTAATAAAAGCTCAATTTAGATGTGATATATTACAAAACTATACTATAATAAGACTGGGCATAAATTCATCTATATTAAAACTTGTTTCAGTTATTAGTTATAAAATAGCATAATATTGGAAAAGAGGCAGTTTATTAGTAGCTGTTATTTAATTAAACTTTTGAATTATTTTAAATATGGAACTGCAATGAAATGTAAAATATTTTTAGCGTTATGCATAGTTCAAAATTTAATTAACTGATATGTGTGTAGGTGAATGTAAAATTTTACTTTTCATGTATTACTTATCCTTACACAAAACAAAATTTTTCGTTATCAAGAATTTTAATTAGTAAGAAAGGTTACAAAGTTGAAAATAATTTTTAAAGAAGGAACGAGAGTCTTATTATTTTATATTGCTTTTTTGCTCTTTAAAATTAAATTTTAGTAATTTATTAAATTTCATGACTGTTGCATTGAAGGATAATTTAATTAGTTTATCAAAATGATAATACATTTTCTATTAATTGCTCATTTTTGACTTCGTTTCTGAAAACATTTTTAGCTTCTGTATATGACAAAATTAAGTAGTTCCCAAAAGTGAATTCCTAAATACACAACACTGCACAAACCCGAAACCCTCCATGTATTTTCAATGGTAATGTAAGCAAGACATGTAAGCAACACTAGAAGAAAAAAATGATATTCTTTAGGTTATTTTCTTTAGAAATCGAGCTATTTCAATCAACTCATTTATACATTCAGGGTGAAAAAAAAAGTAATGGGGCAGTAAACGATAACATATTTTTAGATTACATATGCAATTATGAAATGGTAAACTCTTCTGATGCACTTCTTGTCGACTTTTTAGGACTGTGAATAAACACCATACTTATAATGCCTTGTTATGGCATAACTAGTGCTTAATTTGAGCTCAACAGAGATCATCGGATCTCAGCTCCGATACTTCTTTGTTTTTAGTGATTATTAAAATATTGGTCGGAATTCCCCGGAGCTCATAAATACTGTGCTCCGGAGACCTGTGGACCAGCGCTTCCGAAATACCAAATTATCATTTCCTGTTAATCCTATCTCCCATTCTTTGCGTCTTTCCTTCCAAAGGGCTTACATACGTGTTGTAGCGTGTCACACACGTTGGAGCATAATCCTATTTAGCACTCGCAAATGTAGCCTTATTGGTTTTCTGCCTTAGTGATTCACAAACGGCAACGAGGAATGCCGGAACTATCCGTAACCATATCTCCTGTTTTTACTAGCGGTCGCTCAATGTTTACTGGCTGCTTTTTGTTCGTGTTTGTAAAATAGTCTTACTGATCAAGTTATTAGTTCCTGGCAATGCTTAATTTGCACTGAAGTACATTTGAACACAGATCCAGTATTTATTTTTAGTGAATATTTAAATGTTAGTAGGAACCCAACAGAGCTTTTAAAGAATGATCACAGAAGATAGAAACAAATCCTTGTTGAAAAGAATTTTAGGAATATTCCCACTCGCTGATTTTAATCTTTTTGCTCTGTTTATTTATTAGATTTTACAATATACAAATGAATATAGATATAGTGAAAATATATATTTGTTTTGCTAAAGAACAAATGGCTTTAAATTTTGTAAATAATGTATTAAATTACGAAAATCCGGGTATAGGTGTTTTACACTAATGTTTATATTACTGTATAAAATTAGAACTCCTGTGCATTTATTGTTAGAAATTAAGCTCTGGTTATAACTGTAACATAAATTCTATTCCACCTAGTGTCTACCTACTTTTGGTTAACCGTATATACCTATATATAATGGAAAATGTATCACCACGTTAATATGGGAAATACTGAACCAGTTTGAACCTATATGGTACAGTGCATTTGATATTAAATCTTAGAAAAGTTCGTTAATCAAGTATGTAGCTCCGATAGTTCGTTTATATGGAAATACTATTATGGCGTATGGGAAAAATTACTTCCAGTGCATTTTTGTGATGCTATAGAATATATCTTTCATTTCTTTGTTTTTTTTTATACGTAAAATATCATGGAGGAGTACGTAAATTAATTATGTATCTATTATAGTTTGTTTAAAAAAATACTATTAAATTTTCCATGTTTGATTTATTTTGTTTTTTAAGATAAAATACCATGGATAAATTCCTTAATGAAAAATATTCATCAATTCCATTGAAAGTAAATGCCCTTTGAAAATCCGAATAACATTATGGTGAATTGAGCTATATTTTTGCTTCATTATTAACATATGTTTCATTTTAATAACACTTAAAGAAATTAATTTCTTATATGAGACATAATATCATTTTTCGATGGCATTCAACGTACTGGTTCGAATTCGAACCTCTCTTGAGCTTCGAAAATAGATTTTAGCCTATGGGTGATTTATGAAGTTCATTTTAACAGTTTTATAACATATTTTATTTAGTTATCTCACATCCATTCAATTACATTTGCTAAATCAAAATTAAAATTTTACAACAAATTTTCGTTCTCGCCGAAATACTAATTTTACTAGGAATGGTATCAAATTATTCAATTTGTTTAAAATCTAGCTATTGTTCCAAAGGTGCCGGAAGAATTTGTTTTATATGAGGCATATATAAATTATCGTTTAAAAAAGCAGTACTTCAGAGTTTAATTTTAAAAACCGCCTGATTTTAATACATTTTGGAGAAAGAATTTACAGGTGTATATATAAATATTATACAGACATACATGAAATAAATATAATAAACCCAACTGGAGTGAAAAAATTGCCAGAGCCAAGAATCGAACCGGGGATCACAGCGTACTCGGCTTTTGCTCTAACCACGGAACCACTCCGGCTAATACCTGAGTCTGCAATTTTTCACTAATAAACCATGTTGGGAAAGTCACTAGCCACCAATCAGATAGCCTTGGATGACGGGACAACGATGAATAGATTTTAGTATTCCATCGATCAGTATATAACAAAACACGCATACTACAATATATATTAAAACACACATACGCACATAAATAACGCCTGTATATATAAATATTATACAGACATAAATACAACAAACCCAACTGGAGTTTACAGATTGAGAAAGAAGTTACAGTTTATGATCATACTTATTCAAATAATTATATTTGTGCAGTTAATTTATCTTTGAATTGTAAACAACCTATGTTCTTATTAATATAATATAATACAGGTGAAAAAAACAGTGTTTGTTAATATCCTTTATTAAATTACATGGTTTGAATTCTTATTATTTTGAAACTGACGAATAACATTAAACAGTTTACGTATCATAGCTCAAAACTTAAAGTACACATTTGCATCATATTCAGAAAATTTACCCGAATACATATTTTTACACAGGGAAACATTTAATGACCAATATTTCTTTGTGATAAAAATCTTTCGTGAATATGAAAATTAAATTGAATATAGTAGATAAATTAAAATTAGCTGCATTATAATAGTACTATTAAATTCTTTCTAAAATCACCATCTCAAACTGCGCTTTGTAAAATTTAATTATTCAATTGAAACAAAAATGTTTTCGTTTAATCAAATTAATATTAATATTGTTTTTAGTTTTATTCATGGAAAATGCAGTCGCTTAGTTTGCATGTTTATAACGTTAAAATTATTAACAAAAAAATCTTCATTTATAAAGCTATCACTTCAAAAATTAATTATTTATGAGAAATATTACATATGTTGAATGACAATAAGCCTGTACCTGAAATATTCTGAACGAAACATTGTTTCACCTATCATTTTTAATTCAACAGCGTATAGAAAAAACACATTTTGTAATTACAGTTAATATAATTACATGTTTTGAACTCTTATTATTTCTAGTATAAAGTTTTAGAAAGTTTTCCATCTAATATGAAAGTTTCAAAATTTAATTAAAGAACTGATTGTTATGTAATTGAGAAAATATAATTCCAACTCAGAGAATTTTGAACAGAAAATCTTTCTTCAATAATTGGGAACGGCGAAACAGTCTTTAATAAGTAAGAACGATTAGAAATTCAAATTACTTAAATAGAATGAATGATGAGACTTATTATTGTTTCCCCCCCCCTTTTTTTACCTAAAACAGAATTTTAATAATTTATTTAAATTTCATTACTTCAGCATTATAAGAAAAAAAATACATATTAGTTTTTATGGGAATTTTTTTTTTTTTTTTTTAGTGAGTCCATTATTTTTTAAACGTTCTTTTGTACGTTTTACATATAACATAATATAGGATGCTTTTAATAGAAAGAATATGCAAATTTTAAGGTGTGCATGAGCACATTAAATTTTTTTTTTAAGAGAAGCCAAGGTCGCATTTAGTGAAAATACATATTTAAATAGATTTATCATACTTTTGTGAAATACAGTGCTCCAAACAGCACAGAGTTCATAGAGATGCAATGTATCGTCAAAACGGTTTGCAATATGAAGCCTGCTATCGCTCAAATTTAAATGCTTTCATTTTTTCAAAACAAGGCAATTACGCGGAAGAAGTGCTGAACGGACTTGACCCACGAATGGCAACAGCCACGGCTCTGATGGTATATACCCTTCGAAAAATACTGTTCATTGGACGGGACTACAGCGCCTAGAATAAATAGTGTAGAAATCTGCTATGCAAACAGTACTAAAAATTTGTATACCTTAAATGTACAACGATTCTGAAATCCAAAGAGCAGATTGCAGCGACATCTGTAGTATATTTTCAAATTTAATTTAAACATCGTATTATTACAGCGTCTAGATCAAATCGTCTTAGAGTTTTAGAAAATATCCCTCAGACGTCGCTGTGATCGACTCTTTGGATTTCAGCATCGTTTGGCATTTAAGGATCCAATAATTTAGCACTTTTTTAAGTGTTACTGGGATAGCTGATTTCCACAATATATATTCTAGACGATGTAACGGAAGGGAAACAGCGTTAAAATGTTCTTCACGCCTATTGGTGTTTTTCTCCTGTTTATTCACGGTTGACGTCACATGGGTAAAATCCAAATCATTTTTCAAGTCCTTTGCCTGAATGTGAGCGACAGACCCAGCAGGTGTTTAAAGCGAGTTGCAAGGTTTGTGCCGAATTATATCGGGTTTTAGGGCTAAACGTTTGACTTAAACAAAAAGCTGCACAATTGTCTCTAAGGTACTTGTACCCAATATGGACAGCTGGCGCTACATGTCCGTGAAGAAAAACAGTTGAAAAGATAATTAAGCCTGGAAAGTGCAAAAAAGAGCGCTGTTCGCCATTTGGAAGGAAACTTGTTGTTTCGTGGTGTGCTGATTGTAATTACAGGTAAGTTTAAATTCTTATTAGATTAGGTAAAATTACTTTAAATATTGAAAAGTAGAGTGTTTTAGAAAGCTGATAAAACATGTTTTCGATTGCTATCGCATATATTGCTTAAAAATCTTTTCTTTGTTCATTTATTACAAGATTTATTAAAACTATGTCCGATTCCCAATATGGACACCTTATGTCCACATTAAAAATGCAGCAAGCGAATCTTCAGATACACAAATTTGTAATATATATGTTTGATGTCATCTGAACAATCCTCCAAGAAAAAAAATTCTCCTAAAAGCCCTTGCAAAAAAATCAAAAGAAGTCCCCCCCTCAGTACGATATCTGTTGGCGAAACCGCAGGTACCAGCGGTATGACTTCCTCAACAAGGGAGAGCTGGTACTGCTTCTTATGCAGTATTGATGCTGTTGCAGACATGCGGCAGATATGTCCATGAGGACTGTGTGGGACTTATCGCCCATGATGAAGAAGTTTTTATTTGTCCATCCTCTGAGGACTGAGTAATAACAGATGTAAAATCTGCAGACAGATGCAATAAAGCTAAGCAAAACAAACTATGTTTTTTCATAATATTTTGTAGTAACAGCGGTGCTTTGCATGTGTATTCGAAGAGCCACAACCGAAAATGACTCCCCCCCCTCCTTCTAAAGAGCATGTTCTGAAGATATTTACTGTGCCCCTCCCCCCGCAATACTTTAATATATATATTTTTTTATCCCCTTTCCTCTGAAATCCCTAGGAAGAGTGATTCTTACATACACCCTGTTTTGTAGGTCAATAGGAGCCACCTGTCCGTAATATGGACATGCGCGTCCATACTAGGGACAGGTGGTTGCTTATATAGACACTTGTAAAGATTTTTTGTTTTTATCATTAAAATAAAACCAGAATAATTACAAGGTAGCTAATTTTAATAATGATAGTCAATAGTCCAGGGGCAGTGGTCATAATTTTTTTCGGTCCTATGACGTTTGCACGAGAGTGAAAAAAATCCATTTTCCTTTGGGTGTCCATATTGAGTACAGGTATCTTATTAATATTACGAGGAAGTTCTCGATAAGCGCATACTCAAAATTTTTTGAAAATATTGCATGATGTTCTTCGAATGAGGATATATATGTTCATAAAAATATTTCCGCCGGATCCTCGATGTAGTGTCCTTAAAAAAATAATGGAAATTTTGTTTTCTTGGTTGGTTAGCGACTGAAGGAAATAACAAAAATACGCGTTGATGATAAATATACTCTTTAAGGAAAAGAAAATTCTAATCTTCATACTGAGCCAGTTTAAGTAAGTTTAACTTAAATAAACACACTTTAAAAACTACGGTTTTGTCATATACATTTATATGTATATATAATCAACTTTACCGACCGTTAAACGACTATTTAGAACAAAATTTAAATTGATTAAAATTGCTTCAAATTCAAAATTATGGTCCGATTCTGAGAACTGTGAATTTGACTTCGATATTATTAGTGTTGGAGACAACAAGGGGAGAGTATTGTTGCCTTGTAAACAACGACGTATTCAATGTCGAAATTTATAATGAGAAGCATTCTTAAATGGGTAGTTACTTTTAAAATACGCTTAAAATTATCCAGCCGGTGAAACCGTGTCAAATTAAATAACTTCAGTAGCACGTAAATTGTATCTATTATATTAGCTTAAAGAAAAGTAACAAACTATTTCATTGTTTAAGTTTAAACTCATTAAGTGCCACACATTCGAATAATTATCTAAAATGCAATTTTCATATGCATTAAAATAGCTTGCTTTGGCGAGGAATAGTGCTGTTCGCCAAATCTCGTGGATCGTTCGTCTTTTCGCGCCAAATATTCGAAAGCATTAGGCTATCAAGTATGAAACTTGTCATTACAAAAGGGGCAGATTACCAACGGGACAATCTTCACCAGTACATATTAATAGAAACTTTCATCTTATATACACGCCATATTCATGAAAAATTACTTCCATGAATAACACAAAAAATTGTATTTTTTTTTACTGGTGGAAGTTTGCCCCGTTGGTAATGTGGCCCTTTTGTAGTCACAAGTTTTTTACTTGATGACCTTATATTTTATTTTTTTACAGACTTTCTACTTGAATTCTGCGCTAAATTTCATTGATTACTTATTACATACATACACTGTAAAATAAGACAGATAATTCTTAAATTACGAAAATGTACTATTATCAAGAACAAAAGTATACAATAATTACTTCAGAGTCACACAAGATTCCGAAAAGCGTTCCTTTATTTTAGAAACCACACAAAATAATTTATCTTTGAAATTTAAAGAAAAATTTAAAAGAATAAATTTTTATTAACCGCCCGTAGTTTTCGAAAACGCTTCCAAATAGTCTTTATAGTACATTAATCTGTTCTCCTACCCAGAAAATCAGTTTTTGAATGCTATGAGGTCTCAACTAAAGTAAGGCGAGGTCTCATGTTCAGCAAACATGTTTATCTGAAAAACATATAATATTAACAGCATTAATATTAACATTAAAATTAACATTTTTCTGTTACAATTGCATAAGCAATTTCAGTTATGCAGCTGAAAATGTTTAGTTAAGGTCTGATAGCATCAGAAAAACCGATTTTCTGGGTAGAGAGAACTGATTAATGTATTTTATAAGCTACTCGAAAACGTAGTGATTAAATTTCGAAAATAAATTGCTTTTCTAAAATTTCTAAAGATAAAAAAACACTTTTCGCATTATTGGGTGACTTGGAAACGGTTATTGAATATTTTCGTTCGTGATTATAGTAAATTTTCGTAGTTTAAGAAACATCTCTCTTTTTTTACAGTGTACGTAGTTTCATTAGCATTTTTTTTTCTAAGTATTCATAGTATGCGCTTTGAGACCTTCCTTGTTAGAACACTGTGACGAAAAGGAGTTGTGTAAATGGCCACCATCTACATCAATACAGCGCTGATTTAGACGCAGCATAATTCGGGCTGTAGTAATACATATTATATCATTGGCCAAGTAACTACACATTCGTGCACTATTCTTGATCACATGGTATTTTCAACAAAGCAAGGTAATATCTGTAGAAAATTCCATTAATGTATGTTCATCAATATTGAAGTTATAAACAAAATTATAAAAAGGCTGTGATACTATACGAGGTTTTTGTAGTTGTAGGTTAATATTAAAATGACCAATTATTTGACAGGCAGACTGATATTTTTTAGGTTTATTGCAATGAGCTCCGGTAGCTTCAAGCTTATTAGAAAATCACCATACATTTAACAATCAGGCACCGAATTTCCTTTTTTTATAGTAACTTGCGTTAAAAGATTGAGAATGAAATACCTTAATATTCAGAGGCAAGTATATTATTGAATATTTAAAAATATGAAAATTTAGCGCCTATGTGATAATTTAAACGTAATTTCTCAGCAGTATTCATAGATAAAAAATACCTTAAAAGGATAAAAACGTATTTAAAATTATTCAACGTACTGCTTACGAAGAATTCGGACATCTATATCGAAAAAAGATTATTCTACCAATTTGTGTGTTTGCAGTCGCAAGATGACAACCGTTGAAATATGTTAAAATATATCTTTTATTAGGTTTTATAATTGAAAAAGAAAATTAATTGATAAATCACCCCCCCCCCCCCCAAAAAAAAAAGTAAAAAAAAAACAAACATTAAAAATACATAAAAATTGATATTTTGAAAATTTTTTAAGCTATCAGCTGAAAAATATTTCAGTGAAACCTTGATTATCCGAAGTAATTTGGACCGACCCTCTTTCGGAAAATCGAAATTTTCGGATAATCGAGAATGGTTCAATTTTAAGATTAAGGAGAAATGTATGCACTATTTCGTATTATGGTAACAAATACTTAATAAAAATAAAGTAATAGGAAAATAAAAACAAGAACAAATTACCTGGATTTTAATTTTGAAATTAAGTACCTTTTACACATATCACAAAGGTTTAAAAAAATATTTTGTTTATCGCAGTTTCGATTGCATTTTCTTTGAATCTCTATCACGGAGTTTTTTAATATTATTATTTCAGCAGTATCACAGTCTTTCAGCTCCTCCAGCAATGCCAAATCTTTCGCAAAACATTCAAAAGCTTCAGAATTGCTAATTTGTTCGTTTTCTTCGCACTACTCCGCAGCTTACGGGTGCTCAAGTTAAATTCAAAGGAATTCTAAAAAAGGGGATCGAAAATATTTATATGTATTCGTAGTTTGGAAACACACAAGGAATATGGTAGTTAAAGAAATAATAAAAAAATAAAGCATTCAAAATGGATTTTGAAAAAAAAGAATGTGATAAAAAAAAAAAAAAAAAAAAAAAAAAAAAAAAAAAAAAAAACATTAAAAAATGAGTTTTGGTTAATCGAGAGTTTCGGTTAAAAGAGGTTCGGATAAAAGAGGTTCTACCGTGTATCGTATAAAGTTAGTAGCATTTTTTATCGTCCTTCGTCGATATTTATGTCGTGACATCTTGGCGCGAGTGCATCAGAAAATACCTTGCCCGCCCATTAAATTTGAAGTTTATCACTAGGCCGGCTGATTCAAGTAATGTTACAGTCCATGTTTTGAGTATAATTTTGTATTCCTGCATGAACAATGATTTCGATTTCTTTGAAAGCATTCATGAAGTTGTTCACCGTAATGAAGATCTTAAAAAATCGAATAATTCTAAACCTATAGAAACTATAACTAATGCTAATATCAACCAATTTATGGATTTATGAGTGTTATCTTCCTAATTTATTGAATCGTCTGATAATTTTTTGATAGTGAATCTCCTATGGAGGTATAGGGTGCTGCAGGGTCGTCAGACATTAAATTTTTATACTTTCTTTTTACCCGACTGCCAAGAAGGGTTATGTGTTTCACGCGTATCTGGGTAAGTGGATTTCTTTATACACTCGAAACATCCGAATGGCTGGACGGATCTTAATGAATGAGGTCTCTATGGATTTGTCTTAACCGTCCGATGATTATAGGCCAGATTTTGTTTTCATAAATTCAAAAAGGCAAACGTAAAATACAAAATGGCAGTAGAGACGAAAATAAATTACGCACCCTATTGAGTGGCATATCATTGGATAGGTCTTTCAAAAGCAATGTTTATAGATAGGAACTAACAATTAAACACAACTTAAAAGTCAACAATACAAGTAAATAAAAAAAATAGGTAAGTATATAAAAAATAGTTTCACATTGATGAGAAATAATTAATTAGTTCGCTTTTTACGCAGTCGGGTTTTTTGATTTTTTAAATTTAACTTTTATTGAATTTTGATTCTGGTGGTTAAAACGTATCATCAATGGATACTGCATCACTCCTTTTACAGAACTCCGACTAGCTTCTCTTCCTACTAGATCATCTGAAAATCTTAACAGTGACGATACTTATTTTCATAAACAGTAATTTCTAAATATTATTTCTAACCAGAAAGACTCTGCTATGTTTAAATCTCGAATTAAAAATTTCATACACGGATCATATCACAGCATTTTTTTTTCATTTTGTCCTAACCTTTCAAATTATCGTTCTCTTATTGAAAGCAGTAAATCCTACCTTTCTCAAAATAGTATTAGTACTAAAATTAATGAAAAATCTAAAAAGAAAACTAAAACTAATAAAACTAACTCTACTGCCTATTTAAATGTTGATAATTTAAAAAAAAAAAACATATAAAATAGGACTATTTCAGTAACCTAACAAACCAAAACAAACATCCCAGCAAACAAATTTCGTGGAAGCTGAAATACCCACCATTAAAAAATATCGTTCAAAAGAAGAAAAAAAACCTCAGAAAAACTAGAAGAAATTCATTCAAAATTTAATTTGTTGTTTTACAAATTCAACTAGAATTGTTTTTTTTTTTCATGCTAATTTCGTATCATGTAGTCGAAATAATGAACTGGAAATATTTGCTGGATTTTCTTTACTTGTTTCAACATTCGATGATTTTTTTTAAAATTTATGTTTAAAATTTGTATCGTAATTAAGCCAATGATTTAAACTATGAAAAAATCCATATTTTTATATGTTTCTGTTTCTGTCATGCAATTATGTATTTGACACTATTATTAAAAAAAAAAAAAAAAAAAAAAAAAAAAAAAAAAAAAAAAAAAAAAAAACGATCCGGCGTTCTCCGTTTTTTTGTTCAAGATAGCCCTTTTTGGCTCTTTTAATGTGTTTTAAATACTTTAGTTATACGGAAAAAAAGTAAAATGTAAACATGTGCGTTAGTCTACTTTTAACTCTACAATATATAGTGTAGCGATTTGGAACATTTTAAATTTCACGTTATATGTTGTTCAAATTATACGGTAGATATTTTTCGTACTTTAGTTTTCTTCTACATTATGGATAAAAGTTAGCATGTGATTTTTTTGAAATTTGTTCTTGTTCAATAGACAGTTATTACATTTTTTATTGTGTTTGTGTGTGTGTGTGGGGGGGGGGGAGAACTGGGAAAATAAAAGTCCTGCATTGTACGATTAAAAAGGCATTGCCTTAATTAAGAGTATTGTTTCCATCTCAAGTTAATGACGGCGAGGGTAACATATAACTCTGCTTTGAAGTGTTTGGCTTTTAAAATCTTACTGAGATCAAAATTAATGTATAAAATTAGAAAAAACAGAGAAAAAAAAAAAAAAAAAAAAAAAAAAAGCTTATCATGTTAAGAAATATTTGTAGGTCTGAAGGGCATGATATTGTAATAAAATTTGCAAAAAAATAAAGAAGGATTGTAATAAAATTTGCAATGCTAATATGCCTACATGGTTTCTACCTTTAACCATTTTTATGTATCCAGATTGGGCATTTTAAAGAGCTATGGCGCTTTTAGGTCACTTTTACGTAAATTAGGTTGTGGCTATGAAGATAGTCTAAATTTACATATTTGTCGACTGTAGAACCTATTTAATTTGTTTTAAGACGATAAATATATCTAATTATTAGTTTTCTATTTTTTTTTCAAATTTACAATAATTATAATATTTTTCATTTGACATAAGAATGAACCTATTACTCAAAGCTACCGACTAATGTAATTTCCTATTTAGTATGTTAAATATAAATTCAGATATACTTGTAAATTTCTTGCAGGCATTCTTGCAAATTTTCCATTCTGATGAAAAGTACTCATGTTGCTGAATTGCTGAAATACATAACTGCCACCAGAATGTAAGGAAAAGAAAATAATTCAATATTTGTGTTGATTTTAATAAACACAATGGTTTTACTAATTTGGGTACAATTTTGATATTTTAAAATTTCAATTACATAAATAATGTTCAACCGCGTTTCAAATGGATAAGTAAACATATTTAAACATGAGTCTTTGGATATTTCGAAACGCTTGATATTAATGTCTAAAGTTAAGTATATAAGTTTTCCCAGTCGCTGAATGTACGAGCAAGATAATATCGCAATTATGATTTTTAATCTTTAAATTCAACGCAAATATCTTAGAAATGTCATCTTCCACAGGAAAATGTAATACATTTAATTTGGAATAATACGTTTCAATTTTTACACACTTACACGCCTTAATGTTAACACATTCTTAAAAACGTGAACAGCGTATTTAAACAGCACTGCAGTACTCGGTCCAAAACTGTTAATACACGTTTCTGCTTTTCAAAGTGTGAAAATATCTTCATGAGAAACATTCAAGACTGTTGTAATTTTGTTAATATACCAACAAATGGCTAAACATGCAATTTAAGAAGTTTCTTATTCTATTATTCAATTATTGGGTCTATTGGAAAGTCGTGTAGTGTTGGGAAAATCAATTGGTACCAGAAAATTCTGCCCGGTAAATATTAGAGATTAGATATCGGAATCGATGTCTAATAATTAAATGATAGAATTTTATGGTACGAATTGATTTTACCAACACGACACGACTTTCCGATCGACCCAATATTTTAAAGGAGAAGAAATATGAAACAATCGTTGCGGCATTTTCGTTTGACCTTATTTTTCTTGTAGATTTTACCAAAACAAAATTAAAGTGCGCCGAGAATATTCTTACTGTTAATTAGTAATAATCAATTTCTGAAAAGTTACATATGCTTTAAAAAAAACAGCTTGTTTTTAAGAAGATCATATATTTTGTACATTATGTCTTTTCTGGAAGGGAAATTAGAACGCCCTAATCAAAATCGAACTTTAGATTTTTACTTTCGTAATCGTAAAAAGAACAAAGAAGGGTAAAAAAGAAAAAAAAAAACGGTTTGATCTCACCAAATTCCTTCCTGGTTGTTCGGATCTTCTGCTATATAGTTTCAAGATCGTTCGGAATGATCTTTAACTGACAAAACAATATTTATTGGGGATACCGTACACTTTCTGAAGAATATATGATAGAAACTATATATATTGAAAACAGAAACATAACTGTCAGTCATTAGTTCGACACGCTTAGCGCTGTCTGGCTGTCTCTTCTCATTTCACAACACACTCCTACTATCAGAGTGTATGTATTTTATGGCACGCTTTATCGGCTACAAAAATTTGAATTTCAGGGATTTTAAAAAAACTATCTATTTGTGTATAAAGGGTACATATCCTGAAGAAGAACAGTTAAAACACTTTCAGAATTGAAATTTTGCCGCAGGAGTTTAACCATTGCGAAATTAACCCTTTGCATTCATATATCCAGTCTGAAAAGACACCATCTTCTTTTGCAAAATTTGTTTTTGGCACCTGTAAGAAAGGAAAATAAAATTTGCCTTATTTGATTAGAGCATTTTTGAAATTGTGTACTTGAAGGAAACTTCTTTTAAAATAGTGGTGTCAACCGAATAAAATTTTTGTAAAAGACGCAAGGGTCGAAAGGGTTAACTGCTGCACAAAAATAACAAGGGACACCCCTTTAGATGGCAGTATCATAATATATTTCAATTCTATACGTCAGGCTTCAGCTTTTTTCCTTTTCACTCTATTTTTATTCACAATATAAAAATAAAAATCGGTTATTTAATCCTCATGAGTCATTCCTTTTACTTTTCAGATCCTCTTGAAATTGGAGAATTGGTTTGGAAACCGATTACAATCATTGAATTCGGACAGTCTTATCTTGTTTCATATACGTGGTTCAGAAATACTTAAGCAAGTAAGGTTTACTCATTTTGTATATTCCCATTTCTTTATCCACAATTTCTAACAGCGCAAATTTTCCACTTTTTTGCTTAATATAACTCGTGAAAGCTTGAAATCGCAGATGTTTTTTTCTAATCTATTGTAATTTGAAAAAAATTATTATAAAATTATTAAGAAGTATTATCTAAAACTAATCTGTAACTACAAATTTCGACAAATTTGATAGCATCATAAAAGAAAATTGAAACAATGACGCTTTTTGTAAATAACATTTTAAATCTAAAAACGGTTATCGATTTTAAATACTTTTCTCGTGTATCTTTACTTTTTTTAGTTATGACTCATATCTAAATGTTAAATCCCAAGCTGTTAATATTTTAAAGTACTATTAATGAAAGAAAAAATATTAAAAATAAATGAAAAAAGCAAGCATTCACAAAGTAAACCGTAAAAAAGTAATAAAAAGAAGCTTTATTAGCAACAAGGTCCATGTAATAAAATTTCATATAAATTAACGCTCCTTTTATACTTTTAATTTTGGAAACTGTAATTGAGTTCTTTGAACTAATCTAAAACTTTATATGTTACATATACCGTTTACAATTTTTGAATTTTCAGAATGCACAAAAATCTCCTTCATTATTCTACTATATTTTATTTATGTCGTAAATAGAAAGCTATTTTCTAAGAAAACACAAAACTAGCACACAATCATAAAACTTTTCTAATCTTTTTAATTTGAAATAAAATATAAACTATCTTTGCATATTATTTTATGTACAGTGATTCTATGAATACATTTTTAATCATTGTAAAACTTTACCATTTAATATTTTAATCGAATCCTCCATCTTTTACCTTTTAAAGGAAGAAAACAAATAATAGTTGCCATAAAATGAATTTAATATTTTTAAATTTAAACACATAATTTTAGAATTAAAATTTAGTATTTTCATGAGTAAAATGAATGAGTCTCAAGTAATAAAAATTTTATGTGTAAACAGTACGTTATGATCATATTTTATTGTCATTTCAAAGTTTTAAAACACTGTTAGTTAAAATGCATTGAAATTTATTAAGATTATATTTATTACGTAGTTGATAAAAATGTTTTCAATATTTTGGATTATTTTTTAACATTTATAATTACACTGAATAAATTATAAATTTAAATTCATTTTAAGTTCGATCTAATCATATGCACAGAATTTCGTATATATTTATACTTTCTTTTAAATAATTATAGACGAAAAAACTTTTATAAATGTGTCATGTTGATTTTTAAAAAGTTAAAAAACATTTTTGAGAACATTAATGTGTACATCAAGGATAAAAAAAGTTGAACACAGTTCCTCTGAACAGTTCCTATGTATTTTGGTACATTTAATACAAAGTAAATCTGGATCCTCTTAATAATAAAACTTTGAGCTTTGAATAATTAGAATTATAACCAGTTTATTTAATTAATTTTTTTGTAAGCAAAATTAAAAGGATTACGGTAATATATTCTTAATCCTTACATTTTTATAATGTATTACTATTAAGTAACCATCTGGGGAGAAAATAACATTTTAATTTGAATAATTAATTCTTTAAAGTATAAAGATTTTATGCAGGATTCATAAAACATTCTTTCTTTAATAAAATTCAAAGTATATTTTTTTATTAGAGAGTGTTTACATTTTTATATACAACATAAATTAATGATTCTGTGTTAGTGCAGCAATATACATATATTAAACTGAGTAAACAATTGGATATATAAAATATTACTCAATTAAAATTATTACTAAAATAAATTTATGATGTTTAAAAAAGGTGTTAAAAATTTTTTGGGACACGTTTATTCGGTTATTTTTCAAAAACATGACATTTTATGGACTATTTTCCAAGCAAAATGTAATATGATTGGATTTTGTTTTAAATTTAACATCGAACTTTTCACCGTGTATTTAAACTTTTACCACTTCACCTACTAAAAGTGTATTTATGAACGTAAATTGATATGTATATATTGAAAATTCCATCTAATTCGCTAAAAAGAATCGTACAAAAATTAAAGTGGTTAATACTAAAATGTTACAAGTTGCTTTGATATTTATAACTTGAGTTATTTAATAATAAGCCAATAAATACAAAATATATATATATCATTGATAATTTTTCATTTTGTATAAGTGTTATTTGTAATTATTTGTATATTTTGAGCTCAACGTATAATACAGTGATCGGCTAACGAATGCCTGTGTTAACGAAGAATCTATTCGACGTTTTTTTGACACGGTTAACGAATATGAAGTCGGCTAAGGCGTATTTCACTGGATTCGAGTGATAACATTGCGCAGCGACGTTGCATTTTAATTTCGTTAACCAGTGTAATTTCGTAACAAATTATCTTCTTTATCCAAGCTATCAGTGTTTCGAAAAATTTTAATATTGGGTTTGTATAAAAATTAATGAAACCAAATGCAGAAAAATACTTGCATTGAAGATATCGCTACAAACAATTAAAATTCTTTAAAATAAGAATCTTGGTCGTCGACCTACTTCTGTCAAAGAGTTCTTCGCGCTTGGAAGGAGCCAACGTCCTTCAAGCAGCGCGTGGAAGCCGCTTTGACTTCTGCTACGTCCCATGGCTATGTTCTTTGAGGACTGTCTTCACTCGGGAGAAAAATAAAAAGTTCACCGGAGCCAGATCAGGACAGTAAGGTGGCTGGGAAAGCGTTGCGATACCGTTCCGATTCAGGTAGTCGTTTACTACAAAGCAAGTATGGCTTGTTGCATTTTCCTGATGAAGCTCCCAATTGGCGGCAATGCCTGGACTCACTTGGTTGAACTTTCGATTCAATCTTTTCAGACGATTCATCGAGTCCCACATATAATTTAATGGCATAGAGCTGTTCGATAGAACGTTACATTTTTTAGTTTCAACCAACCCTAGGTATAGGGGGTTCACTAAAACCACAATACAATCTGCGCGGAAGCTACATGGTGACTGGCAGTCAGCGCTTGTTAAAGCTGGCTTCCGCCTCTATCGAACCCACACCCACTTGATATTGTACAAAGCCTTTAGGCGACTCCTCCCTAGCCCTCAAACGCCACGAACAGTGGACCGACTGCTAAACTGGTTTTCAACCCCATTAAAGCCTTCCTTGTCTTTCATAAAGAATGAAATTGAAGAATCTGCGATGTCGTTTAAGCGTTTTTATGTCATATTACGGATAATTCAAATTAGGATGAAGGAAATCATTTAAAATAAGGTAAATATTTTATCTTGATATGTCTCAAATATGTGTATGAATTTACTTATTTATATTACTTTCTTCTAAAACTTTTGCGCGCTTTTGATATACTGAATATAAGCTATGCTATAATATACCACGTGTTTGGAAATCGAGTGCTTTGTAATATATATTTTTCAATGATTGTATTTTTTAGAAACATAATTACTGTTTCGGATTTGGAATGCATTTATGTTTTTTAAAGTGATATTTTTTTCGGTAAATTTTTGTGTTTTAACTATCTTATAGAATATATTCTAAAAATAGATATTTATTTGTTAAATAGATAAATTTAATGAACATTATATTTTTCTTTTAACAATCAAATTAAACTTTGCACTATATTAAAGTTACTTAATTTTATTATTATAGTTCATTTATTTTATTATATTTTACATGAATGCGTTCTTCTTTAAACTTTAAAATGTCTAATTTTTTATTACGCATAAAAAAAAACATCTATATAAATTGCTCATTTTTGTTCAAATAAAGAACGAATGAAAAAAAGGTAACAAAAATACAATATTTTAAGATATTCCTACATATATTTTGCTATTTATTTCAAAATATGGCTTAGACCTTTATGAAATAAATAGCAAAGTTTATTGTTTTAGAAACGTTTGAAAATTACATCTTTATAATTTTAATATAATTTTGGCAGAAAATAATAGTCAATTATTCTCAGATATTTTAACTCCCTCAAAGTTTCCATTTTTTCCATTTTTAATATTAAAATTGATGAGTTTCGTTCAAATAATTGATTACATATTCAGATTTTAAAATAAGCTATTTTAACTCGATAGTCAAAATGATTTTATGACTATGATTAGTCTATCTGATCATCCCTGGTGTTTTTTCAATCTAAATGTTGTAGGACTGCAGCAAAGTTTATATGTATTACTGAAATTCACTGTAGCTTATTTCCCATTGAAAAATATGTCAGTAGCACTGATCTTTCATTAAAACCAATTTCTCCAATTACGATTTAGAGGCCGAAAAATATCGATTTTTTTAGTGCCGACCTGTATATGGCCTATAGTGTTGTATACATGCTACATAGTATGTAAAACATTTAGGTCAGTTAGCTATGCTTAACACAGTTAGAATTTCCCCTTCAGTAATTTATGTCGATAAACACAAATGTACACGAATTCTTTTGTGCAGCGTTGTATGTGATCTGTAGAACACACCAAGTAATATGTAAAAAATAGTTAAATTTAGAATCACTTAACGCAATTTAAAATCCACTTCCAAGAAATATGGCTCATGGACAGTACTGTAGCTGAATTATTTTGACGAATATTGTCAAGAATAAAACATAAAACACGCGACAATTACAATTGATATTCCATATGCTAATGGTCAGGTAGGGATACTTAATTTACTAACGTCAAAGGATGAACCGTACAGATATTTCAAACATGTCTCTAAAGTTCACCAATTGATTTATTCCCCTTATCAAAGAAGTATCAAGAAAACACTGTGTGACTTATTATTTGGTACACAAATCAGAGATGAGAGCGCTCCGACGCAAATGACCGATTACTACCACAAAATTTTAGTAGTATTTCTCTAAAGTTATTTAATTACAGAATTTCTGAGATTTAATAAAGCAAAGAATATTATATATATTTAGTGGTAGTAATCAGTCATTTGTGTCGGAGCGTCTCATCCCTGAAAAATGAAGTCGAAAGAGACCTAGCGAAAGGAACATTGATCTTTTAAACACTGCAATCGTCGAACAAATCATCAAAGATCAGGAAGAACTCCGAAAGAAGTTAAGCAGAATATTATCATAATTTAACAAGAAAATCAAAAGCAATATAAACTGAGGTGACAAAAGTCATGGGATATCCTGCTAATAGCGTGTCGGACCTCCGTTTGCCCGGCGAAGTGCAGCAACGCACTCCACGAATCGCTTTAAGTCCTCTGGAGAAATATTGAGCCATGCAGCCTGTATAGACGTCCACAATTCCGAAGGTGTTGCCGGTGGAGGATTTTGTGCACGAACTAATCTCTCGATTATGTCCCAAAAATGTTCGATGGGATTCATGTCGGGCTATCGCGGGGGCCAAATCATCCGCTGGAATTGTCCAGAATGTTCTTCAAACCAATCGCGAACAGTTATGACTCGGTGACATGGCGCATTGTCATCCTGGAAAATTCCATCGTTGTTTGGGTACATGAAGCCCATGAATGGTTGCAAATGGTCCCCCAGTAGCTGAACGTAATCATTTCCAGTTAACGATCGATTCAGTTTGACCAGCGGACTCTGTCTATTCCATGCAAACACAGCCCACAGCATTATGAAGCCACCACCAGCTTGAACAGTGCCTTGTTGACAACATGGGTCCATGGCTTCATGGGGTCTGAGCCACACTCGTACCCTTCCATCAGCTCTTACCGATTGAAATCGTGACTCATCTGACCTAGCCACATTTTTCCAGTTGTCTTCGGTCCAACTGATATGGTCACGAGCCCAGCAGCGCCGCTGTTTGTGATGTCATGCTGTTAGTAATGGCACCCGAGTCGGTCTTCCGCTGCCATTGCCCATTAAAGCCAAATTTCGCCGGTTGGTTGGTTGGTTGTATTGGGTTTTATGGCGCAAAATCCCGATAGGAACATGCTGCGCCAAACAAAAAGCGAGTCAAGAAAAAATAATGAAATGAGATAAAATGTAAACTGAAAGGCCATCTGCATGGAGTACCCATCCAGATGTAGTCGTCAAACAAGGGTAAAAAAAAAAAAAAAAAAAAAAGTAAAAATAGAAACCCAGTAAAGCAAAGTAAATGGAAGTTAAGTAAAAGTAAAGCAAAGCTATCTGGATGGGGTTTCCATCCAGATGTCAGTAAAGTCAAACTTATGAAGCTTATAAAAACTAAATCTCAAAATAAAAACCAGCGTGTTTTAAAAAGGTAAAGAGTGCCCCATGAGGTGTTTCCCCAATGAGGTTTGTCAAGATTGGTGATGATGTGTTAAAATATATTCTATGTAAATGCCGGAGGCTCGGAAAATCAGTTAAAACATGATGAATGGTCAGGTAATCAAAATGACAATGTGGACACATGGGTGCATCCTCCCGAAGTAAAAGATGTTTATGAGTGATTCTTGAATGTCTAATTCTCAGACGAGTCAGAATAACATCAGTTTTTCTTGGATAAATCGGAAACCAGGTCATTATTGTTGGTTTGGTATGGTGCAGTTTATTATTGTATTCCAAATCCCAACTCTCTTGCCATTTATTACGAATAAAGTGTTTTATAAGTACTTTAACGTCTGAGAATGGAATTCTATGGTAAAAAGGATTAAGAGCCAGTTTTGCCGCATCATCTGCCTTTTCATTTCCAGGAATACCCATGTGTCCAGGTACCCAGCAAAATAAAATTCGATAACCACGTCTTGTCAATTTATTGTAAAAATCCAGGATAGCTGAAACATAAGGATGCTTTTTAAAAGATCTAATTGCATCAATAGAACTATTTGAGTCAGTATATATGATGAAGGATGTGTTATGGTGATGAGAAATGTGCAACATCACTCTCTCTATCGCAATTAACTCAGCTGTAAAGACAGACATTGATGCGTGAAGCCGATAACTAAAACTAGTATTGTCGATAAAAACCCCGCAGCCAACGATATTCCCACTCTTAGAACCATCTGTATAAATATCAGTGTAGGTATTAAAATTTGCACGATGTTCAGCAAATAATTGTTGAAAAACTGCAGGAGCCAAATTGTTTTTGTCGTATCCTTTAAAAGGATGAAGCGAAGTAATATCGGGAGGTTTCCAAGGAGGGATTACATGCAATGGACATGGACTCACCTCAATATTACTCAGAGGGCCATTGTCAATAATATTCCTAATTCGGACTCCGAAAGATTGTATGCAAGAGGGTCGATGCTGATAAAGAATATCATTGTTGGTATTTAAAATATAGGTGTGAAGAGGATGGCCAGGATGAGAAAGGACACGGTAATACAAATCTAATGATAGTTTTTCACGAGTACGGTATAATGCTGGTTCATTACAGTCAACATAAAGACTTAAAATTGGAGATGTACGAAATGCACCAGAGCAAACACGGAGTGCGCTATGGTGCACAGTGTCAAGTGTTTTAAGAACAGAATTACGGGCAGAACCATAGACCTGGCAGGCATAGTCGATTTTTGTACGAATTACAGCTCTATAGATTTTAAGCAGAGAAGTGCGGTCTGCTCCCCAAGATGTATTAGAAAGTACTTTAAGTAAATTAAGCGATTTTTCACATTTTGTCCGTAATTGTAAAACATGTGGTAAAAAAGTAAGTTTTTTGTCAAAATATAGGCCGAGATAACGAACGTTCTCCACAACAGGAATTTGAGATGAACCGATAAAAATTTCAGGATCTGAATGCAGATCCCTCCGTCTACAGAAATGCACACAAGAAGTTTTGTCAATAGAAATTAAAAAACCATTTTTGTTAGTCCAACTAAGAATACTTTTTATTGCACTTTGCAGTTGTCTCTCAATAAAACGAATGTCTTGTCCCATACACATAATGCGGAAGTCATCAACATATAAATCTCCCTTGACAGAAGGGGGTAATTGATTAAGAATGTCATTTATTTTAATAGCAAAGAGGGTGACACTCAGGACACTACCCTGAGGTACACCCTCTTCTTGTACATAGAAACTGGATAAAATCCTGCCAATTCGAACTTGAAATGTTTGAATGGCAAGGAAGTTTTTAATAAAAATTGGGAGGTTCCCACGAAAGTCCAGGTTAAAAAGATCACGAAGAATCCCATAACGCCATGTTCTGTCATAGGCTTTTGCCATGTCAAAAGATACTGACACCAAATGGTTGCGTTTAAGAAAAGCTGTCCGAATGTAATGTTCAAGGTGTATCAGGTTATCGATAGTTGACCTACCACGTCGACACCCACTTTGAAATGCGGCAAGGCAATTGTTAGTCTCTAAAATATGCACAAGGCGGCGTTGACCATTTTTTCTAATAGTTTGCAAAGGCAGCTAGAAAGTGCGATCGGCCTGTAATTATTCGGATTGCTAGCATCTTTACCTGGTTTAGGAAAGGGAATAACAACCGCTCTGCTCCAAGATCGGAGGAAGTATGTTCCACCCAAATCCTGTTGAAAAGGGAAAGGGGATTGTTAAGAGAGTGTGGAGAGAGGTGCTTGAGCATGATGTATGTGATGCCATTATGACCTGGGGTAGATAAGTGACTGTCTCGCAAACAATCTATCAGCTCTGATATAGTGAAAGGTTGATTATATGAAAATGAATTATGAGTATTAAAATTAATCCTGGTCAATTCAGTTTGTCTTTTGTACGTTAAAAACGGTTCTGGATATGAATCTGAGTTTGAAATAGATGCTAGGGTATTCCCTATTGTCTCAGCTATGTTTTTAGGAGAAGTAATGGTATGACCGTTATGTTTTAAAATGGAAATGTGACTTTCAGAGTACAGGCCCATGCATTTTTTTTTACTTTTTGCCAGAGCTCTTTACTTGATGTGTTAGAATTTATGCTTGAGACGTATTTAACCCAGGATTCACGTTAGCTTTTACGTCGCACTCTTCTAGCTTCTGCCTTTGCCTTTTTTATATGCTATATAGTTAATATTATTAGGATACCTGCGAAATAGACCCCAAACCTTCCGTTTTTTTTTTTTTTTTTTTTTTTTTTTGCTACTTGGCAATCACTATTCCACCATGGTTTTCTGTGTTTATGAGCAGATGGAGTTTTGGGAATGTTAGCGTCAGCAGCAGTGATAATACAGTGAGTTACGTTATCAACAGCTTTGTCAATATTTCCCTCAATCATGCTAACTGTAATGTTTGCAAGTGCAGTAAAAGTTGGCCAATTGGCTCTGTCATATATATATCTTTTGGGAGAGTTATTACAATCTCTATCGGGAGAATTCATAGAAATAAAAGTTGGAAAGTGGTCACTGCCGTGTAAGTCATTTGAAACCCAGAAGTTCCAAAAGGGATAGAGTGATGGGGTGCAGATTATAAGATCTATTGCATGGAATGTAAGTGTTGGCTCGTGAAAATAGGTATGATCACCGTTATTGAGCAGGCATAAGCCGTTGTCAGAAATCATTTTTTCTAAAATATTACCACGGTGATTAGAATCACTGTTTCCCCAGAGTGGGCTGTGTGCATTTAAATCTCCAACAATGATATATGGAGTGGGGAGTTGGAGAAGGAGATTATCCAGATCTGCTGATTGAGTTTTATGGTTCGGGGGTAAATAAATGGTACATATTGTTACGAGTTGTTTTATATGTACATGGACTGCAACAGCTTGTAAATTTGAGTTTAAATTAATGTGAGTATGGGGTAAATTGCGAGAGATGAAAAGAGCTACTCCACCAGTGGCCCTTTCATTACCAGTAAAATCTTTTCGGTAGCTAGCATAATGTCGTAATTTTGCTTTGTCATTGGGTTTTAAATGAGTTTCCTGTAGAGCTAAACATAATGGTTGATGGTCAGAGAGAAGATTACGGATTTCGTCATGTTTATTGTGATACCCAGGGCAGTTCCACGAGATAATATTAGTCATGACTGAGTTTTTTTTTGGATAAATTTATCTGCGGTCTTTTATCCGGAGATAGTAGAGATACTATCTCCATCGTTAAATTCTTCATCCGGTTCTGGGTGAAGAGCAACAGCATCGTCCTCCTCCATTTTTTCTATCATTTTTGGATGGATTTCATTTTTGGATGTTTTATTCTTTGTCTTTTTGGCTAGATTTTCAGATGAAACAGTGGCTTTAATTATTGGTAGATTGAATTTATCTGCATCAGATCTATGGTTGGTTTTTAGATGTCCTCTTTTGGTGGTATTTTGAGAGCCTCTTTTAGGAATATGAGATTGTGATGATTTTGAAGAGGCATTTTGTGATGGTGTAGGAGGAACAGATTTTGGTGACTTAGGAGGACGAGAGTTCGGAGACTTAGAAGAAAAATATTTCGGTGGCTTAGGAAGGTTAGATTACGTTGAACTATTTGTTTTACCAGAATTAGTAGACAGGTTGATTTCTTTTTGACTTCCTTGGCAATTATTTTCAATTGGGAATTCGGTTTGTGTTGCAATACTTTGATATGTTTTATGAACGGTTTTAGCTAAGGCAGCAGTATATGACACACCAACTTTGGGTGTTCTGGATTCGACGATTTTTCTGGCTTCTGGGTACGGTATGTTATCTTTTGTGCGTATGGTCTGTATCTCTTTTTCTTTTTTCCACTGTTCACATGATTTAGCGTAAGATGGATGATTTTTTTTACAGTTGACACAACAAGGTGGAGCATTGCATTGCGCACTTTCGTGGCCAACTGCACTGCACCGACCACAGGTTTCCTTACCTTGTCAATTTGTTTTTGAATGCCCAAAGCGTTGACAATTAAAGCAACGCAGTGGGTTTGGTATGTATGGTCTGACAGAACATGATAAATAACCAGCTTTTATGTATTTTGGTAACTTGGGTGTGTTAAAAGTAAGTATAATGTGCTTTGTAGGTATTTGAATTTGGTTAGAGGGTATCTGTTCATCCCGACGGTAGATTTTGATTCTTCTAGCTTCTGTGACATTTTGTTCTTTTAAGTTTTCCAGTAATTCATCCTCACTAACATAAAAGAGGTCAGGCTCGGAGATCACTCCGCGAGATGAGTTTAAAGTATGATGTGGCGATATTGTGACAGCAATGTTAGCAAAGTGTGTACATTTTTTTTAAGTTAGCTGCCTCTTGACTATTGTTTACTTCAATTAGCAGCTCACCTGTACGGAGTTTTCTTATTGTTTTGGGTTCGCCAACCAGTCCTTGAATAGATTTATTAATCAAAAAGGGTGATGTTCTATCAAAACTCCAATCTTGGCGTTTGACGATGAAGAATCTTTCTTCAGTTTCACTTTCGTGAGAGTCGGGTTCTTTAGATTCCGTACTGGAAGCAGAATCTTCGACTCTCTCACCCCATGAATCTTTTTTGACCTGATTAACAGTAGCTCCTGACCCAGAGCTCAATGTGTTATTTTTCTCTTTATTAGCTTGTGGGGCTTCCACATCGCATATTTGATTTCCTGATATTGTAGCCATATTTAGAAAGGAGTGAAAAAACGCCAGGCATCGGGCCTGGTCACCGACCCTTCTTCTTACCGTTACTTTAGGCGCAGGTCTCAAAAGGGTGAAAACTATCAACAAACTTCCACGTTTTTCGAACGTTGGATTAAACTCGATAGCATCTCCAAACTCTAGTTCTTTCACAGTGGAACTCGGTTGTCGTAGGTAAGCCTTTACAGCTCTGTCCAACATATATCGCCCTTACGTCGAAAGGACACCAGTCGCCCAGTGGATTCCTAACCACCGCCATACAAGTATGGCGTCCACCGATCACGGAACCGGAATTCGGAGATGCCCTGCACTCTGGCACTCGAGAACAGCCTAAAAAGGTAGAAACGAGGCGATGAGATTAAAAAACCTCAACACCCAGAGTGTCTCACGTGAAAATAAAAAAATCCACTATTGTAAAAAAGAAAAAGTAATGTGAGAGAGAACTTAGAAAAAAGGTGTATTTTTGTCTTTTTTAAAACTTTTAAAACATTTTTTTCTTTATTTTTTTTTAACAGAACGAGAACAATGTTAGTAGAACAAAGAACAATTTGAACAAATAAGTTTGTAAAAAACTAGAACATGAACTGGAACAAAGAGGGATAACAAACTAAAAAGAGAAGATTAAAAAGTGTGAAACAGAGAGAAAAGGATAGACAACCAAAAAGAGAAGAAGACAGGAAAGGAGAAAGATCGCTCGGGAATCCGGGGTCGCGAAACCCGTAAATACTTAAAGAAGGCATTCCCCTGGGGGACCAAATTTCGCCAGACTGTCCTAATGGACACGCCCGTCGAACGTCCCATATTCATTCCTGCGGTTATTGCACACAGTATTGCTTGTCTGTTCACATTGACAAGTCTACGCAGACGTCGCTGGTCGCGATCATTAAGTTAAGCCGGTCGACCACTGCGTTGTCCATAATGGGAGGTTATGCTTGAATTTAAGTATTCTTGGCACGCTCTTCACACTGTGGATCTCGGAATGTTGAATTCCGTGACGATTTTCGAAATGGAATGTCCCATGCGTCTAGCTCCAACCAGCATACCGCGTTCATAATCCATTAATTCTCATCGTGTAGCTATAATCACACAATCAATTTTCTCACACGAAGCATTTGAACACAAATGAAAGTCCTGCCCAGGCACTGACCATTTATACAATTTGTAAGCGATACTACTGCCATCTTATATTTCCATATTGCTATCCCATGACTTTTGTCACCTCAGTGTATTTCAGCCGAAAAAACTCCAGAAACTACAACCTTGGTGAAATCGTTTCCCTTAAGAGATCGCACAAATGAGAAGGAATAAAGTTGAAATCTTGATTCTTAAAAAGTGACTAAAATAAAGTTCACCGATATTTACGATGTTGAGAGAATCTTACCTACCGAAGGATCGATGAATACAATTGTGCTGAGCATATGGCACATTGTCCGGGCGAACGCTATTTTTTTTCCGAAACAGATTTTTATTTTCTGTCTCTCTTACATGTTTTTTTTTTCGAGTTTATTGTGACAGTAATTATGAGGAACAATACCTGCATTGCTACGCTACTGTGACGGAGCCGGCGGATGTGTGTGATATCCCGATCATGTTTTTGTTTGTAAGAACAAACAGTGTTTTTTTGTTTTTGTTTCTTCTTAAGTTTACTGACATTGTTTTGCTCGCTCAGGCTCCATATCTCTAAATGTCAGTACGGCCGAGTGTGGGGTCTTGACGATGGCACTGGATACGACGTGCCGACGGGGTTACTGTTGTACTGCAATAAGAGGAAGCTTACTGGAACGCAGCGGGAACAAGCTGGAATGG
This sequence comes from Maratus speciosus, assembly GCA_963932465.1. Taxonomy (NCBI): domain Eukaryota; kingdom Metazoa; phylum Arthropoda; class Arachnida; order Araneae; family Salticidae; genus Maratus; species Maratus speciosus. Next base: position 193,837,263 of record OZ010790.1, read on the forward strand.
AATAGAATCGAGTTCGCCTTTGATGTAGTGATGTGGCTAAACTTTTTGATGCTAGTAAATGATTAAATTCAAGATGTACTTGCTAGAGTTGAACTATTTCACGCAATATAAACAGTTTTATTCATGTTCCACTCAAAGAACGATATTTAAAACAGTGTTCATGCTTCTCATTCAAAGTTTTTGTCTTTCTTCTCATTCTTTGAATAAATGTTCTTTACTAATAAATGTTTAACGGAGTAATTCTTACGTTGGTATGCCCCCCCCCCCCCCCCACACACACACGCAAAAAAAAATTAATGTTCCACCAAATTAATAGAATCCACTGTACATACTTAACCTGTCGGATTGATATCTATTGGAAAGTGTAAACTATATTAGGACTGACTGATTTTTTTCTTTACAGCATGTTTAGCGATTAAAGAAAAAAAAAAGCTTAAATTTTAAAGATTTTAACATTCTGATTGGTCAAGACCCAAGTACAACATCTATTTGGGAAAATTAATGCAAACTAGAACCAAGACTGTTTTTTTATAATACTGCATGCAAAATTTATAAGCTTCCACGCGTAAATGCCACTTATTTCATCATTTTAATACGCTATAGATAATAAATTATAATAATTGTTTAACGGAATTTTTCAATAAATAAATGTTTAATGTAGTAATTCTACGTTTTTTGCGCCTCCCCCCCCAAAAAAATTCGTATATAGGTGGCGCTACTTAACCTGTTGGATTGCTAGTTATTCGAAAGTGTAAAACTAAATTGAGATTGACTGACTTTTCCTCTTCAGTATGTTTAGCTATTAGAGAAAAAAAATTACATTTTAAAATTTTAAAGTTTTTAACATTCTGATTGGCTGAGACCCAAGAACAACATCAATTTGGAAAAAAATATGTAAACTAAAACAAAGACTATTTTTTATATTTCTGCATTCAAAATGTATGAGCTTCCACGTGTAAATGCCACATATTTCATCTTTTTAATACGTTATTGTTAATAAATTATTGAATATCATTCAGAGGATAAAATGTTCTCAAAAACTATAAAAATCAGTTTCATATGATTAGGATAAGATCTACAATAAAATGTTTTCGACAGTTAGTTATTAATTAGAATCTTTAAAAATTCAGGAATCCGTGAAACACAATAATCATTAAATATGTTACGTTTTTCTTAACACAGAAAATATGAAAATCTAACAAAAATATTACAATTATTTTTCCTTTAACAAAGTATTTTTGCTACACAGAATGTGCTTATCTTAGGAAAATATTTTTTTAAACATTATGCAAAACAAACTTGCTATTTTCTTTAATAAATGTTTATTAGACTTGTTACAAGTACTTTTGAAACGTGCATCTTGTATACTTAGTTATGCATGAAGAACTTTATTAACACATATTTTGAAAAATATATGTTTATTAAAACTTCTCTTCCTTTATTTCTTTTTTAATAACATTTAAATCTTATTTGTTAGCTGTGTGTTGTTTTATCATACCATTTTAACTGTTGTGTTTCATTTTTTAATATTTTAAATTACCGTGCCAAGTAAAATGGTTGCTAATCTTAATTTTCTATTTCTTTTTTTTTTTCGAATAATTAACTATTTTTCCGGAAATGTAAAAGAATTCTAATAAAAAGTTGTTACGCATGTCATTTTCAGTGAATATTTATTTACTCTTAATGAAATCAGAGATAGCACAAGTGAACGTGTCGTTCAGAAAAATGGTATACCTATTCGGATGTAGGTACTTTAATTCATTATCACAAAAATATTCCGAAGAAGATAATTCGGCTTTTATTGTTACGGTTGCAGCGACAGAAATTTGAAAAATTTCAAATTTCAATACCAATTTTTTTATGTCAAAATTATAGTTATAGTAAAAAAAAAAATAAGTAACCTTCAAATGGTGCATATAGCAGTGATAACGGCGACTTAAAAACCAACGAAATAAACCATTCCGTGCTAAACATGTGCCAACTTTGGTGACCTTGTCATCTGCCGACATTTCGAGGTTCGATGACGTACTTTAATTGGTCTCTGCTTCTTTGTCTTTTTAAAATTGAATGCATAAACACAAATATTATTTGTTAGTTGTGCTTTGTTTTATCAAAACATTTTAACTGTTGTGTTTCATTATTTAATCTTTTGAATTACCATGAAAAGTAAAATTGTTGCTAATCAATCTTTTGAATTACCATGCAAAGTAAAATTGTTGCTAATCTTAATTTTCTATTTTTTTATTATCAAATAATTAGCTACTTTTTCCATAAATAGGAAAGAATTCTTATAAAAAATTGTAGGAGATGTCACTTTCAGTTAATATTTATTTAGTCTTAGTTGCATCAGAGGAGATAGCACTAGTGAACGTGCTGAAACTCCCAATTGCATGTGGCATGAAAAGCACTATTGTACGTGGAATTCTGTGTTGCTATGATGCCATGATTTATTATTAACCAAAATCTTCCTAACATGCTGTGCCAGCGCGTGCACAGGCGAAAGAAATCGCAATTTTTTTTTTTTTTTTTTTTTTTTTTGTTTGTTTGTTTGTGTGAGGTGACTTGTTATCTCTGTCTTTCTTAGAGCTTGTTTAAAGTCACCGTTTCTAGTTATACATGTACTGTTTTTACGCCATTTATACTTTTTCAGTTTGAAGATAATTTTTCGATGAAAAAAGTTGTTCCTTGCCATTTGACATTTTTCGCATTTTGTCACTGTAATCGTAACTATAAGTGCTTGATTTTCGTTCTTCACCTCATTCTCGAACCCAAGCTTTAACATGTTGAGAGTCACCGTATATATATATAAAACTAGAAAACATGAATTCTGCTTTTTCAGAATTTAGTGTCGCCCCGATGAAAGGAAAAAAAATATATATATAAATACGAGTATAGATAGTACAAAGCATAATTCAGTTTTAAGACATAAAACACACGCTTTTATTTTATATAAAATGACGTCATTAGCATCCGCTGAAGAATTCCATATTTAAGACAAGTCTTAAACAACATCTACAGAAAAATGTGCATACGGCTTCACTATAGTGACGTCATATGCGATTACACTGCGATATATCGGAGAATAATACACAAATCCAGCAAAAAGACGATGTCATCATTCAAGAAGCTCGACAAAAAAAGGATCTAATGATTCATATGTTTGGAACATTAATAATTATACATAAAATTAAATATAATTTAAAATAGCTGTGAAGTTATTTAATTTTATATTGTTTTACTGGCTGGATAAGTTTTGAGTGTATTTTAAAAATAACTGTCCGATTAAAAGAAGTCTCCTTATACATTTCAATATTAAATAAGTCATTATTTCCATGAAATCATATTATATTGATAGGCTCAGGATCTGACCTTCATTTTGAGTTTGATTCAAAGTTAGTCTATTTAAATTTTGTTCTAAACCGTATAAAATAATGGTTAAATTTCATTAAAGATTAATATAAATGTATATGAAAAATCCTTAGTTAAATAAGTGCATTTATTTAAGTTGAAGGGACTTAAACATGTTCAGCTTTAAAATGTTTTTCCTTAAAAAAGAATTTCACATAAAATCGTATAGATATAGATTTTTTATTGGGTCGTCAATCGCTAATAAATCGCCAAATAAAGGAAATTTTCATTATTTTTTTACGTACGCAAAATCAACGACTTGCACCAAATTTGTTTAGAAACATATATATATATATCAGAAGAATATTCTGTAATTTTTTCAGATTTTTCCGATTATGCACGCATGGAGACTTTCCTCGTAAGAAGCATATATTTAGAGTAAGGTACCAAAAAAAAAAAAAATGCCCAGTTAATCTGATGGCATTGAGCTTACAAGCTAACCACTCTAATTGAATATTATACTCTTATTTCAAAGAATAATCCCCCTCGAAAAATAAATAAAGGGATTAGCCCCCGTTTCCCCTCTTAATACTTAACCAAAGAACCTCCAAATCTAATCAGGGAAGCTCCTTAACATAACAAACAGGTAAACCAAATTTGAAGCAAATTACATAATTCTGCATGAAAAATCTATTTCGCTAAATTAAGGAGGGTATTAGCTCCCCTATTTCTCCTTTTATGCTGAACCAAGGAACCTACAAATCCAATCAGAAAAGTTCCTTATCAGAATGAACCTAGAAAAAATTAAAAATAAATTAGATAATTCTGCAGGAAATCCCATTTATATAAATTAAGGGGAGGAAACACTTGCCCCCCTTTCTCCCTTTTATACTTAATAAATGAACCTCCAAATGAAATGAAGGAAGCCATATGGGAATAAACTGGTACATAAAACTTGAAGCAAATCGAATAATTCTGCATGAAAAACCCATTTATCTAAATTAAGGGGTGGACTAGCTCCCGTCCCCCCTATATACTTAACCAATAAACCTCCAAATCGAATCAAGGCAGTTCCTTAACATAATAAACCGATATACAAAATTTGGAGCAAATCGAATATTTTTGCATGAAAAACTCATTTACCTAAATTAAAGGGGGTTCCCTTAAAAAAAATCTTAAAAATTATTAAATCCCCTTAAAAATTATTAAATCTTAATCCCCCCTTTCTCCCCTTTATACTTAAGTAATGAGCTTCTAAATCTAATCGGGGAAGCTCCTTAACATAACAAACCAGTATACCAAATTTGGAGCAAATCGAATATTTATGCATGAAAAACCCATTTATCTATTTTAAGGTAGAACCAGCCCCCATCTCCCCCTTTATCCTTAACCAATGAACCCCAAACACTAATCAGAGAAGCGCCTTATCAGAATGAACCTAGAAAAAAAAATTGAAGCAAATCGGATGTTTCTATGAAGAATTATCGCGTTACGTACATAAGTACACACAGAACCGGCGGGCACATAAGCTCTCAGGCTTTGATAGCCTGTGAGCTAAAAAATTATGACAACTTTTCAGAAATAAGTAGTGCGAAGAAATATATCAATATTAATAATGCATTCCCTGTATAGTTACTGATTTCCCATTGAAATTTTAATTAATGAAGTATACTTAATCATATACTATAGTTTTTTAATTTTAATTTCTTCTGTCTTTACAAAAAAGAAAGTTTTTAAAACACTAAATAAAATAAACTAAGACAGACTTGAGCACAGTTAAAAAATAAAATTTATAAAGACAATAAAAAAAATTAAAAATACAATATGTAAACGTTTCGCCAAGCGACACGCAAGGCATCATCAGTACAAAAAATATCCATTGCATTTCAAACGTCAGAACAAATCAAGAATAGTTACCTTATTTTTTTTTTTTTTTATCTTTATAAATTTTATTTTTTAACTGTGCTCAAGTCTGTCTTAGTTTATTTTATTTGGTGTTTTAATGGTTTTTAAATTCAGACGTTAAATGTATATGTACTGTAAAGAAAGTTTTTGTTCGTGAAAATTTTCACCTGCCATTTTATCGACGGATTTATGAGTTTTAGAAAATCTTGAATACGATTGGACTCTTTTTTAGAATGGACATTGAATTTAATCAAACTTTAGATTCAATTAGATCTTGACATAAATTGATGCTGATTAGATTTTCGTATAAATCGTCTTACAGGTGGTGCTTCTGTGCTGCAGTTTTCACGACTTCCATAATAGCTATAGCTCAAGAACTAATGTACGGAATTTCACCAAACTTCATATTCCATCAGAATTTGATATAAATGAATCCTTATTTGGTTTTGGTTATATACCCTCCGAAAAAGTGCCACTGCTATTCTCTGTTTTTTACTATTTCTGCTATATCTATAACTTAGTAACGTATAGAGTGGCATTTAATTTTGGTTGCAGACGGAATTCCTTTACACAGAAGAAAGTTTCGAGATAGACACAACGTGCAGTTTAATTCCAAGGATTCGGGCTGAATTCCTGGCTTGGACATTTTTCACTCTGTTGGCTTTACGGTTAATTAGAATTGTGATAATTCACGTATTTAATATTCAGTAACTTCTGGCATATTTCACTGCTTAAAATTAATCGAAAAATTAATTAAAATAATACATATACTAGTTTAAACTAATATCATAAACGAAAACTATGTTATAAAAATTTGCAAATATAAAACACTATAATAAAACGTTTTAATTTATTCAAAATAAGTAATTTTAAAGTGAATCTATTCTCAAAAACCATGATGCATTTTTATGATTTCACAGAAAAATTTTAATCCTTGTATCATCTTTTTATTTACTACGTTATTTATATTCTCCATCGGTTTACTTTTAGAAAGAGTATAAAATTTTAAATTAATAATCGCCAGAAAATCATATTACTTCTTCTTTGTACAACCATAAAACTTTAAAGTAAGAATTCATTCTTTCAATTCAAAAATGTGCGATAAATGTAGCTTTTTCGAAAATATAATCTTAATTTATGAAATAATGAGTTACGATAATAATTTATATTCCTCTGTAAGTTTTAAGTTTCATTAGTTGATGAAAATTAAAATTTAAGAAATTGGATTAATTGTACAGTTGATAAGGTAAAACTTTTTAATATTTTAGATATTTTCTGAAACTTTATATCACTGTTTAATAAATAATATAAATTTAATTCTCTTTAAAGTAGATGCCATGAAAATATATTCATAGATGTTTTAGTATACTTTTACTGAATTCTTTAATAAGTAGACGGAATAAAATTGACTTTTATATCAGGTCTGTTGTCTCGAAAAAGTTGAAAATCGTTTACCTGTAACTACAATACATTTATTTTATTTATTACTTTTTGGTATATTAAATTAAAAAAAAGCGCAGAAAAAGGCGTATTTCAGTGTGATTTATTGATGATAAATTTGGATTCTTTTTGAAAGATAAACGCATTAAAATTTATTCCAGATCTTGAAATAATTAATACAATCTTTTAAAACGTAAAATAAAAGGAAAAGGAATGAGGTTAAAAATATAGTTTTAATCGCATTTGACTTTAAGTAATGGATTCTCATACATAAAGAAAAATTCATTCTACAGTGTTCACTTATTTTTGTGACGATTTTCGGAAAACAAATATAGAAACAAATGTGAGAATTTTATTTTCTTATACCTGTAATCTAATACACCTTTTCTTGAATTATACTACATTTTGAATCAAAAATAAGAGTTTTTTTTCTTCTTAATATCAAGGGTGATTTTGTTCTACACATTGACCCCTCTTCCAGAGGTCATCCAATATTTCGGGATGCCACTTATAAAAAACTAGTTTTTAAAGTTCAGATGTACAGTAACCAATGGGAGGCAAACCTGGGGACATGGTTACGAGGCATGTAAATGGAATAGCTTCAATTCCAGTTTCATATCTCATTTTTTTATATAAATATAGCAGTAGATTAAGTATAGCTGGTAGACTTAGCCTGATGGACCTTAACACAGTGAAAATTATTTGAATAAAATGATATAAAATATATTTAAGAAAAGTAACGAAATATGTTTTATAAAAATTGTTTTTAATGCAAATGTATATAAACAATATAAGAATCTACTTTCTATATCTACTTTTCTAGTTTTAAGTTTTCCATTATTAGAGCATCCATCAACAACCGTAAAAACTTTTGCAAAACCTTCCTTGTTTTCTCTCAGTTAATAGTTTAGGTCTTTTCCGGCAGTATTTTTTTTTATAGCAATCATATAAGTACAGAGGGTCCCAAAAGATCCGTACAACTTCAAAATTTTATTTAAAAAAAAAAATAATAAAAAGATAGACCTATAGCAAAACTAGTTACACAACAGATTGAAAAACTCAAAAAGTTTTTTTTTTTTTTTTTTTTTCTACAGTATGTTTCTGGTGGTACAGTATGTTTATAGCACTGCACAACACGTAAACGATTATTAAAAAATTCAGTTATTCTAATTGGTCGCTCTAGCGCTAGAGAAGAATGTGTGGATCGCGTACTTGAAACATTTTCTAGAAGGCCTAGAAAATTAATTCATTGAAACCAGATATCGAAGCAGTAGTAGCTACTTTTGATGTTAGCATGCTAAAACTTTCGTGGATTGGATTGGAATATCGTCATGATATTCTTCGTGTTACGGAAGGATCTCATGCTGAGGTTTACTAAGGCAGCAGAAAAAAAACAAAAAAACTTTTTGAGTTATTCTATATGTTATTGTAACTACTTTTGTTGTAGGCCTATTATTGTTTTTAAAATAAAATTTTGAAGTTGTACGGCTCTTTTTGGGACACCATGTATATCCAAGCCTCATCAATGGTAACTATATATATCAATTTATCGCCTATTGAATAATTTTCATGCAACAATCCGCCCTTACTCCCACTCTGAGAAACATGTTTTCGCATTAGAAGGTGGAAATCCTGCTTTTTAGATAAGTTTAGAATCAGATTTGATTTAATTATCAAATGAGTAATTTCTTTTCGTAAAGAGAATTTTCATAGCCTTCGATCCACTGTTTTTTTCATCTATGTTTTAAAGCAATGATTATTTTTCATGACGCAGTTGATAATGAAACCCTATTTCGAATTGATGCCATATATGTATATGGGGCATTCTCACAATCTTTTGACTTTCATGTCCCTGAATAATAATTTTTATTTTAATACACTTTTTTGTGTTTTTTTTTATTTCATATACTGGGGAGCGCCCCATTGCATGATTGCACAACAATATTAACGAGATAAATAAGTTTTGGATGATGTTGGGGTTTCAAACACCTGGAAAACTCCTATACCGTCCCGTGTCCCTGATGCTGATTTTTAAGTTTTGAGCTATCTGGATAAAATTGTTTCACTAAAAGTAATTCGATGTAATTTTTTACCGAAACTGGAACTATTGTTTTATATAAATAAATAGCTAAAAATTAACCTACATATATTTTTAGGGTTGTTATTACTTTTTAAACTCTGTCCTTGTGTTTTAGATTCCTTACCATCCCTCTTCTAAAATTGTACAGAAAATCATTACAGTTGCAACCACAGAATTTTTTTCAAGTTTTTTCTCATGCAAAAGTATGCTAGAGAAATAATGTCTAAAATTCTTTGGCAGGAAACTTACTGTAGAATTTAAATATCAATTTTAAGCATCGTGGCTTTATTGGTAGTCACACCGTCTCCAAGATTTATTCCTGCACTTTTCGAGGTAAATTAATAAAAATAATAATTTAACCCAATATTAACAACTGTTTCTAAAAATCAATGAACATTGTGGCTATCACTTAGTCTTAACATGGTTTTCTTAAAAATAGGTGGCAATTTTCCTTACCGTTCCATCCTTACCGTCCCTTTTTTTACCATTTCGTCCCCTTTTTCCAATACCATCCTCTTTTTTTACCTTACCGTGGCTTCTTTAATACCCCTTTAAGACAATGTTATACAAAAATTCTGTATTAAAAGTACTACATTGTTATTATTTCTTACTAGCTGTTACCCGTGACGTCGTTCACGTAACATAAAAAGAAGAATTGAATTAATTAAGCAAAACATTTCCCTTCCGATAATTAAAAAAAATATATAATAAACCAATTGTTTATCACATTTTATAAGTGACAATCTATATATATAAATATATATTACGCTATAGTAAGTGGCACATAAATCGCAATTATTTGTTAATTGTTTAATGGCAACGCCCAAATGAAACGCATCTCATTGGTTATTGAACAGCATTTAATGCTTCTAATGCATTTAATGCATATTCCTATAAGGGGGGGGGGGGGTATCCGTAGGGGACCGTATTCTGCCACCAAAATTGACGCGAACTTGACGATATCTCTAATAATTCGTCAAATGCCCATAGACTTCCATTGTAAACCAATAGGGTTTACTTGCTTACAGAAAATCAACAAATTGAGATATTTTAATGCAACAAAAACTAATATTAGCTTAAGGGATTATATTAATTATATTTAACCCTCTCGCTGCGTAGTTTTTTAAAATCAAAATAGGTTCAAAAATCACGCATTTTTTTTAATACATATTTCAAATCTATATATAGCTTAGATTTTAAATATGTAAACCTTTTTTGTAAAAGAGTTCAAGATCTTAAATGGGATATGATATTAGAAATTAGGCGAAATCAGGACTGTCAATGGAGACTATTTTTATAGTCTCACACTACTTTTGTAAGAAAATCAATTTTGTAGCATATTTCTCTTGTAGATGTTGTTAAAGTCTATATGAATTTTTTTGTATTTAAAAAGTGGTCCGAGTTGAAATAAAAAATAGTCGCCAGTGGAAAAAATGAATCCCCAATGAAATCTCAGATTGCGCAAATTTTGCTACTTTTGCGTTGCCCGAGGAAATCTCGGGTTGCGCAGCGAGAGGATTAAGGGAGTCCAAGTAATTTAAATTATGAATAAAAGTAACAGGATACAATGCTTAGCATGCTTTCCCAAACATAAATTTTAAGGGAGACCAAACTGGTCGCCAAGGGAGGCTAGTAAGTAATTTAAGGTATTTCTTTATTATAAGGTCATTGACATAACTTAGGTTTATACGCTGAACCAGGATGTCTGTTTATATCATGAAGTAATAAGAAAATGGCAAAGATGTCATATACGCACCGGGGTACCTAATTGTCGCCAACATAGATTATTTTACTTGATATGGTAACCCAGCTATTGTTGTTTATTTATTAATAAATAGTTTATTTACTTTAATTTTCTTTTAAAATTATATAAATTGCTTTGTTCTATAGTTCTTAATGAAACTTTTTTTATTTATTGTTATTTCCTTTTTAAGCAATAGAACATAATTTAAAAATATACATGTAACTGGTATTCGAAAACGATGTTTTCTCCAAATTGGTATCAAAAACAGATCGCGCCAAGCCAAGTGCGTATATGGCATCTGTGCCAAGAAAATTATCGTATGATACTGTTTTATATGTTTTACAATCATACTTGTCATCAAAGGTGGGCGAAGAATTGGTCATCTGGAATATCATTAAGTCTTTACTACAAAAAAAAAAATCCTATTTACAACAATGTATTTACTTTTGCACATAACTTCTTTTTCTAAAAAAAGCAAATTGATTACGAACCCGATATCCGAACATAACCTTTCTATCTAGTTAATTTTTTACTTTTTAAGAATGAAAATACATATTTCCTGCTAATGATTACGTCATTTTCGACATTGATAATTTTACTGTGCATATTATTGACACTTGCTATCCATTTGCTCTTCAATAGTTTTTAGTTTTAATTTTAAATTGAAATTGGAATCTTTCTGTTAACCGTGCGCAGACGATAAACCATGATAACAATTTTCTTTAAATAATAAGAATTTATACCATAATACAATCTCATTTTATTTCAACATCAAAGCATATCCATTTTATATTTTCCATATATGACGTCACATTTGTCTTCTTTCCGCACTTACTCAAAATTCATGCCCTTGTATTGTTAAAAATACGTGAAAATTTCCGTTTTAATCTTTCAATTAGAAATTAAATTATTATTCTAAGTTTTTATTGTTTGGCAACGAAAAAGGGAAGATGGTTAAATTTTATCGGGAAAATGTCAATTCATTATGTATGAAAAATAATGAAATTTTGGATTATTAAGCAAAATATTTGAATAAAACAAATTAAACATAGCCTATTTTCATTTCCAGGTTGTAATCCATCTATATCCAAAAATACAAAAGCATTAATTCATTCGTTTAGATGCTGACTTCATTCATACATTCGGACACACATTGACATTTATAATATTATAAGGATTTGAATGTCCTGTGGGTGCTATGAAAATTCATTATAAGTAAAAATTTAGAAGAAAATAAAAAGTTATAATGGTAAAATGGTAAAGAAAATTAAACTCGCAAGTTTAACTTAAACCTCAGTTAAATAAAAAAAAAAAAAAAATTCGCTGCTGACCATTTTTTTTTTTTTGAATCATTAAGGCATTCGTCTATCAGATTGAAATGTTATTTTAGCAAGTTTAATTTTGTCAGATTTTTTTTTCACAAAAGTATAAAGATTGTGAGAATGTCCCATATATATACAGGACGATTCAAAAAAATTTTACAAAATGACATGGTAAATCATGCATATAACAAGGATGATAAATCCCATAGGAACGTAGGGTCACAAACCTCTTATTTAGTCACAAATACAGGGTGTTCCATCCTAACTCTATTTGGGTTGACTGTAATAAATTTCAGAAAACTGAAGTATATTACAATAAAACATTTAACAATCATTCTCACCCTTGTTGTAAATGTGATAACACCAAACAAAAATGGTAGAAGTTTGGATTATACGCGCTAGTAGTATGTAATTGACGCCCCACATTTTGGACTGTGAATATCATCGATTACTTCATACAGCATGTTTCTCCATATCTTTTAGTGATGGTATCACATTTCACAGAAATTCAGGAACATATCGTTGCATTTTCATTACAATGTTTTTATTTTTATCGAAATTATTATTGTCAACCCAAGTTCATTTCGGATGAAACACACTGTATTTTTGACTAAATAATGTGTTTGCGGCCCTATGTTCCTATGTAATTTTGTTGTATGCCTGATTTGCCATGTCATTTTGTAAACTTTTTTTGAATCACCCTATATATATAGCTTTTAGCTTTTTTTTCTCACAGAAAACGACTGATTTGCTTATATCATTCAATTCTGTACACTTGATAACGTAATTCAATATATAAGCTATTCAATTTTCTTTATCGGTATCCATATTCTTCCTTTTTTTCCCTTCCATATTAATTCTTGTAAAATAGTACAGGGTATTTTATTTTATACATATCAGCTTGTATATTATATGTTTTTGGTATCCATATTAAGTGTGATGGTGGAAACTGTATTATTGTCATTTCATTCATACTATCGCGATTTTGATGGTGGTCGGTAACGTTTAATTAAAGGTTTATATATTTATATATATAATTTATATATATATATATATATATATATTCATGTAAATATAAATAACAGAGAAAATCAATATCTGTTACATTTTTATGTTAATAAATTTATAGAAATGGAAACCAAGCACTTAATGTGGGAGTAAAGATCAATATTTTTCAAAATTTTACCCAGTGTTTGCTAGTTTTGCTTTTATGAAAATGGGTCTAGTGGCGAAGGTATGAAGAAGAATGTCCGTGTGTTTTTTTCAAAAAGTTAATGGGCGTAAAACTTTTAAGTCGAATATGGATGTCCCAAGTTTAGTCAATATTAAGGTTTTCATAAATTAAACGTACGATCTGTAACATATAATTCGTAAATGAAATTTTAAGCACTGAAAAGTTTCGTATAAGGATATTTTTCAAATATTCCTATAAGATACTCTTATTAAGTCTTACCCACTTAAAAAATAATAATAATACAAGACTTTCATCACACTTACTGATTAAAATACCAATTTTTAGTATAGTATAATTAAAAAAAGTTAAGTAATAAATTTTTTTGAAACATAATAATATAATTCATTTACATCACTGTTTTCTTTTCTTACTTTTAATACTGAAAGATAATTGAAGTTTAGTCTTGGCTGTAACCATAAACTTTTTTTTATGTGTTTCGTGTAATGTAATTTATTTTTCAAATTTACATGAGGGATAAATTTCTTTCTATTAATTATGACATTCTTCTGTCCAAAAAGGAAAGCGATTGTTTTAAAAAGATTCTGGATGAAATTATGTTGATAAAAAAATTGTTAATCATTTAAAAAATAATAAATGTTAAATTTATCATGTTTGACCACCATGATGCATTTTTATGATTTCTTATAAAGATCGCTCATCTTTATGATATTTCGCTATGTAGCAGTTCATTCCACTCTTACATCTTTTATTCGTACATTTTTTTTTAATAGCTTCTATAAAAATAGATTATATTTTCTTATTTATGAACATAAAACTTTAGATTAAAATAGAATACAATCTTATGATATGGAATTATATAATAAAAGTTGCTTTTGTAGAAATGATTATTTTATGGAAAAATCAATAATTTATCAAAACTTTAAGCATTCTTTTTAATTTGAAAGCTATTAAATCTTAATTTTATATTTTTTAATTGTATTAGTGATGATAGAGAAAAAATGAAGACAGAAAAACAGTGAATGTGTAAGAAAATATAAACAAAGCAAAATTTTAATAGTGGATCTGAAGTAGGTAGTGGAGGGAATTCAATATTAGATATAGTCTCTTAAATTTCAATTTACAACATACTAGTAGCCTGTTGAAGATTACTGAAAATAAAACTTCGAATATTCGCAAACTCTTGAGAGAATTCCCTATCCTTTATAGTCAGTTAAATTTTAGTTTGCAACATACCAGTAGCCTGTTAAAGGTTATCGAAAATAAAACTAACTATTCTAATGAGATTTTTTGAAGAAATGTTTTGTCTCAAAGTCGTAAATACATTTATTTATCATCTTTATTAAGATCAGAAAAGGAATAAATAACAGGTTATGAATGCTTCGCAATAAACTTTTAAGAGTCATCCAGAAACTTTGCTTAAATTAGCATAGCTGCCAGCTCTTTCGCTTTTTTGTATTACAAAAAATTCATAGTAAATTTTATCTTTAAGTTAAATAGTGCTATAAAAAGTGATAAAATATCTTTATTAAGATTGACGATCGTTTATAATATAATATATAATATGATGTGTTATAATCTGTTTATAAATGATCATTATATATTTTGTTATTAATTTTACCTTTTTAAATCGCTGGTATCATATAGGCAAAAATTTCTATTTTACTTTTATGGTACAAAAATGCGAAAAAGTTGTCAGATACGTATTAGTTGTACAAAAAATTTCCACCCATTTTTAGCAATTTTATTTTAATTTTGAAAATAAAACAAGGTGCAAATTTTAATCAATATGTCTACCATTAGCTTTTACTTATTTTGGCTAACGCTCAGGTTACTTGTTCTGCAACTTGTACAGGAATTAATAACATACACGAAATTCTCTTTGAGATAATGCCATCTAATGAGAGCGGATAATCAAATAAAGAAACAGACATTTTTATGTTTGCTAAACTTATATATGAATACCCAGTAATTTAATGCATAATACAATATGGTAGGTATAGATGTGATAAGAATACTAATAGAATTTATATATATATATATATATATATATATATTTACACATACAGTTCTATATTGTTGGTTTATGGCGTGTAGTCAATCATTCACAATATTGCAGTTTTTGATGATGGTCGGTAACGTTTAATTAATGATTATATATATATATATCTATTTATATAAAATCCAAGTCTCTGTGTGTCCCTCACTATTCCGGTAGGACCGCCTCATTGAAATGAGTAATTGTTGAAAAATATTAATGCAGGGTTACCACAGAAGCGCCAAATGTTAGCCAACTTGGCGATAGCTGGATAATTTGGCGAAGTTCCCATTTAAAACCGTTAATCTTTCATAATGGAGGTCACCGAAATTTAATTTAAACTTCACTCTTTTAAGATATTTTTTCGAAATCGATGGGTGAGAATTTAAAGTACATCTTTACATCTTCCTTTCGATGCTACTACTGTGTGAGCTCCTAAATGCGCGATTTTAATGTGCTTTTGGTACTTTTCCAGTACAGGTAGGTGCCTTGGCGAAAAAGGAAATTTGGTAAAATAATTTCCGGGAACCTATTCACTGTTTCATTTTATATACACACGCATTTTTTTCGATATTTATACGATTTATTTAACATAAAAAAGCCGTTTCTCTAATTTTATACAGAAACAGATGTAATTTGTACATAAAAACATCAATAGTATACATATAAAACAAACAAAAACGCTCATCAAATTTGTTTTCATAGCTGTTTATATGATTTGACAACAAATCTCGATATTTTTCCGTTATACGGACGCCATGCCAAAATGTATGCTAATGCGCCAATTATTTCAAAATGCTAAAAGATATTTGTAATTTTATGCCAGCAGTTTAATATGAGTTTTATTTTATTGCTTTATTTTATAGCAGTTATTTGTTTACTTATTTTAAGTATATATTTGTGATTTGATGAAATAGTTCGTAAAAGTCTGGAATTTTCAAACGTTATATTTTTTAAATGCTCACTTTAGTATCGAAAATGGTTTTTCTTTTATTTTTCAAATGCTTCAATTCACGATTTTGCACCAACTATTACGCTTGGCGACAATGGTGTCCGCATAACGGAAAAGTACCCAAATCTCACTTTCTGATGCCCAAATTACACCAAGCTTTTTTCAAAAAAATGCCAAAGCCCCTACAGTGGAAAAGTACCAAACTGTCAATTATTTTGCGCTATCCGTGTTATAGTTTGTACTATATGCAAGGGGAGTGGAGCGAAGAGTTTAAACATTAAATATTAAAGTTTCGGCACTGATGTCATATACGTCAAAAAAATCGCGCCATATTGGCGCGATTTTTTTCTGACGACAATGTCATATACACAATGAGTACTTAACTGGCGCCAAAGTGTCGTAATTTTGCTTGATATGGTAATCCGGATGTTGTTGTTTATGCTGTTGATGTTTTCGCCAAATTTGCGTCGGAAAAAAATCGCGCTAATATATCCTAACGTATATGACAACTGTGCCAAAGTTTCTATAAAGCAGTATAAGACTAAAAAATTAAGAATAAAATAAATGCAAAATAAAACTAAAGAAGAAAGAAAAATCATGCGTTAAGCATAGAATATGAAACACTTTCCAACACATCCTGAATGCTTTAACAAAACTTCGTTATTTAGGGAAATAAGGTAAATAAGATAACGTTACTTCTTAGATATCCCGTCGACCAATTTTGCCAAATTATATAAATCGCCAAATCAATAGTAAAACATTAACAAAAATACAAATAAAACGTCGAATTAATGGTTTTATTGGCCATTATTGGCATTTAATCTTACAATTAATTAATTAATGGCAACCATTATTGGCAATTAAAATTACAAATTGGCGACAGTAATTTGGTCGACGGGATAACTAAGAAGTATCAAGATAACTAAGTAAACATTTTAGAAAACGCATAAAAAAATTTAAAAATTGATTTCAGCAGTTACCGTCCATAGTCAATAGTACCGTTATTACATACCACTATTTAGCTAAAATTTAATTTAAACTGCTCTTAAAACTACTGAAATCACATTTCCAGATATTATCATCCATAGACGGTTATGTATCCAATTCTTTGCGTGACCATGTGTATCATTTTATCTATATTCTACAAACATTTCTTAGGAAACTAAATGCAGTTCAGCGTAAAAATGCATAACTCCTTTAAAAACCACCTTTAAGCAATTTACTCTCATACTCAGTAACCCTTACGAATTCTTTTGTGTAGCCCTGCATATGAACTGTAGCATTTATACACACAGTATAGTATGCATAAATGTAGTGAAACATAAAAGTGCATATCATAATTAAAAATGCATTTCTAGCAATCATTGCTTATGTACAATACTTCGGAGAAAAGTTTCTTGGCGAGAAAGAAGTTTGCCAACGTATTTTCTGGCAACCTATTTACTGCTTCATACTCACAAGCAATTTTTTCCATATGTATACAATTTATCACAGATGTCATATACGACCCCCCCCCCCCCATATTGGCGTGATTTTTTTCCGACGCCAATTTGGCGGAAACATCAACAGCATAAACAACATTCGGGTTACCATTACAAGCAAAATAACGATACTTTGGCGCCAGTTAAGTACCCGGTGCGTATATGACATCGGCGTCAAAAAAAAATCGCGCCAATATGAGCGTATATGACATCTGTGCCGACAATTTAATATAAAAAAAGCTATTTACCCATTTTTATAAAGAAACAGAAGTAATTTTTGCACAGATGTCATATACGCATGGGGGTTGGCGTGATTTTTCTATGACGCCAATTTGGCGGAAATATCGCTTTCGAATACCAGTTACTTATATATTTTTGAATTATTTGCTATCATTTTGAAAAGGAAATAACTATGAATAAATAAAAGTTTGAATAATAACTATAGAACAAAGCAGTTTATATAATTAAAAAACAGAAAATAAAAGTAAATAAACAATTTATTGATAAATAAAAAACAATAGCCGGGTTACCATAGCAGGCAAAAAAATACCATTTTGGCGCCAGTTAGGTATCCCGGTTCATATCTGAAATCTGTGCCGTAATTTGTATATAAAAAAAATTATATATATTTAGAAACGATTTTTTTATGTATATAAGTGCATATATAAACAAAGATAAAAGTTCATTAGATTTGTTTTCATAGCTGTTTATATATTTTCGCAGCATATCTCACTTTCTGGTGCCCGAATCGCGCCAAGCTTTTTTTTAAAAATGCGCTATAATGGAAAAGTACTTAAATAAATAATTAACAAAAATAACAAATTATACAAACTAAAACTTTTTATTTCGAGATCAAAGCATTGTTTTAAATTTCGATTAAAAATACATACATCCTTGGATAACTTCAATTGAAATTAGGTTCACAGCTTAATATCTCATTCCATAAACCTAAACAAACACAAGTGATTCATTCATCGTGAAAGGTCAAAAATATTAAATCATTGAGGTAATCATTAACAAAGTAAGTTATCCAACAATCAATGGGTAATATTCTAATGACGTCATAGTAGGTAAAATGGTGGCGGTATCGTTTGTTTATGGTTTGTAATCACAAAGATTAAATTTTGCAATGTCTCTTAGTTACATTATTTTATTGTCATATTTATGAGCTCAGAATAAAAGCCTATTTTTTCATTATTTAGTTATTAAAGACGGAAAAAAAAATCATAAAGGCATGATTTGAAAATTTTAAATAATTTTCTTTCTTAATACTAAAAAATAAAATCGGGAAGTAACAGCGGGTTTAAGTTAAATAAGTTTAACTGTTTAATTCTGTTGTAATATTCAAAATAACTGTATTTATTAGATTTCAGTACTCAACATCAGGGCCCGATTAAACTTTGAAGTTAGAGGAATTATAATGTCATTTCAGGACCTTTCTTTTGGAGAAGTTTTTCTAAATTCCATATATGCATGGAAAATCTTCAGTGTTAGAAATATTATTCCTAGGACTGACATAACACGAGAACGGCCTGCAATTTTACACAAGTTTTTGAAAGCTACTTTATATCAGAAATTTTACTAAAAACTGGTTACTTTTTTGTTATAGCGGCCCACACTATTAGGATTATGACAAGTTGCAGCCAATTTCGCCAACGTCTTAACCAAGATCGTGAAGCACACACATATAATACCATATAATACCATTTCATGAAATCGTATACGATAATTTAATAGTTTTTAACCTTACTTAAAGTGTGTTATTTATTTATTTTTAAGGCTCAACAATCTAAATTGTCCAATATATAAATTAAAAAAAAAGTAAACAAAGATTGAATAGACATGTCCGCAAAAAGCCTCAAATCTGCATAACACTTGGAATCAAACTGTGCAGATTAGACATCTTCTACTGTACACAGTTTTTCATAAATGTGTTTCGTTCTTAAAATGTGTTATTTTCATCTATCAGTGCGGAACAAGCGAGAAAACTCATATTTTTGCACATGAGTTGTATATAACTTTATTTCTAAATTTCCGTCATTTTTGACGGGCTACCTTTCTAGTATATATATATTTGTTGTTTTTAAATAAAACGGAATATTTCTCAAGCTACTTATGGTTTACAGATTGTGGATGCCTTACAAAAGAATTCATTTTTTGCAAGGAATGTATTCATTTAACTCCTTTTTACCATAATGAAAAGAAATTCATGGACAAGTATTTATAGGTCAATAGTTGAGTAAATCACATAGTGCTCAAAATGCTTATTCAACTAAATAAATATTATCTTAAGTTAGTTATGGACAGTAAGCAGTGATTGTAGAAATACATTTAGAAGTTATGAATGCAGACTCTTACCTAAGATATTTTTCAATTTTAAAATAATGCACATGATTTTTTTTTCAGTTTTTCAAAAAAAAAAAAAAAAAGAAAAAAAAAAAAACCCTATTATTTGTGAACATTTAAAAAAGAAAACTCATTAATTATGTATTTTATTATATTTTTATAGTCGTATTTTTAGTTATTTTATAAAATTTAATTGTCTAAACGAAATTGTTACAATTGAATTCTGCATTATGTTTGTAAGGGGTTATTTAAAAATCAATTCTAACAACAAAATAAAATACTGTCATAGAAAAGTTTAAAAATTTTTTACATTACTTAAATTCCAGAAATTTCAAGAAATTTCAATACTTGAAAATATTATAGACAGAACTGATTGAATTACTTCCTAGGATTCACTAATGAATAAGTGTATCAAATGTTTCTCAATTACAATGGAAACAAAGTATACGTTAATGTAATTCATCCTTTTAGAAAGCTATATCCCTTATCATATATAATTAGAAAGATTTAAAAAAAAAACTGGAGATAAAATCTGTAGTTTTTCTCAGACATTGCAAGAAAAAGAAAGAAAGTGTGAAATGTAATTTATGCAGGTGAGTGTCAGAAACATTTTTATACTACGAGTAATTCTAAAAATTTTATTAACAACGCAGTAAAAGTTTATGCATATAAGTGCATTTTTTAATTAATTTGAAAATCAATTAAAAATTATTCTTATATGTCTTCACATATGCTTTACTTTATTCAGTCTCATAGGTCCACCAGTGGCTGAGAGGGTCTGATCTCGAAACTGGTAGACGGGAAGTGCTAGGTTCAAAACCATTCCCGCCCGTCGGCTTAATAGTTCGGAGGTTACCGTAGTTTAAATCAAACCTTGGATTTTCATGCGTAAATACGGGTTCGGTTTCCTTAGAAAGACCCCCACACGGAGAGCATCCCCTCTCAGGCCTATATCGCTTGTGCGTGTGTTGTACTTAAGATAATAGGCTGTCTTTAAAGAACACCAATACCGTCTCATGATTGCCGCTGGATTGTGTGCTCGTGAAGACTTTTCCATCTTGTGCTGGAATTGCTGCCTTACCATCATTTATGAGTGAGAGATGCTAGGCTGGGTATCGTCCTCGCAGCTTAATGTAGAGCATTGGAGCCATATTCCAAAGATCCGGGTTCGATTCCCTGCTTGGATATTTTTCACTCGGTTGATTTACGCTTAGTTAAGCATTGTGAAAAATTTCATGTATTTATTGTTCAGGTTTATGCATATTTTAGCTTTCTTTTAAATAATTATTTGAACAGTGTTTCTGTAATTTTGATAATAAAAAAAGACTGTCTTAATTTCTTTAAAACACCATTGAAAAATCATGCGACTCCTATAAAAAACATATATAATGTAATTCGTATCTTATGAAAACTGTACCTTACGTCACATTCAATTATGAAGATTAAAAAATAAATGCAAATTAAAATTCATAAATTTTTTTGCCTTTTATTTTTCAAATGCATATGTAGTGAAATACTTTCTAATTAGTATGCTGTGAAATAAATTCTAATTTACAACTACTTAATTTGTGCATTTAACTAGTGAAATGACATCAGTTCAAAGTAAAAGGTTAATTTAAACCAAAAATATCGTTACTTAAACTACACAGGAAAGCGATAAATATATAAAATAAATTCCTAAGCCTTTCACTAGAAAAAGAACCCGCGATTAATTTAAAAAAAATAAAGTTGAATGATTGAAAATTAGCAGATCTTCTGTGTCCATCTATTTTGAAAATACTTTCTCGAGACAGAATCATTTCAAGTTTGCCAATTTCCATAGCTTCAACATTGCCCCTTTTATATATCAATTTCTAAAGAATACAATATCACTTTCGTGTATATAAAGAATACTTTTAATAATAAAAATCTATTCCGAAATTTTGAATAGATGAAAATGGTGTTACCTCTGAAGGTTTCTTACTAAATACAACAGGTTCACATAGAACATTGATAAACAAAGATTGATTTTCCTTATGTATTGTTTTCAAATTATTTGTAACTACCATTCTTTACAACAAAGTTATTGTCATTTGCAATCAGCACAATCATTGTGAATCACTCTGCATAATTTATGCAGATAAAAGTCAAAAACTGTTTTTAAATTTAAATTGAAAATGTTATCATCAACGATATATCCATTTTGTAGCGTTTTTATAATGTAGTCAAAAGAGTCATCAATTCTTATGATCATTAAACATTTCGAATAAAAAACCAGTCATATTCAGCCATCGATAAAGAAATAAAATATAGTACTTGCTGTCAAAAAGAATAATCATAATTCTTTTCTTAACAGATAAAAATAATATAGTGCCTATCAATTGTATTTTTCTCAAATTGAAAAAGTTTAGATATGAAATGTAGTTGAATGATTTTGTTAAAGCAGAAGAATAAAATATAATTATTTTTTATTGTATCTGCATATAGTTATGTTATATGGAAATATTAATAAATAATGAGAATATTAGAAGTCACTAAAAAATTTTAATAGAGTTTTGCATAATTAACTGCTGGATATTGTAAACATTTCCTTAAAATGAAATTTATCTTATAAAATATAGCTTAAACTATAATTATTAAATGTCATGTTCACCTTGATTACTAAATAAAAATATGCGAAATAAAGATTTTGATATAATTTCCTTAAAAAATAGAAATAGGGTCGTCTACAACTACTTAAACAAAGAATATTCATGAACTTTCACACTTCTGATCTTTCTCCTGATGACGGCTGTTGTATTGCAGTTGAAAGCGCTTGGGGTTTTTAAGATCTTTTGATGTATTTTTTTATACGTTTTTATATATATTTTAGGACCTTTTTAAGAAAATTATATCAGGATTTTAATTTTGCATATTTTTATGAAGTTTATCCTTTGAATAAAAATTGTTACAATTAAAACAGGTTGTGTTATAATGTATATAGGTTTGTTCACACATTTTGCAACATTTTTGACATTCACTATGATTTAAATTAAAATAAAAGATATCTACGTGTCATGCGTTCGGAATGAGGTTTAATTATCACATCCATCATTTAAAAGTAGTCTTTGCTTCAAAATCTCGCTGGTAAAAAAGTAATGGATACAAGGCGACACATTTGCCCATTCCGAAGGAAAGTACTTTTACTTGATTATTAAAAAAAATGTGTAAAAAGTATATATTTAATATTGCTACACTTAAAATACGTGACATAATTAATAAAACGTTAAAAATTGCATTTGATTGGAAAAGGGTAAAACTTGAGTTCCCAACAACGGCACGCTCAGACGAGTAAAAGGCCTAATGTTTTGGATTAGAGAAAAGAAGGAAAGTCTTGTGTGAGGTTTTATGGTTATAGCTGAATTCATAATAATGGAAAAATTAAAATATGGAAAATTGAAAAAAAAATGTCAAAATTCACTCGAATTACTATCCACCGGTTTTGAAAATAGACATTCTATCACTTTACCCAAGCAATCATGATTGAGTTAAGTTCCATCAGGATAAGGCTATAAGCCAGGGGTCGGCAATTTAAGTGGAGTCCGAATACTTTTGAAAAATTTTATCGAGGACCACATAAAAAAACACAAGTAATATAAGTACTTATTACTTTTAAGTTGTTATTTTTACATACACATACATATAATAGAAAATAGAAAAGTCAGTCATTCGTTCTGAAAAATGACTACATACGCAGGTATACGTTCTGAAAATTTTGACATATGCATAAACAAAATAGAAAAGGCAGGTATTCGTTGAAAAAATACACTTCCGGTATTGAGTCAGCAGCTTAAGTTTTGTTCAGGCGGTGATCAGCAAATGCGAAGAGTGTCTTGAAAATGGGCGTTCTTTAATCTCGAACAATATTTATTCTCCAAAAAATTCATTTTGCAGAAAGTTCTTTCAAATACGTATGTGGAGCCAAACATAGAACTCAGGATAATAGCTATATTTTTGCAATTTTGCTACTTTTCTGAGACACGCTTCTTCAGGGGATGCAGTTTTATACATTTACAAAGAAATAACTTCTTCAAGTTAAATATCTTCTTTTGAGGTAAAGGTTTTTCAAGATTAAACAACTTCCCATCTACATCAGTTCATTCTCTAGCTGAGGCAACTTCATAAGGCGATTTAAAGAATTGAGACAACTTACTTGACTCTGCAGAATCTTGAAATTTCGATTCAGATTACTTCACAAGATCTGACATAAAATTTAGGGACACTGCAGTGTGTATTTTAGGATTCTTCTTTTTATATTTTTTATATTCAAGAATTGGTGGAAAACGAATAAATTCTTCAGCTGCAATATCTTTTTTCGGCTGTCCAGTCTTCGATCTTCCGTGGTCCACCAGTTGTCGGTCGTGACTATAAGCCATAACTCTAAATCTACTGTTTTATTTTTTTAAATGAGAAATGAAGCCATAATTGAGATTATTCTATTTAAATACTTTCCACCCAAGTTCCTCGGCGTGTCTACTGCGGATTACTAAGCATTACGACTTTCAAAAGTAGTACTTTATAAGCAGCATCACAAAAATCAATGCTTATTTTTTAAGAGATGCACTTTCATCCTGGAAATGAAGATTTAACATGATGTTTCAACAAAGGGGCTGTCAGGACTAAACGTAACAAACATAACATTAGAAAATTATATTCTCATCTTTGTTTGTATATTTCTTTCTTCAAAATAGTTACAAAAATTTAAGAACACCGTCTTTACTTCATGTCTATGGAAAATTTACATCACATTTAATTATAGATCTACAAAAATAAATTCACACTTGAGATTAATGGTTTAGATATTTTAGAAGTTTGAAAAATTTCTATCTTGAAACATAATTTAGACTGAGAAATATCAGCAACATTCTTTTGGATCTTCCAAATTTTTTATCACAAAAGCAAAAAAGGTTAGTATTCTTACGAACTATGTATTTTGTAGCATTTTTGTTAGGTGATTTTGATTTTGTTCAAATAATGTCCTTTTAGAGAATAATTTTCAAAGTTGTGCAGCTTAGTGGAAAAAAACTACTATTTGTCTTCACAATTTCATAAAGATATTTTCAAAAATTAATATTTGGTGTCAAAATGTATAGCTATTCAGATTCTTTTTTAAATAAATAATTTAGGATCTATAAGTTTTATTCTTCACAAATCGAAATAAATGTATATTACTTTTACTTTGCATCCCTTTGAATGATTTTATGAAGATTTAAAGGAAAGAATTTATTAATATTCTGACATTTTATTTGAAGTAGCACATGATACATTAATTCGTTTTATGAGAATAAATATTTTTTTAAATAAAGAATTATGTATGACAGCAGGCAGCTTCAAAAAATGAAAATTTTCATTTGAATATACTAGGTTTGATGTGTTAGTCAAAAAAGAACTTTAAAAGAAATTTAATTGGGTTTAAATAACTACATTGTGACATGAAATGTAGTATTACACAAATTCCGGATTTTTAATATCTGACAAATACTTCATTCAAAATATACGAGAAATAATGACAAACTCCTAATAAAATTTACCTTTACTGAATAATCTTTTGTTATGATGTGTCATAAGATAATTTACACTAGAATATAAAAATAAACACGAACACGAAGGAATATTTTATTGAAGGTCTTTGTCCTTTATTAGAAATACTAGCAAAACCCGCGGCTTTGCTCGCGTAATAGTTGAAATATACCAAGTGATATTCGTATGTCTAATTTTTATTAGTAGAGCACTTTTTGGAATAATTCAAAAATTATAAATTAAGCCACAGTTTGACTAAACTTCATTATAAAATTGCAATAGACAGAAATTAGGTTTTAATTAATAAGAAGAACTAAAACTAATTCTAAATAAATTATAATTTAGAAAGTATTTTGAGACTTTTATGTTCATTTCATACACTCATTTCTGTATTCATTTGAAGATTTGAATATTTTAGAAACCATCTAAACACATTTACATCTTAAAATTACCCATCATGTCATATTCCAAGCCATTCATTGTCATATTCCATTATTTATTTCTTGTCTAACAGTCTACAGCCTCTCTGATGTTAGGGGCACAAACATAAAATGCCGAAACAGAGTTAAAATAGAATGTCTCAAAAAATGTTGAAGCAGAGACTGTCACAATTAATTTGCCAACAATAACCTTGAAATCGGATGGTATTTCCGAATATTCTATAGAAAACGGAATTTAGATGTTTTTAAAGGCGTTTCTCGTTGTTCCTGCCAACCAGTTGGTAGTGACACCGGCATAAAATATAGCCCCTAAAGGATCAGGGACTATCACCCTTGATTCACAACCAATAACCTCTGTAATCAGTTTATTATTTCCTGAGATTCCATAGAAATCGTAATTTAGGACTCTTTTAGAATGCTTTTCGCTCCTTCCCTTCGTTTCACCTATTTTTAATTTCGAATTTATTTTCGACTGTTCGTAGAGGGCATTTATATTTTATAAGTAACTACCGGGTTATATTTAAAGTTTCTAGCCTCTTCAGTACCTCAGAAATCGCAATTTAGAAAGTTTTTTGCTCCTGCAACCCTGTAGGAGTTGTGGCACCGACATAAAATGTAGCATATGTTTGAGCAGGTTCTATCACCATCAATTCGCAACCATTATGATTGAAATCGGTTTCGTATTTCATGCGAATGCATAAAAGTCGTAATTTAAAACGCTTATAGGAAGCTTTTCGCTCACTTCAACTTTTTAAATTTGGGATTTTCTTTCGACAAATATTCGTTACATTTTTCGAACATTTTTTTCTCCTGTAACACCCAGATGGTAATGACAACAACGTAAAATATAGGCTATGTTGGAGCGGGGACTGTCACCATCGATTTGAAACCATTACTTCTGAAACCGGTTTATTTTTCCTGAGATTGCGTAGAAAGCGCAATTTAGAATGTTTTTAGAACGATTTTCGTTCCTTTTCACACTTTTTAAATTTCGAATTTTTAAGAAACTGTTGTTAGAGAACATTTACATCGCATAAGGAATTATCATACCAAATTGTTATGCTAAAAAGTTGCTAGCCCCTTCAGTATTACAAAAATCACAATTTAGAACTTTTAAGTAGCTTTCATTACAAAAAGCTACCTATTGCAGCCGTTCGGAGGAAAGCGAATTCAAAAAATTTTGGTATATTTTCATCGATCATGACCCCCAGACCCCGAAACCACCGTCCGTTCAAAATTGATATATATATATATATATATATATATATCCATATATATATATATATATATATATATATATATATATATATATATATATATATATCTGACCTATGTCACACTGTAATTCTCGTATTTATGAATCGATTTGGATGTAATTCGGTGTGTACATAGTACATACTAATGTCTCGACCGAGTTCGTTGGCCAGCTTCATCTGCCATTTTGTTTCAAAATGGCGGCCATTTAAAATTTTTAAAAAAATTTAAAATTTGAAATGTGGTACCAAAAAATTGAAAATGGAAAAATATTTTTTTCTTATGTATTTGACCTTTATACAAAGACTCCGGAGCAGTTTTTGTTTCGTCTGTATCTTAAAAAATGGCTGAGTTATAGCATTTTGAATTTCTAGCGTGGCTGACATTTTGAAACGTCCTGAATTTTGTCACGCGATAAAAGGCGTATTTATGAACCGATTTGGATGTAACTTCGTTTATACATAGTACATACCAATGTCTCGACCGAGTTCGTTGGCCAGCTTCATCCGATATCTTTTTTAAAAATGGCGGCCATTTAAATTTTTAAGAAAAAATTAAATTTGAAATGTGGTACCAAAAAATTGAAAATTGAAAAAATATTTTTTCTTATGTGTTTAACCTTGATAAAAAGATTCGGGAGCAGTTTTTGTTTCGTCTATATCTTAAAAAATGGCTGAGTTATAGCATTTTTAATTTCTAGCATGGCTGACATTTTGAAACGTCCTGATTTTTGTCACGTGATAACAGACATATTTATGAACCGATTTGGATGTACCTTGGTGTGTACATAGTACATACAAATGTCTCGACCGAGTTCGTTGGCCAGCTTCATTCGCCCTCTTTTTTCAAAAGGGTTGCCATTTTAAAAAAATGTAATTTAAAATTTAAAATGTGGTATTAAAAAATTGGAAAATGAAAAAGATTTTTTTTTTATGTGTTTGGCCTTGATACAAAAATTCTGGAGCAGTTTTTGTTTGTGACAATTTGTTCTTTTGTTTATATCTTAAAAAATGGTTGAATTATAGCACTTTGAATTTCTAGCATGGCTAACACTTTGAAACGATCTTGTATTTGTCACGCGATAACACACGTATTCGCCTATTTCGATGGAAGCAGGCATGTGGATAGTATACATCAATATCTCGAGCAAGTTCACTGGCCAGCTTCATCAGCCATCTTGTTTCAAAATGGGGGCCATTAAATTAAAAAAAAATTATATTTAAAGTGAGGTGCAAAAAAATTAGAAATTGAAAAAGGTTTCTTTCTTAAGTGTTTGACCTTGATATAAGGATTCAGGAGCATTTTTTGTTTAGTTTATCTTAAAAAATGGCTCAGATATAGCAGTTTCAATTTCTAATTTGGGTGACATTGTGAAAAATCTGATTTTTTGCCTGCGACAGCACTCGTATATATCAACCGATTCCGATGTGAGTGAGCATGTGCACAGAAATTATTAAGGTCTCGAACAAGTTCACTGGTTAGCCTCATCCACCATGTTGTCTTAAAATGGCATGCCCTTTGAAATCGCCGAATTTGGCAGCCAAATATAAGTTACTTTAAAGATAAGCAGCATGGATAAAGCTGACTAATTTCGCGAAATTCTCATTCATAATGATTTAGTATTGATAAAAATTAGTATTGAATCTCCTATATTCGGTTTCCACTAAATTGAGCTTCGTGTGTTTCAATAATATAAGTTGGCTTTTTTAAAATAAGGAATATGAAAGCTACCTCTTCCTCCCGGCACTGGCCGGAAGGACTTTTTTAAAAATGCAACCGCAAATGGTAGTGACTCCGACATGAAATAGATCCTATATTGGAGCAAGGGCTGTCATCATCAATTTCCAACCATTACTTTTGAAATCAGTTGGGTACTTCCTGAGATTGCGTAGAAATCACCATTTAGAACGTTCTCGTCCATTTTCACCCCTTTTTAATTTCGAATTATTTAAGAAATGTTCTTAGAGATCATTTATATCTTATAAGTAACCATGCCTAGATTCAAGTTGCTAGCCCTGCAGTATTACAAAAAACGAAATTCAGGTCGTTTTTTGCTCCTACACCCCTTTTGGGGTAGTGGCACCCACATGAAATAGAGCGTATGTTAGAGCAAGGACTGCCATCATCAATTTCCCACCATTACTTTTGAAATAGGTTGGGTACTTTCTGAGATTGCTACAAATCGACATTTAGAACGTTTTTTAGAACTCTTTTCGCACATTTTCACCCCTTTTAAATTTCAAATTTTTTAAGAAATGTTCTTAGAGATCATTTATTTCTTATAAATAACTACCTGTCAAATTCCATGTATCTGGGCACTTCAATAACACAAAAATCGCAATTTCGAACGTTTTTTTGCTCCTGCATTCCCTTTGGGGTAGTGGCACCAACATGAAATACAGCCTATGTTGGAGCGAGGGCTGGCACCATTGTTTTCTCACCAGTATTTTTTAAATCGGTTCTGCACTTCCTGAGATTGCGTTAAAATCGGAATTAAAAAAAAATTTTTAGAACGCTTTTCGCTCATTTCACCCTTTTTAAATTTCGATTTTTTAGGAAATATTCTTAGAGATAATTTGTATCTTATAAATAACTGCCCTGCCTAATTTTAGGATTCTAGGCCCTTCGATAACAGGAAAATCGCAATTTAGAACGTTTTTTGCTTCTGCAAACCCTAGGTGGTAGTGACACCGACATGAAATAGAGCCTATGTTGGAGTAAGGACTGTCATCATCGATTTCCAACCATTACTTTTGAAATAGGTTGTTTCTTTCTGAGATTGCATAGAAATCGATATTTACAACGTTTTTAGAACTCTTTTCGTGCATTTTCACCCCTTTTAAATTTCGAATTTTTTAAGAAATGTTCTTAGTTCATTTATTTCTTATAAATAACTACCATGCCAAATTCCTTGTATCTGGGCCCTTCAATAACACAAAAATCGCAATTTCGAACGTTGTTTTGCTCCTGCATTCCCCTTAGGGGTAGTGGCACCGACATAAAATGTAGCCCATGTTGGAGCAAGGGTTGTCACCATCATTTTGACGCCATTATTTTTTAAATAGGTTTGGTACTTCTTGAGATTGCGTAATAATCGCCATTTAGAACTTTTTAGAACGCTTTTCGCGCACTTTCACCCCTTTTAAATTTAGAATTTTTTAAGAAATGATCTGAGAGATCATTTATATCTAATGAGTAACTACCATGCCAAATTCCATGTCTGGGCCTTTCAGTAACACAAAAATCGCAATTTCGAACGTTTTTTTGCCCCTGCACCCCCTGTAGGGGTAGTGACACCGACATAAACTGTAGCCTATGTTGGAGCAAGGGTTGTCACCATCATTTTGACACCTTTTTATTAAAAAAATTGGTTTGGTACATCTTGAGTTTACGTAAAAATCACCATTTAGAACGTTTTTTAGAACGCTTTTCGCGCGTTTTCATACCTTATTAATTCTATTTTTTTTAAAAGAAATGTCCTTAGAGATCATTAGTACCTTATAATTAACTACCATATAAATTTCATGTTTCTAGGCCCTTCAGTAACACAAAAATCGAATTTAGAACGTTTTTTTTCTCCTGCACCCCCTTTTGGCAAGAGGCACGGACGTAAGATATAGCCTATGTTCTAAGTTGGACTAACACAATCATTTTGATACCATTACTTTTGGAATCGGTTCGGTATTTTCAGAGCTTACCTCCTACAAATAAATAATTTTTACCTCTTTATAATATTAGTATAGATAAGTAGCTAATATTTCAAATTTCATTTTTCTAGGCCCTTCAGTAACACAAAAATCACATTTTTAGAATGTTTTTTGCTCCTGCACCCCCTTTTGGTTGGTGACACGAACATACGATATAGCCTATGTTCTAAGTTGGACTAACACCATCATTTTGATACCATTAATTTTGAAATCGGTTCAGTAGTTCCAGATCTTACCTCCTACAAATAAACAATTTTTACCTCTTTATAATATGAGTATAGATATAGATTACAATATGCCACATTACGTACAGTCGTGGGAAAAAAAGTAAACACCCCCTACTAACTCCTCAACAAATTATCGTAGACAAAAGTGACTGGTACCGAACGATTGGAAATAAAGTCTACTTTTAAATTATGTATATAAAATTTAATCAGGGGGCCATCTACATATTAAAACGAATCAAAACTTCATTGTTTTAATGACAATACTCAATTTTAACGAGATATTTCAAATCGTCGGTTCAAACTATGCCTAGACACCAAATTTCAAGTCATTTGAATAATAAGTTTTTGAATTGTAAACATTCAAAATTTAGTGCTGCTAATGTTGAATTACATTTCCATACTTTTATTTATATCTCCTGAAATTATGCTCCTAATGTGCTAATTTTTCTGTGTAGCAATAATACTAATATACCCAAACATAAATACGTTGAATTTGCAATTTTTATAATTTTATGATATGAATTGTAACCTACAATTTTTTTTATGGATTTAGATTTATTAAGCCCTGCTTTATGGAAATCCAAAATTTCACATTTTTCTTCCAAGTAGTTTTCAAATTATGCTTAAAAAACGGCAAAATGATGGTTTAAGGGACCGTCTATGATAGAACGGACTAGATATTTTGAAATTTCTTATGCTGTCCATTAATCTAGCAGATTTCATTTACTGCTTGAGTGACACTTAAGGAGCCTTGATCAAGAAGGGGGCTCTCTCGGTTAACAGTCGAGTACGGAACTTCAATTTGGATACAGCCCTTAAAATACGCTCGTTTCAAAATAATTAATTCCTCGAGAAATTATGATACGAATTGCATAAAAATTTCTTTTGGGGCTAATTAAATGGTGTAGAATTCATTTGTGCTGTCAGATTTGAGTACTGCTATTGGAAAAAACAAAGTTATGGTTTGTTTTAATAAGTAGGTGGCCCCTTAAGGAAATTTTATATACATCATTTAAAAGTAGACTTTATTTCCAATCGTTCGGTACTAGTAACTTTCTTCTACGGTAATTTGTTGAGGAGTTAGTAGGGGTGTTTACTTTTTTTTTTCGACCACTGTACATGCGGAGTTGCCTTTTATGAATTCTAATTGTCTCGCATGATAACTGATAAAACTTTATGGCGGTTAAATGTGAAAAATAACTGAAAAAGCCTACAATGTGCAAACAAAAATCTGGTAAAAATGCTTTTATAAACAAAATATCCTTCTCTAATTCAGGGGAAAAGCACTTTGCTTTCTTATATATTTTATATTGTCCAACCTCTTTGAAATTATTTTTAGTTATAAATATAATGTTTTCGAAGTGCGAATACAATTTGCCTGTTAATACATTAATATTTAGTTGTAAAAAATCAGTGTTTTTCTACTCTCTCTCTTTCTCCCTCTCTCTTTTGCCGACATGAAAATATTGACAACTAAATTTTCCAAAAGTAACTTTCAGAATTTGTGTTTTCAAATAGTTAATATTCGTCCTCTGCGGAACGGATTACAGCTCTGAAATGAAAAATAAATGTACATATATTTCAATATTTTTTTTTTCGTATTTGGATTACCCAAATCGATACGTAATTTTGAAGTATGCCGAAAAGAGGCAAGTAAAGAAGTCGTCGGGTGCATTAAATGTTTAAAGAAGAATTGTTATTACCCAAACTCTTTAAAATGTTTATGAGTAAAAAATATAATGCTTCCGAAACCTGCTGAAAAGAAAAAATCGCGAAAAGTTTTTGATATTTAGCGGTGAATGCCTTAGTGTTTGTAAGACTTTTTTCCCATACAATCATTTAACAGATTAAAAAATTGTTCTTAATGCTAAAGCTCTTTGAAATTTTTCTAATTTTTAAATATAACCGTTTTAAAGCCGTTGTAAAATATTCCTGGAAAAACACGAGCCACAAAGCCTTGAGCAAGTTCACGTCTAGAACGAAAATATTAGAGATATTTTTTTAAATACTTCTAACTGTCCGATTGTTTTGGTTTATATGTGACATAAATCGCGTGTATTAAGAACGTGTAAAATGATAGTGTAAAAATACCCATGTTTATTTACTTTTAGCGTGGAAAAAAGAGTTCCTCAGTGCAAAATGCAAATGACCCAATGGATCAAAAATCTGGTATATATAAAATCCCTATCACTTTATCTAATAACGTTAAAAAAGTCTACATCGGCATGACAAAAAGTAAGTTTTCAGTAAGGATTATGGAGCATCGCATGGATATTAAACAACGTAATCAAAATACAACTCTTTCCAGGTTCTACTTGGATAATGAAGTCTGCGATATTAACTTTGATGAATCAAAAATTATAGTTCCGTGCAATAACATTTTTGAGAGTAAAATTAGAGAATCAGTTGAAATTATTGTACGTGAAAATAAACCTTGTAACGGTAATTTATCCTATAATATTCCAAAAATCTGGCATAATATCATAAAGTCATAATTCTGTATCTAATTGCAATATTTCAATTTAAACTTGAATCCTGTTGCCAAAAACTTGAATGAGAATTTAGTTGAATGTGGTTCAGGCCCTCATGCGTAGATGGTGACACTCGTGGTTTCTTCAATCGAACTTTTGATTCGTTTGGATTCATTTCATTAATAAGTATTTATTTTCACTGGATGGCACCACTACATTTTTCTTTTCATATCTTTAGCCAATGTTCAACAAATTGACTCTCGCACAGGAAGCCTTCATCTCTGAGTTTTTAATTATTAATCATCTTATTTCCCGAAGACGGCTATAGAAACAGCTCGAAACGTAGAATTTTTCTTTTAGCTTATTAAAATTCATGTTTTGTGTACCATTAAGCAAAGTTGTGTGTCTTTATTTATTATATTTTATGGTGCATTTCTCCAGTATATGTTATTGAAATTAATTTTATCTATCTTGTTTTAATTACAATTTTTAAAATTATGCTCCACTATCTATCTCTATATATATCTACATCATTCCCTCTTTAATACAAAAAATATATTCAGCCTGTCGCCGTTTTCCTAATTTTTCCAGGATCTGCAAATTTATTTTAAATCTAATTAATGGTAATACGTACTCCGCTGAATGGAAACCATCGCAATGCCTAAATTTCTCTTTCATGCCTAAACGCCTTTGACTACATCAGACAGACAATTCATTTTCAGTCTCTATTAGAAGAAACGAAATTTACGTTACGATCTACGTAACAAATTGCAAATATCTTTGGTATGTGTTCTTTTAATCCAATGAAAACGATTCACGCCATAGTCAAATATGCTTGCATTTGCATTAATGAATAATATAAGTCAAATATGCTTGCATTTGCATTAATGAATAATATAATTCGACCATTGCTTGTACACCAACAATCTTAATTTGACTGCAAACCCCCACCCCTCTGATCCGATGTTTAATTGCTTTCTTACCTGGTTTACTTATATTTGTTTTTAACTAAATTTATAAAAAATTGTTATGTCTTCTGGTTTTAAAGTATTTAACAGCTTTTTAATAAAGTATAGCAATATATTTTAAAATTGAATCTGGCTTCATACCAAAAAATATAATCTTTATAATCTCTTTAAAATATTATTTCACACGTATCATTGTTAGTTTAATTAAATAAGAATCAAAAAAGATATTTTGACTTCGAAATAAAATCTTTCTTGTCGGCTCACTTAAAGATAAAAAAAAAAAAAATAGAAAAGTTAATCTGGAAAGTTAACAAGTTGTCTCAATTGAGAGAGTTATTTATGCTTGTTAAAAGGAATTTCTCTTTTATACTTTAAAGAGTACGACAAATTTATCGAAAGTTTCTTTAGTTACGGGAAGTAAAGCGTGAAATTCAGGAAGTGATTCATAAAATATCTTGTGAAATAAAATAAGTGAACAGTGGAAGTCTTTTAAAGATGCTTAAAAAAAGATTCAATGTGACAATTTCAACTTATTGCGACTATTTAAAATTTTACTTAAATTTGAGAGTTTATGTACTTTAGTAAATACTAATTTCATATGTTTTACGAATGAAACTCAAAATAATATCCTGATTTGTATTCTTTCTTCTTTGTTCTGCAAGATTTTTTTATTAATAATATCATTGTATTTATGCAATACTAAGAATAAAACTATTGTGAATTCGAACAAAGAAAGTCTTAAGTAACTGAAAAAAATATTATTGAGAGTAATAAGAATTAGCTCAATGGAATTAATGTTTATCACGTTAAGTGACACAAAAAACTCCACAATGCTCGTAATCCCAATTCTAAAAGTAATATAATAAAATAAAAAGAAAAGTGCCCAATTAAACTAATGCAATTGAGCTCACAGACTATTTGCACTAATTGTATATTATACTCTCATATTAAAGAATAATGACCCTCGAAAAATAAATTAAGGGGGACGACCTCCCCTGTTTTCCCAATTTATGCTTAATCAATGAACCTCCAAATCTACTGATATTTCAGATATAATACAGATATAATCTGATATAATAGGGCAGGGCCTTATGATAATAAAGAGGTATACCAACTTTCAAGCAAATCGGATGATTCTGCATGAAACACATTTATCTAAATTAAGGGGAAATTATCTCCCCCCCCCCCCATACACAATTTATACTTAACCAATGAACCTAAAAAACTACTCAGGGAAAAGCCTTATCAGAATAAACCGGTAAATCAAATTTGAAGCAAATCAGAGAATTCTGTAGGAAAACACCAATTATGTAAAATAAGAGGGGGGGGGGGGATTAGCACCGCATTTTCCGTTCCCTTTTATACTTAACCAATGATCCCCCCAAACTGATCAAGGAAGCGCCTTATCATAATGTACTTAGGAAGAAAAAATGAAGCAAATCGGATATTTCTGTCAAAAGTTATCGCGTTAGGTACATACCTACATACGTATGTACATACATAAGCTGCCGGCACATTCCAATACAGGACAACATCATATAGGAATCTATATATTTTTGCGCAAAAGAAAAGGATTCGATGAAAAAATACCGATCAAAGGCTGTAATACAAATAGGAAATATGCAAGGTATTTCTTGGTTCAAAGCCGGGATTAGCTCTCAAACTTTGATAGCCTGTGAGCTAAAAAATGAGATTGAAGTTCTTTGCTCATGATTTTCTACAATACTGTTTAGGCGAAAATTTTTCGAGGGACTTTATACATATTTATTTTTAAAAAAGACAGAGAATCTGATTGCGAAGCCATATGCTTCTTTATTTTATTCCATTTGCCATCCCTCAGTTATAAATTCGCATTGCTCTATATTTAAAAAAGTCTCGAAAGTTGAGTTATAGTGTGAAAGGGGACAGTGTCAATGATGAGAAGTGCATTTTGAAAATTGCGTGATATTGTAGATAGAATTTTTAAAATACGTTTTTAATGGGAATAACAAATCTCACAAAACCCCCATAAATATATTATTTACTTGTTATATTTAGAGTATATGAAATAGAAGGTTGGTTGGTTGATTGAATTTTAATGGCACAAGGTCCCTTTAGGGACATGCTGCAGCAAGACATGGTTAAAAACACAAAACACAAAGATATATTTTAAAAAGCTAAAATATGGTCATAAAAATACGATAAGAAAAACAACAAAGAGTGAAAAACAGTAATGATATGATAATGAATGAAAGATATGAATGAATGATAAAACCACATATTAAAAGAGTCAAGTTATCTTGGCTAAATATACAAGTAAAATCTGTAAAGTAAAATCTGTAAGGTAAATGTAATGAAAAGAAAGCAGTGTGGTGATAAATATAAAATCAGTCAATAACACAAAGAAAGTATTAACAGTTAAAAGCCGTATGGTCTATAAAGAAATAAGTCAATAAAACGAAGTAGAAAATGTCCAAAGAAAAGATAAGTTCAAGAATAATAAAAGCACAGATTATTAAAAACGTAAAATCAATTAGGCACATATTATTCGAATACAGTATTTTTGTCATCTACATCCGAGTCATTACTGTATGGATCGGATTCCATAGTCTCTTCCACATATTGCTGCAATTGTTTGCGGTTCTTCACACTGGTGATACATGAGCTGACAGATGACTTTTTTCTTTCTTTCCTTCACAGTCTTCCACTGTGAAGAAGCTGTGGTTGATGGTTTCCTTCTTTCTGTCTGTGCACAAGATTTTTGCTTTATTTTCTCAGAATTAGGTTTCTGTAACGGTAATGGAGATGAAGCAATCTTAGTATGAGTCTGGTGTTCGGATGACTTTTTGGATTCAACTGGAGATTTCTGTGACTGAGTAAGTTTGTATTCTATTATAACTGGTTCTGAAAATGGTAGGTAACGTTCTAATTTTGGGGTCGCATAGCATTTACTACCATGTGAGACATCACGGGTTTCTCTATTTGAAGTGCTGGTAGATTGTGTAATAGGTGCATTAATTGGCAGAAAAGAAGAGTCTGTCTGGGTGCTTACGTGCCTTATGGATTTGGATTGTTCTCTGAGTAAACTAGAGTAAGAAACCCCGACGGACGGGGCTCTAGACTCAACAAGTTTACGAGCTTCAGGATAGGAAATATTTTGGGTTATTTTAATAGCAAATATTTCTATTTTACGAATCCAGTTTGGACAAGGACGGGGGTATGCTGGATGATCCCCATTACAATTTGTGCGGCGTTCATATTTTTCACAGGATTTACCGTCATGGTCGACTCCTGCACAATGAAGACAGGTAACCGAACCACTACAGTTAGTATTGGTATGGCCATCGTTGTATTAGTATTGGTATCGTTGACATTTGAAACAGCGAAGAGGACTTTGGATATAAGGCTGGACAGGACAGCTTAGGTAGGCTGCTTTAATTATGTTAGGTAAAATAGGACTATTAAAAGTCAGAATGACGTGCTTAGTGGGAAGCACTTTCTCATTCCGATGAATTGTTATGCGGCGTACATCTATGAGTTTTTCATCTTTTAAAAAGTCTTTTAAAAAGTCATCTTTTCTAAAAGTTCTTCTTTTGTCGACAGTAAAAGGTCAGGTTCGGATATTACACCACGGCAATTATTTAGAGTTTGATATGCCTTAACAGAAACAGAGAAAGATCCTATTGTATTACAGTTTAAAAGAAGTTCTGATTGGCTGGTTGAAGAGATCTCAACCAGCAAACTCCAGAATGTAGTTTTTTAAGTGAACAGTTGTCACAAAAAACATAATGAAATGTTTTTGCAATAAGAAAAGGTGTTCTCTTAAAAGAACTATCATAGAGACTGTCAGTGCGTTTAATAATGAATAAAAAGCGAGTGAAAAGTTTGCTCTGTACATTTTGTTGCTCTCCACATGGGAGAGAGTTAGAATGAAATGAATTTTTTTCATCCATTTTAGAAAAAATAATAATTCAGACCCCGACCGCACCACCCACTACCGAG
Source organism: Maratus speciosus (assembly GCA_963932465.1). Taxonomy (NCBI): domain Eukaryota; kingdom Metazoa; phylum Arthropoda; class Arachnida; order Araneae; family Salticidae; genus Maratus; species Maratus speciosus. Next base: position 193,875,697 of record OZ010790.1, read on the forward strand.
TCCAACAAGGGGATGCACATTCGTGCAACAGTGCTAACCAGGGCCCATACGGTCACAAGACACTCCTATGCCAGTCTCCACCCTTAACGAGATGGCTAGTAATTACTCGCCCACTTGATCCCCAGCCAGTGACAAGTCAGCTGACCAGCTGATTGATGCATACGGGACCAATATGCACCTACCGCCTACCTGATGCAGGGGCCAAAGCAGTGTGTTGGTTTCCCCCAACTGTCAGGATCCCCCTTTCCAGGGACATGGGTCACCACGCACGGCAAACACGTGGGTGGTTTACACTTCTCCATGAGTCGATATAGACAGAATGATATCGGCTTATGCAGAATTGCCCTCGCCTCCAAAGAGGAAACCATAACGAGAGTGAAACAAAGAGGAAAGGAGGACAAGAGAAGTAAGAGGAAAAAGAAAAGAGAATGATCGCTCAGGTGCCCGGGGTTGCGAAGCCCGTGAATACCTAAAGAAAGTATACCCCTCGGGGTATATGAAATAGAAGAAAACAGATTTTAAACTTTAGTTTTAAGTGTCCTAATTTATAGAAGAAATTTACAGGGAGAAATTTCAGTAAATTTATAAAGTACTTATTATTATTATGCATCATGATCTGATATGGATGTTCTCCAAGTCTCATTTAAAGAGATTGAACAAATATATTTGCATAAAGAAAATTTATGACACGATGTTAAAAAAGGGTTAAGGGTTTGCTTCGGAAAATACTTAAGTATGCAATCTTATGCGCACGTCCCAAACCGTCTGTATACGGTCGTATAAATTTCTTTAAAATTGTAGATTTGTAAAACGATCCTACAAACAAATTTTCACTTTTATACAGATAGATAGATAATCACATGCTACAAATTGTTCATATTTTAATGACTATCACAGACAGACACTTTGTATAAGCATGTTTTTCGGGATCTCTGACCTTTAAAACATGTAAATCCGTCGAAAACCGGAATTCGAAAATTTTCACGAATCCAGTACTTTTTTCCTTGTAAAGACAGAAGACAGTAAAAATATGAAAATTAACCCTTTGAAAAAAAAATATTTTTCCGAAGTCACTTATCATTTTTCCTGCTCATTTTCTCTTATGACTAATTTTATGCATATTTTGATTAATAAATCAGTTTATTTACATGAGAGATACTCCAGCTTCTGCCTCACTAAAACTGTGGATTCTCTAGCAGTTGTCCTAAATTTCAGGATGGCAACACTCACTACCTGTTTCGGATGTTGGCGAAGTCTGATTCAAACAGATTGAAAATGAATATTTGTAAAAAGATAATTTATGACTCGAGATTAAAAAAAGGGTAAGGGTTTGCTTGGGAAATTAATTAAATAACCAATCTTTTACATAAGTCCTAAAACGTATGTATACTGTCGTACAAATTTCTTTCAAATTATAGATTTATACAATAATTCTACAAACAAACTTTGACTACAAATAGATAGATATATAATTAGATGCTACAAAAGGTTTATGTTTTAATGACAATGCTTATAAAATGTTGCATAAAATAAAGACAGAAATATGTATGACGAATATTTAATTACTCCTGTTCGTCATATAAAACGTTCGATGTAAAATGTTAGTTTGAAACCAAGATAAATAATATCGTTTATATTTGATAGTCTATTTAATGAATTATACATGAATTATCCTTCAGACAATAATCCAAAACCTCATTATTTGCCTTTGAATCAGTTGTGACAAATAATGACAAATTAAATCATTGTAATATAATGTTTTTCTCTGAACCATCTTGAAATGTTCAACATAGTTTTCAATATTTTTTAATCCGATTATTAGTATTATATTCCTACAGTAATAGTAAGTAACTCATTTTTTGATAAGCAGTGGAACTAATGAGGAATGCCTGAAACGAAATGAATTCTTACTATTTATTACAAATGTACACTGTAAGAGTAGAAATTAATTATTATTGTGTTACGAAAATGAAGTAACACAAGACCTGACAGTGTGTATAATGTATGAAATATGTATTAAAAGTGTATAAGTGATTTTATATGATAAGGTAATTAGGTAAGATAGATGTACGGATATATCGGATATATGTAGCACATTTTTATATGATAAGGTAAGTAGGTAAGATAGATGTACGGATATATGTAGCACTTCGTTCATTCTGCTACCTAATTTTGAAAAGGTTTAGGCCTAAAAATGGAAGTGCATAATATGCACGGAATATTTCCGACAATTATATGAAACAATACATGGTTTTACGGAGTCACTGAATGAATGTGTACATATTCTAATAAAGTTGTATGAAGCCGCAGGGTTGTCAAAACTCCATGTAAAATTTAGAGGGGAGATAGAGTGCACGGATAGGAATCATATTCACATACGAACACACATCTGCATATGTATCCAATTGTCGATTAAAAAACACAAAGAGTCATGGACAACACACAAAACCTACGCACATAAAACACATGGTCATCAATCAAAAAGGTGTGTAAAGAGTTTTAATTGGATAGATTAACAATGCGCCCCTGACTGTGTCACAGAGTTGTGGGCCTATCCCGAGGGACCTCCAACCCTAAAGATACAAACAGACAAATTAGTTTGTCCGCCGAGCGTTTCTTGTAGTAAGACTATCCCTTTCATGTTTTATGACTTTCTTCGGATGTCTATAGAGGTCAGAAGTTACCAGTGAATACGGTACGACCCGATACATGTTCCTTCGCTAGGGTGTACACGTTGACAAAAACTGATGGGCATGGGCTTTTACGTGGTATGAATGGGATCCCTGCTTCCGGCCTCTGCCCGTTATTTTACAGGGATATTTTTAACAGTGTAATTAAAATATATGTCAAATAATTGTTACTCATACACCATAATGTACCTGTTTTTTTAATGCCCTCTCTGATCTTTCGAATTATTCAAATAAAAGAAAAATGTAGGGTGCATAGGGGGTACATAAATGGGTATATAGTGGAACCTCCTACAACGGTCACTCCGAACAACGATAAGGTCCGAATACCGGCCATGTTTTAGTATTACCGAATCTCTTCCATAGAAATAACATTACACTAAATCTCCGAACAACGAATTCCGAATAATGGCCACCCCACCGCATTTTTTTACGTTATATTTTAACTACAACTGAGATTGGAAAGAATGTGGAGGTGGATTTTCTTATTTGACGTCCTTAAAATTTCTGTACTAATCTCTAGTGGTTGCTTAGCAAAATCTCGTTTGTAAATATGTGTGGCGAAAGGGTGGTGGCAGCAGTAGTCAAATGAATACTGTCAAATGTATTCTTTGTGAATCGCGTGACGATATTTCTTGTCTATGTGTAGCACGCGTTTTTCACTAAAAGAATGAGTTCAAAGTGAAAAAATTTTAACTTTAGGTGATAAGTTAAATTTATCCAGGACAGAAAAAAGGTGTAAGTGTGCGAAAATTAGCTGAAATGACAATTGCGGAAGGACCCCTGCGATGACATTTTGAAAAAAAGTTAATTTTCTTCAGAAAAGACGTTTCAAGATGTAAATTTGGAATATAAAACTAAGCGTCTAAGATCTAGTTATGAGGACATTAATAAGTTGCTTTTGGAATGGCTTTCGAACTCTCGAAAGAAAGATCTTTCAATTTCTGGACTAATGTCTCATGAAAGTGTACCAGAAATCGCAGAGAAACTGGGAAATTAAAAATTTTGTACTCACTCAAAATGATAACGAATTCTACAACAAATCTGTGCAAATAACTATGAATTTAGAGAAAAAGATATGCTTTTTAAAAAAACAACAACTGCGAATAACTAATTTCTTTAGTGTAAAATAACAGTATGTATTTTTTAACTGTAAAAATAAAATAGTTTTGAACAGTTATTTTTATTTTAATGTAATGTAAATTGGGGTTTTAAAATGTGGAACCTCTGAATAACGGCAAGCTCTGAAGTACGGCCACTTTATCGTGCTCCCAATAGTTGCCGCTATTCAGAGATTTATTGTATTTTTTAAAATATATTTACCAAATCTGAAGCGAAATGTATGCTTTTTGAGGCATTTACCTCAGGGCAGGCTGTCGTGTAAAACTTTTAGTGTCTGCGCAGAAAGCCTCAACTAAAGTTTTGGCATATATGTGATGATGCAATGTATACAAATTTAAATAAATTTCTATTTTAGTTTATGCGCCATTAAATATCGGATAATTTATTGTTGTTTTATTATTTATACACTTTTTATACAGCTTCAAATTTTAAATCACATACATATTTTTCTTTTTATTTGTTAATCTTATTTTTTCTTTCTCTTATTACTGAGTTTTTACTTATGTCTTTTAATATAATTTCCCCTTCATTAACATCTGAAAATAAATTGTAATTAGCATGAAAGAACTTAAACAAAATAATAAGAAATAACGTTTTTTACTTCACAAAATATTCTTTGATGCAAAGGAATTATTTCAAATCATTTTTTTAAATGATAATATCCATAATTCGAAAGTTAATTAAAAGACAGTACTTTATATAATTAAGGAAATTTAATTTCTATATACATATTTCAGAAAAGAAAATGTTTCATATATTGTAATTTGAAACAATAGATTCAAATAACACTATAGTAATAAAAATAAATAGAAAAAGTACTAGAATGTATAAGAATTATTATGTAAGGTCTGATATAAGTGATTACGCGTTTCTTTAGACATCATATGTATCTTATTAAAGGTATTTTCAGTTAGGATAAATTTGCAGAAAATATTTTATTAAATATACTTTTTAAAGTTAAATTGAACAAAATATTCTTAATAGTTTCATTTTGCGTATTTTAAAGTTTTGTAAGTAGTTTAACACTTTCATCGCGGCAATGGCACACCCTTGTCCCACCCTCTGCGCTAAGAGCCTGAGCCGCTTCTCGCAGCGCTAAAATTACAACAAAACACAAATTCATTTAAAACTTTTTTATTTTACTTTGAAAAATAATAATGAATGACGATTCTCACTATAATGATTTGTTTGTGCTTACAAACATAGAAATAATAATAAAATAAAAAGTAAAAATCCTAAATATTACATAAATTATTGGGTTGATCGGAAAATCCGTTTGGAAAAATCAATTCGTACCGCAAAGTTCTGCCCGCTATTTTTAGACATTAGATATCGGAATCAATGGCTAATAATTAAATTATAGAATTTTCCGGTACGAATTGATTTTCTTTGATTGATAGCGAATATTTCTGGAAGACGAGTTATCTCGTCCCTCGCGATGAAAGTGTTAAGGGTTTTATTCAGTTTATTTGCATTAAAAGATATAAAAAAAATAGAATCCACCACGGAAGACATTCTTGAAATACTTTTTTTGTCTTTAGAATAAGCTTCAACTAACGTTTCGAAAAATTTTACACAAAGCATAAAAATATAATTAAATTTAAATTTTAAATTATGCATTTTTTTATCTGGCATGTGTTTATTGTGTTTTTTTAAAACCCTTTTTATACAGCTTCAACTTTTAAATCTTACAAATGTAAATAAGTGCGAGTAGTAAGTCAAAATTACGTCCTTTACTAATCCTATCATAATATTAAAATATTTTTTTTTGCTTAAAAGACGTTATAAAAACACATTAAAAGTAAATTAAAATCTATAGTTACATGTTCAATAAACAAGTAATCATATAACGCGCCCTGTAACATATTATTCAGAATCCGGGTTGGAAACTATCTTATGTTACAAAATAAAACTGGATAACTTATCATCGACTAATAAGTTTAATATTAACAAGGTATTTACATGTTACTATTTACAAAATAACTCAGTTAATTTAACATTACGGCTTAGCTCACCCGCCTTGTCAGCAACAACTTTGTAAAACATTCTTCTCTCTCGTAAAGTCTAATTTACTCAGCTTGTCAGTTCTTTTGAAAGAAAAGAAAAAAAAGAAAAGGAGAGAAAATATGATGGAGTGCGTATCGTTCGAGCGTTACACTCTTCCCCTCACACTGCATTACTGTTCCCTCAAATGCAGTGTGCATTTCCTGGGTGGATTCCTTCGAGATGCTTTCTGGTGCCTAAAATCCTCTATGGTTCTCGTGTTTTGTGATCCTTTCGTAAATATTTGCTGGCTGGGCGTCTGACGTTTCCCGGGTCTGCCTCTAGGACGAATAAAGATTTCAGAAGATCCACCATCATCTTGCGTGTAAGGACACAAAGCAGATATATGATAATTTCCTAAGGGAGAAAAGGGGTTTTCTTTAGTAGCAATGGTATAAGAAGTAGGAGATCTTTGTTTTAAAATAACATATGGGCCATCTCGACGGGGCATGAATTTAGTTGTTTTGTTATTTTTCTTTTAACTAATGGGATGCAAAGTAACCCAGACGTGGTCGCCTGGTTTATATTGTTCAGAAGCTTTTAAATGTTTGTCGGCATAATATTTATGCTTATCTTGGCTTTGTTCTATGCGATCTCTTATCTGCATAGTAATTTTAGCAAAGTTTTATAAATAAGGAGTTATTTCGGGTATGAAGTTATCATTCGCAATTACAGGGCGTAAGTCATGAGCAACATCATTGGAGGTACGTAATTCACGACCGAACATTAAATATGCAGCTGTGTGACCTGTGGAACTACATCTTGCAGTATTAAGGGCAAAACGGATTACTGGTAATTTTTCACTCCAAGTTGTATGATCATCTCCAACTAGCATCGCTAAGCGGGGTTTTAGATCTCGGTTTTTTCTTTCAACCGGATTTGCTTGAGGGTGGTACACCGGAGTTAAACTTTTATCTATCTTTAAGAGAAAACAAACTTGTTGCATCACAGCACTGATGAATTGCGGACCATTGTCGCTAATGATTTTTCTTGGAAAACCATATCGTAAATACACTTCTTCAATTAAGGTAACAGCACATTCCGTGGCTGTTGCGTTATTCAATGCGAAAAATTCTACCCTTTTTGTGCTACAGTCTTCGATTATAAAAATGCACTTTTTCCCATCTGCTGTTTCTGGCAAGGGTCCAAATAAGTCTCTTGAGAGGGTCTCAAATCTTTGACTATGAACAGGTGTTTGTAAAAGTCCAGCAGGTTTTTGGTTACTCGCTTTATAAAGAATGCAGTCTACACAGTGTTTAACATAATCTGCGATATCTATTCTCATTCCGGTCCAGTAATATCTCTGGGATACTCTGTAATAGTTTCCCTCGGCTCCATAATGGCCTGCGGTCGGTGAATCATGTTAGTTCTTCAAGACTTCTTTCCGTTCTTGAACAGGAACAACCAATTGTGCTTCTTCTGAATCTGACTCTGTAGAGTAACGATATAAGTCTCCTTGGTTTAAGAGGTAACCACGTTCAGTCCAATTAGCAAAATCTGTATTATTTTCTTTAGATTCAAACGCTACGATAATTTTCTTTAAATATTCATCCTTTAATTGCTCTTCTCGGATATCTTTAGGAGATCTAATAGGCATATCAATCGAAATTGTGCAAATTTCACAAGAAGGTTCTTCATGATTGCAAATAGGCCGAGACAACATATCAGCAACAACGTTTGCTTTTCCAGGAATATATTCAATCTTGAGTTTGAAAGATTGTAACTCCAAAGCCCATCGGGCTAGTCTGCCTGACGGTGACTTTAAACTCATCAGCCATTTTAGGGGCTGATGATCGGAGGCAACTGTTATTTCATGTCCTTCAATATAGCCACGGAATTTATTTAAAGCCCAAATGACAGCAAGTGCTTCGCGCTCGGTGGTAGAATAGTTTATTTCTGGTGCAGTTAACAAACGACTTGCATATTATATTAGATGCTCTTCTTCTCCCTGACCCTGGAGGAGGACAGCACCTAGAGCATATCCACTGGCATCTGTACGAAGAAGATAGGGCTTGGTCGGATCATTTTGTTTTAGTACTGGAAGATTGATTAAAAAACTTTTCAATGTTTCGAAAGCGCTTTGTTCTGCTTCTTCCCACTTCCAAGTTGCATTTTTCTTCGTAAGATTACTTAGAGGTTTAGCTATATCTGAAAATTTGGGAATAAAATGTCTGTACCAGGAGAAGGACTGCAAAAAAGATTGAACTTGTTTTACAGACTTAGGAGCAGGCATTTGTTGAATTGCAGCGGTTTTTCCAGGATCAACTTCGATTCCAGAGCTTGTTATCCAATGTCCTAAATATTTAACACGGGGGCAAGCAAAATTGCATTTTTCACGATTAACATACAATTTGAATTCTGATAGTTTATTAAAAACTGCTTCTAAGTCAGACAAATGTTTCTCAAAACTTTCCGACAAAATTATAATATCATCTAAATAAGACAATATAAAGATGTCTTTGAGGGACTTTCTAAAGTTATCTATTAATCTCTGAAAGGTTGCTGGGGCATTTTTCAATCCGAAAGGCATTCTAATGTACCGAAAAGCTCCGAATGGACAAATAAATGCAGTTTTGTCTCTATCAGCAGCATTTACTTCAATTTCTTGGTATCCAGACTTCAGATCAATAGTGGTCATATAAGGAGTATGTTTGGCTTCATGGAGCAAATCATCTATTCGCGGTAACGGATAATTATCTGTCTTTGTGATGGCATTCAATTTTCGATAATCGATGCAAAGGCGAATTTTTCCATTTGGTTTTGGGACCAATACTACAGGAGAGGCATAAGGAGACTCGCACTCTTCTATTATACCTTTAGAGAGTAATTCATCTAATTCTTTACGTAAAATTTCCTTTCTCGCAGGTGACATGCGGTAAGGGGGTACTGCTACAGGAGGATGTGATCCAGTATCAATATAATATTTAACTTTAGGTGTAGCCTCTTCCCCTAGTTGGAAGCTACTAGTAAATTTTTCAATCAGTTCATTCAACCTAACTTGTTGCTCTGAAGTGAGATGTCTACCTTCATCTTCTCTAAGAAAAACGGTGTCTAATTCAACGAATTTAATCGCTAATTCACTGGGAGGTCTATATGTATCTTCAGCGAATCTATACTTCTACCTACATCTATCAGCGAAGAACCATTCTTGATTTACTACATCCAAAACAATTTTTGCTTTGCGTAAAAAATCGATTCCCAGAATTGTACGATTATTTCTGGCATTCAGCAGAGCGTAAAGTGTTGTTTTAATGTCGCGACCTTTCTTTTTTAACATGAACTTCTGTTTTATAAACTTCGGTAGTGTTTTGCAGCCCATCCGCTAAGACTATGATCATTTGAGTTTTTTCAAACTTCACACCTTGGTCTTTTAATAAAGAATACAAAACTTCACCCGCAACGCAATGTGTTGCGCCAGTGTCAGCACAAGCTGTGCCAGAGAGACCATTTATGCTTATTTTTACCAATAATGTTGGTGATGTTTGCATATTACATGTACGAAATTCTAGTGATTGAAAGTGCACCGATACATTTTTCGGAGAACAGGTTGGACACTTGGATTTAATAACTCCCTGGTTTCCATAACCATAGCAACTTAACATTGGTCGATTTAAATTCGAAGGATAGTTAATTTTATTCCTTTTGGACTCCTTTTGATTGCCAATTTTACCAAACTCATTTCTTTTAAAATCTAAAGGCGTTTTTTCAAAGCGATTAGAATTCCCGACTTCACTGATTCTATTTGATCTCTTTATTTCTACTTTGTGTGACCTCACATTATCATATAAATCTAACTTTTCAGCTAATTTAACAGGATCTGTTAAACTCTCCCATTGGTCTAAATAATGTTCTTTGCAATCAGGGGAAACCTTTTTCTTTAATTGGTCAGCAATAATTAATTCCGATAATTTATCAAAGGAATTTATATTTAATTCGGATAGCAATCCCTCAAAATAGCTTCTGATTTGAAAATAATATTTTTTCCAGCTAATATCGGTTCGCTTTGGATGTCGACTAAACAAAACTCTAAACCTTTCAGCAGTTAATTTGAACCTCTGCAACAATATATCTTTAGTGTAAGAATAATCCTCAATTTTTTCTTCCGGTTCACGCGTTATTAATTTACCGATTTCATTTGGAAAGACTCCAATTAAATACGTAATCCACAGTTCTTTAGAAACCTTTAAAAGTTTCATTTGCCTCTCAAAAGTTATTAAAAATAAATTCATATCATCCTTTTCAGGATTGAAATCGGGTAAATTTTTTTTCAAATCAACGCGGATTGAAGAAGTTTCTAGAGGTTTGCTTGTATTTGCAACAAAATCTCTTGTTCCTGCTTCTAACCTGAGCTTCTGTAGCTCAAAATCTCTTTCTTCGGCTAAACGTTTCTCTTCTACGATATTTTCATAAATTCCCTGTACAAAATCTATGTTGTCTTTAAATGCCCCACTATTTACAATTTTATCACGTAATTCGAGGGCTTTATCATCACTACTTACTTCTACTTTTAATTCTGAAGCTAATGTGATTAAATCAATTTTCTTACCCTTAGAAAGAAACGCCATCATTTGAACTAAATATGTTTTAGCTAACTTCAAACTTAATTCGTGGTACGAATAACTGTTAGCAAAATACGTAATTTTTAACATATATAGAACATAAATAACATACAATATCTTTCAAAACTCAATATAATAACACAAACTATTTGCCCTTTTTTTTTTTTTTTTTTTTTTTTTTTACACAATAATATCAATTATATAATAATTAAAATAATGTCAAGCACTCGTTTATAATAATAACTTCAATAATAAAATATCTCAGTGCAACTTATAAGTGTATAAAATAAAGCAAACGATTTTTATTTTTCAATAATAATTATTAGAATTATTTCTCTTATGAATATCTTCATTTAATTCAGATACTAAAATACTTGAAGCTGCAGACGACTTTTCGTATTTCAGTTCTAAGGAATAGAACAATTCCAAAATATTTCGATTATGGACGAATCAAATACAATTTTCAAAAATCCTCAGATTCCGGATGAATCAAAAGTACTTTAGTATAAATTTTTGTACTTTAGTATCTAAATTTTCTTATTAAAACAGTTTAAAACAATTTAAAAATAATACTTATCTTCATATCTTGCTTCTATTCGGGCCCGACGTTGGGGAGCCACTGCTGTAACATATTATTCAAAATTCGGGGTGGAAACTATCTTATGTTACAAAATAAAACTGGATAACATTCATCGACTAATAAGTTTAATATTTACAAGGTATTTACATGTTCCTATTTACAAAATAACTCAGTTAATTTAACATTACGGCTTAGCTCACATGCCTTGTCGGCAACAACTTTGTAAAACATTCTTCGCTCTCGTAAAGTCTAATTTACTCAGCTTGTCAATTCTTTTGAAAGAAAAGAAAAAAAAAGAAAAAGAGAGAAAATATGATGGAGTGCGTATTGTTCAAGCGTTACAGCCCTATATTTTCGCGATTGCACGCGTTCCCTCTATGTCGCGATGCGGTAATTTGTCCAACCATTCAACCAATAAATTCGGGATACGAAAAGTCTGAGTCATCGTCAGAATGTATAACAGAAAATTACAAATGCATATGAAAAATGGAAAAAATCATCGAAAATAAACAAGTAATCATATAACGCGTCCTATATTTTCGCGATTGCACGTGTTCCCTCTATGTCGCGATGCGGTGATTTGTCCAACCATTCAGCCAATAAATTCGAGATACGAAAAGTCTGAGTCGTCGTCAGAATTTATAATAGAAAATTACAAATGCATATGAAAAATGGAAAAAAAATCATCGAAAATAAACAAGTAATCATATAACGCGCCCTATATTTTCGCGATTGCACGTGTTCCCTCTATGTCGCGTTGCCGTAATTTGTCCAACCATTCAACCCATAATTATACGTTTTGTTATACGAAAAGTTACAATTATTCATAAGAGAGTCCATTGAAATTTATTTAAGAGGTTCAGGAGTTTGTAACGATACATTACCTTTTCGTATTCCGAATTTATGGGTTGAATGGTTGGAGAAATTACGGCATCGCGACATAGAGACAACACGTGCAATCGCGAAAATATAGGGCGCGTTATATGATTACTTGTTTATTTTCGATGATTTTTTCCATTTTTCTTTGCATTTGTAATTTTCTGTTATACATTCTGAAGATGACTCAGAAAATGAGTTGAAACATGTAAATATAGATTTTAATTTACTTTTAATGTGTTTTTATAACGTTTTTTAAATCTTAAACAAAATTTTGTAAACGATTAAACTTTTTCTTCATTATTCATTTTTAACTTAACGTTAATTACAGCTCTTTTCTTCAGATGCTATACAGAGAGAAATAATCAAAAACATCAGAAACACACAAATAAAACAAACAAGAAAAAAATCATAGGTCAAGAATAGATTTTGAAACACTTTTAGAATATTGAAAAGGAACTTCAGCGTTCAAAAGATGAAACAATATTTCAACAAATTTAGTTTATAGCAGAAGAAATGCTCGAATTCTTTTGTGATACACATATATGATGTATAGTAACGGAAATTTCATTCTAACAATTTTGTATTATATACTTAAATAACTCACACTCATATACAGAAATGCTTAAGAATTATTTTGTGTCGAAGAGTAGAACCTATAGAATTTATTCACACCACTTAGTATTCAAACATGTAGTTAAACATAAAAACGCAGCTCCAGCTTTCATCTATTATAGGAACTACTGTAACCGACACGTTTTGTGCGTCCCTGTAAGTGAACAAAAATTGTTATGTACATCATTTCTACAATAACTATATTGTAACGAACTTCAATAGTTTATATAAATTTTATTATGTTTCAAATTCTTTAACATTATTAAAATACACTAGACACAGGTTTCTTCAGGCTGTTGTCAAATCCAAAAGGACAACTTTATGACATAAGTTTTAATTTATTTTTGTTCAGAAATGCATGAAACTAGCAGGTGTTGTTGTTCAGAAACTACGTAATTGAACTGTTTTTTCCGTTTTTTGCAAATGCCATAGCTCTTTTAGAAGATAGCGCCAAAGTGGGCGTTTTGAACTGAATTTCCGCGTGAAAGAAGTCTAACCACTCAAGGAACGGTGAAAAAGTTGTCACGTGATCAAAATCGCTTATAACTCAACAGATAATTTATTTATCAAAAAAGGAAAAACACAGTTCGATTCCAAATCGCTTCCATAGTCAGGCTATCCAATTTTATAATTTTCCGTTAAAAAATGACTTTGTAAATGTGTCAAAACATTTTGCGCTTGTTGAGCAAAGCAATTGAGAACAGCCTTAAATAGACCTTTATGTAACCGAATTCATTTTAGTGACCCTGTAAAGAAATAATAAACTTACAGGGCTTTACAAACAGCATGTGTTAGTGAGCTTCATAGATCCATATTGATTTCGTTATGTTTGAAAGAGTTTAACACCATTAACGTATGATGTGCAAATGATTTTTTCCCTTTGACTGCAATGTAACGAGATTCTTCCACATGTTCATGTAAACGACACACCCTCCACACACCATTTTCTATAGCAAACATGATATAGTAAATTACTTGACGCGGACAGACAAACGACAGACAGATAAACTGAAGTCATAACCACGTAAAAAAATTTTAAAGGGTTAAAAACTTAAAAAATAGAATTTCTCAAAAATATTATATACACCTTTTACTTTATAAAACATTCTGTGATCAAAGGAAAACATTTTGCTTCATTTCTTAAAAATACACATATGATTTAAAAGGTAATTAAGAAACACTAGTTTAATTTTAAAAATTAAAGAAAAAAAATGTGTTCCATATAACTTAATTTTAAATAATTCAAATATCACTTTATTGATCAAAATGAAATGAAACAGCAGTAGTTTCACAATGTTTTCTAAGGCCTAATATAAGTGTTTAATATTTTATTTAGGTATGATAAATTACATATTAAAGAAAATTTACCGTAGGCTAAATTTGAATAAAGCAGTTTATGAACTGCGTTCGTTAAAGATAAATTGAACGAAATATTAGTAATAGCTTCATCCTGTTTTATTCAGTGATTGCTGAATGGTTTAAAGGTTTTATTACGAACAATTACGTTGAAAGAAAAAAGAAATTAAATCCTTGAAAGAATGGAAGCAATGATATATTTACAATTCAAATATTCACATTTAGTGTAAAATAAGTGAGTGGTTCAATATTTATTGTCCATAGTGTATATAAACTATTTATACTACAATGGTTGTTGTGAAATATCGGAGTTTAATGTCTTACATGTCTATATGCTCAATTTTAGAACTGTAGCTGCTATATTAACATAGGTTTGAAAGGAGGGGTGAAGTTTGAAAGACTGATTTTCGAGGGAGTTTTTAAGGAGGGGGGTGAGGGTGAAATAATGTTTTGGAGCTCATGAGGCTACATTTGTGACAGTGGATTAGATGTGGCTACATCGTTATGATCCCCAGTCCAAACTACAGTAATTATGTCACATCCACTGCCACACATCTAGCCTTATAAGCTAAAAATCAGCCTTTCATCCCCACTTCCCCCTTTTCACCCCTCACTCCAAAACTATGTGAATATAGCTACTACGGTTCTGAAACTGAGCAAATAGGCATCTAAGACATTACGCTTCGATATTCCATAACAACCATCGCAGTACAAATATTTTATATACACTAGGAACAATAATTATTCAACCACCCACGTATCAGAACGATAATTCTCAAACTTAACAGCAAGAATTTTCATTTAATTTAAAATTAATAAAAATAATTTGACCTAACTTGACTTTTTAAAACACTAATGTGCAAGTACAAAAAAAAAAAAAGGAGAAATTAAAAAGGATTTTGACACCACAGAATCGACGGGATTCGAATGAGTGACACCCCGTTTTGGAACAAAAGATAGTACCTCCACGACACTAATGCCGAAGTATGTCGAAATAATAATGATCATTTATACTCAGTCACATATCTTTGGCGATTTTTCTTATAGAATCGTTCGAAAAGTGGTTTAAAAATGGATTAGATACATAATCCATTAGGCTGATTTTTACAAAAATCACAACAGTTTTTAAGACGATAGTCTACAACATATGTGACAAATGATAGCCCAATCGCAAGTACTGTTTGGGAGGTATAGTTTTCAAATGAAGTTTTACTTACACTATGTATTCTTAAAGTAATAATATATTTAATATTTTAAGAATAGGAATTTTCATTATGTAAAAAATAACGGCTATTTACATTTTCAAGCTTTTGAGATGTTTTTTACTAGAATAGAGGTCCATTAAGTTAGACTCCTATATGAGCGACAAATAATTCTGATTATACGGGCATTTGGTACCCGTTTTGCACCATGGAAACAAAATAGCTATTTTCCCTATTTTGTCCAATAATGCTTTTGGAACAAGATAAAGTAATACATCTATAACTCATTCTAAACTGCATTACTACTAATCGATGTATTAAATGAATTTTATAGCAAGTTATTTTAATGGTACTTATAAGTACCGTCAGTAGATAAAGGGTTAGGTTTGTCATGAAATGTATTATCCCTCTTCATCGGATAGCCAACTTGACAATGATTGCGTATGGCTAAAGAAAATTCTATCAAAGTTTTCTTTAGCGAAGGATTCTCCTATCTTAAAGAGGTCAGCAAAATTTTGAACACCACTCTCCTATTTCTTGCTTTATGATTAACGCAATCTCCTTCAGAGCTGAAAAGACATCATTAGCATGTTTTACAACAGAAGATAACTGATATTGAGATTTTTAAAGGCGTTTTGAAAGCGACAGTAAAAATTCACAAATAACCAATCCAAGAATAAAATGACTTTTATTAATTTCAGCATACAGATTTAAGGTATTAAAACACCAAATAAAATAAACTAAGACAGACTTGAGCACAGTTAAAAAATAAAATTTATAAAGACAATAAAAAACAATTAAAAATACAATATGTAAACGTTTCGCCAAGCGACACGCAAGGCATCATCAGTACAAAAAATATCCATTGCATTTCAAACGTCAGAACAAATCAAGAACAGTTACAGTTAGCTATTTTAAAAACAAACAATATTCGCTAGGGACAGAACGAGCATCATTCAAAGCATGCGACCGCAATTCAGTGAACCAAGCTTCAAGGAGCAATCTACCATGGTAATTGTTGCAACCAGATTTCAAAATACTGGCGTTCGCAATGAGCGTTCGTAATGATTTTGAAATAGAGAAATGTAAAATTTATCGTGATTTGGTTAATAATAGCTACCATATTGGTCTTGTTAAAAAAATCTTTGAAAATACTTTAACTTTTGTAAATTCTACCCCCCCCCCCCCCCTTCAACGTCGTAAACCTAGCTCCTTTATCTGTATCCCTTATTATAAGAACATTTCTGAAAAAATTTCTGGCATTCTAAAATCCTTCAATATCGGGGTTTCTTTTAAACCTATTAATAAATTGAGTTCCTTTTTCAATAAGCATAAATTTCAATATGATAAGTCTAAATTACCCGGTGTTGTTTATATTATTCCTTGTAAAGATTGCAATAGTGTTTATATTGGTGAAACTGGTAGATCATTGGAAATTCGCCTAAAAGAACATACTGGTGCTTTAAAAAAGAGTAATTTGAATTCAAAAATTGTCCAGCATTCACTTCAAACGAATCACATTCCGCTCATTGCGAACGCCAGTATTTTGAAATCTGGTTGCAACAACTACCATGGTAGATTGCTCCTTGAAGCTTGGTTCACTGAATTGCGGTCGCATGCTTTGAATGATGCTCGTTCTGTCCCTAGCGAATATTGTTTGTTTTTAAAATAGCTAACTGTAACTGTTCTTGATTTGTTCTGACGTTTGAAATGCAATGGATATTTTTTGTACTGATGATGCCTTGCGTGTCGCTTGGCGAAACGTTTACATATTGTATTTTTAATTGTTTTTTATTGTCTTTATAAATTTTATTTTTTAACTGTGTTCAAGTCTGTCTTAGTTTATTTTATTTGGTGTTTTAATGGTTTTTAAATTCAGACGTTAAACGTATATGTACTGCAGATTTAAGGTAATTTATAATATGGTCCGATATAAAATTATAAAATGAACCGAAGGTGAGGGTCGCGAAATTCAATCTATGTACTTTTATTGCTTTCGTGTAAACTCATCTTTTCCCGTAAGTGTCGGCAACAGTTGGTCCCCTTGAAGTCCAAGATGAAGAAATTTTACGTTTAATCGAGTTACAGTGAAATCTGTGTAAACAGAATCGCTAGGAATTGTTAATAAATTCATTGTAGACCGATTTCCATTGTATAAGGTATATATGTATAGTTACCCTTCCATCATCGGGACCATGAAATATTTCCGTTTATGAGAGGAAGGAAACTCCCAAGAAGGAATCTGAACTGAAGAAAGCTCCATTTTAGATAGGTTTGATGTCTTAGAATGTATAAATATATAAGTGTTATTTTCATCCAATCTTGAATTTGTTACCTTAAACAGGTTGAGATAGGTCATCTTCACAGATTTTACAGTAATACGTTTATGCTCTTCAGATGTGTATTATAGAGTGAATACGTTTTAACAGTTTTAGAGGATACTGTGTGAAAACGCAACTTATTTATAACGAAAATCTGTCTAAAATGGAAAACTTTCATAACACTGTTGAAAGACATACCTTTGAATTACCTTCTAAGACGAACACTTGTCTAAAGCATTTTTATGACTACGTTTTAGCAATTTTGACTGTTATTATATCATTGATTCAGTAAACCAGTTCATCGTTCGGGTGGGGGGGGGGTGCGACTCCCTTGAGACCCCCCTCCCCTTGGCTACGCCACTGCAAGTAATATCCGAAATCTAAATGGATTTCAGCATCTGTGGGACCCATAGAGTGGTTCGTCGGAGGTAACAGTCTTCTGTGGTTCAATATTAGGAAATTGACGGGCTTGGGCTTGGATATTTTTCACGTTGAAACATTCCGGAAGTTCGTAGAATGTATAATCGAACGTACTGAAACTATTATGCGAGGCTATATTAATCTAGGCTAACAAAGTTGGTAGTTATAAGGTACTGGCTCGTCAGCTTATAGCATTAAGGCCATTAAATGTCGTAAAATGGAAAAGGGGAATAATTGAACATACTTTTCTATCGAGTAAAATAAAATTTGAGTATTCGAGAATGAATTATTATGTTTGTATCTAACAAAATTAATATTAATTGCTTTTATTGTTTTTTGTAATACTTTAAGCTATTTGTATACGAAACAGTTCATTCATGATAATTTTCAGAACATATGATATTTAGGATGAAAAAAAAACCAGACAAAGTAATTCAAAAGACTATATTTTTTGCAATTTAATTTGCATAACAATCGGAAAAGTATTTCTGACAAAACTAATGGATTTGAAATATCTCTTCG
This sequence comes from Maratus speciosus, assembly GCA_963932465.1. Lineage (NCBI taxonomy): Eukaryota > Metazoa > Arthropoda > Arachnida > Araneae > Salticidae > Maratus > Maratus speciosus. Next base: position 193,894,000 of record OZ010790.1, read on the forward strand.
CAAAAGCCGATCATAAATCACCTTGATGAGTTTTCATGATAAGTGTTGTTTAGGAATGACAATCGATATAAAAACGATGATTGAATAATTCTATTGAAATGTAAAAGAGAGAAAAATGAGAAATGTATTCCATAAGGAATGGAAGGAGTTTAATCATATTATGATATCATTGAATAAATATTCAATATCTGACTGTTTCGTTGAGTATTGAGTGATTGTATTTTCTTGATTATCTTGTATACAGGCTGTCGCCTCTCATCCTTATCCAAAAGAAAACTCCTAAAGCGTTTCTTTTACAGGCAAGGTTTCAATTTCAAATATATTTCGAATGTTATACTTCATTGTCTCAACAGCCATTTACAGCATTTTCTCACTCTAAAAATGCATTGTTTCGTTTTTAGTGCAAAAAAATATTGAAATTTCGTAAATTTTAAAATGTCATAACTTGTTTATTTTTCGGCATAAAATGGATTTTTTTTTATGTTTCTCTTGATAGAGTATGATCAAAGTTATTCTGACTATAACCTATAGGACACAGATGGCGTGTAAAAATTTAATTTCCGTAACTGTAAATAAAAAATTATTTTGACGTAAATGACGCTTGATATGATAAAAAACAATATTTGAAACACTTTTGCTGTAAGAACCATGCCTGTAAACGTAACGGTGTAGGATTTGGCTATAAAAAAAACATTAAGAAAGAACACTTCGTATATTTTTGTTATCATTTTATATTATACAAGGGGGCTCTTCCCCCTGCAAGTTACGCTCGCCAACCCCCTTTCAGACACCACAGAATCTAAAAACACGCTAATCTGATGGGCTTTAAAAATATTATAGAAGATTGAATTATACTGAAAAAAGCTGTGCAGATCTCCCTGTAAACGGGTTTCCATTCAATTCCTTTTGATTGCAAAAATTTAAGGGCGAATCAGTTGCTGTTAAGACATCCAATGGTTGTTATAGTTTTTGATTAAAGAGGATCAGTTAAACACTTGAAAAGGAGCTAAAATAAAATAAATTAAGTATACAGAGTCTTTGTCTCCCGGTATTTTAAAACAATCTCAGTAACAATAGCCTAAGTCATGTGACTATCATCAACAGTTCCAGGTGGACCACTTCGCTTTTTATACTCTAGGTGCCATTTTGGTACTTTAATGTTAGCCAGGCACAGGTGATAAGTCGCCAACTATTATTCTATCGCCATCATTTCATTTATATTATAATTGTTCAAGTCATCAACTGCCATAAACAAATACGGTCTGATCCCGTCGCCGTTCATATGAAAGTTTGGCACAGATATCATATTGGCGTATGATTATATTGCGTATGATATGTCCCATATTGGAGCGATTTTTTAACGACGCCAATTTGCGGAACGCATCAACAGCATAAACAACAACATCCGGCTTACCATATCAAGCAAAATAACGATACTTCGGCGCCAGTTAAGTGCCCGTTCCGTATATGACATTGGCGTCAGAAAACAATCGCGCCAATATGGGACCGTAAGTTTTCCATTTTGATTAAAAAATCAAAAAAAAATTTTCGAATAAAACTACATAAAATTTGCCATGGTTGCAAAGAATTCTTGATACTGTTGCGCTAGCCGGATGCAAATCTCGCCAATAGCTTTTTTTTCCAACTCGCCAGTTAGCTTTTTTTTTTTTCGAGTGGTAATATTTTGCCAGATATCATATACGCACAGCAGGTTTGGCGTGATTTTTTTTCTCACGAAAATTTGGCGAAAGCCTCGTTTTTAAATACGAGTTACATATGCATTTTTGGTATTACTTAGTTATCCCGTCGACCAAAAATCTATCGCCAAACTATAAGATTAAATGTCAATAATGGTTGATCGTAAATGTCACATTCACTTGAAAGTTTCCGGCCAGTTAGTTTCTTTGATTTTTTTTAACAAAATGTTTCAGTGAAGAAGAGGCAATATGGAAAAGTTAGGAATATGGAAATTACCTCTGACGACGTGATCATTTTGATTGAATACTGAAGATACTTGATGCCAAGGGGGAGAATTTGAAATTTGCGTGTGCAAAAGTTTCCGGCCATTCGTCATCCGTTAGTTTTTGCTATAGCTAAATGTGTTATTTTGCCGTGTTTGTTAATTAATAAACGTGAATAACGTATATGAAATTAAAAAAGAATAATGGTGAGCAATTTATTGTTCCTAAACGAGTGATTTGCTTGTCGCTAAAGGGACAATCCTCTCGTGACATTGCGGCAAAGTTGTCGATCGGAAAACTTGCTGTGAACGATATTTAAAAACCAAAAATAACCAAAAATATAAAGATTAACAAAAACTCTTTCTTTCTTTGTTCTTTCGTTATTTAAAATAAAAGTTACGTCAATTTGTATAATTTGGTGAGTGTTTTGGCGATTTATATAATTTGGCGAAATTGGTTGACGGAATAACTAAGTGGTACGGTATTTTTTAATTATTTTCTATTATTTTCTAAAGGAAATATAAACAAAAATAATTAATAATTATAGAAAAAAATAATTAAAACAAAATAATTATAAATACAACAAAACAAAAAATAAAATAAAATAAAATAAAATAAAATAATTATAGAACAAAATAAAGATGGCCATGGCTTTCGGAACTTGGCATGGTTTGGGGGACTCTGTAAAGTGACTATGCTTGTGGACAGAATTATCAGGAGAAAAGCAGTTGATGACTCGCACAAAAAAGCCGCTGCAATTCCCCGCGATTTACGGTGTTAAAATATTGCTGAAATAAGTTGTTCTATCGTGTGAAAACGCTTACATGACAGAGGACTTTATGGAAAAGTCGGTATCAAATAACCTTTCATAAGTAAAAGAAATCAGAGGGCACAACTGGCGTTTGCCAAGGTATACAAAGACTAGTCAAGTGAAAACTGGAAGAAAGTACTATTTTCCGATGAATCGACGTTCAATCTTTTTGGGAGTGATAACAGACACTACAACTGCCGACCTAAAAACAAAATATAAAATTCGAGATATGTTATAATTTACAATTTACTACAATTTACTACAATTTACTACAATTTACTGCTTTAAACCCTTCAAGGGCTGTAGTTCATTTTTGGACAACTTAATTTTAATTCTTAAATGCCAAATTGGCACCAGAATATTGGAATGTAAAATTTCCTTTTATTATGTAAGTGAACAAAAGCATTTTGGTATTTCGAAATTTGTTTGTAAATTCCGGTGCCATTCACTGATTTCAACATTTTACGAATAGAAGTAGCTTGCGCCTGAAAGGGTTAGACGCATATTAATGTATTTATTATTTTAAAGTCTCCTTTCTATTTTAATATTCATGTGTAAATGCAATTTTCTAGACATAATTTTCAATATTTTCCTGCTTTTAACTCGTACTCATTTAATAGTAATTTTAAAGTTTTTTTTTCTGTTTTTAATAGGCATATGTAAGCAAATTTGTAATCGTTAGAAATATTATTCTTTGCACTGTTTTTAGAATTTAAAACAATATCTATTATAATACCCTAAGTCATGCGACTATCATCAGCAGTTCCTTCGGTTTTCATAAGAAATTTTTCCATTTTGATTAAAGAATCAAAGTTATTTTTTCGAAAAAAAACTGCATAAAAGTTGCCATGATCGCAAAGAATTCTTGGTACTTTGATGTTAGCCGGCCTCAATTCTCGCCAATAGCTTTTTTTTTTGGTATTTTTCCGTTATACGGACACCATGCCAAAATGTATGCTAATGCGCCAATTATTTCAACTCTGATTGTGAAAAGGACTTTTATAGTAAAACATGCGAAACATTGTGATTTGCTATTATTTGCTATACTTCATTGTATAACAGTTATTGGTTCATTTATTTTAAGTATATATTTGTGATTTAGTAAAATAGTTCATAAAAGACTGTAGTTTCCAAATGTTATATTTTTAAAAGACTCACTTTACTATCGACAGTGTTTTTTCTTTTATTTTTCAAATGTTTCAATTCACATGATTTTCATTTTGCGCCAACTATGGTGTCAATGGTGTCCGTAAACGGAAAAGTACCCTTTTTTTTAACTCGTAAGTTAGCATTTTTTTTTTTTTTTTTTTTTTTTTTTTTTTTTTTTTTTTTGAGTGGTAAATTAAAACGGTACTACTTGGTTATCCCATTGACCAAAAATAAATCGCCAGACAATAAGATTAAACGATAATAATGGTTGATCGAAAATGTAACATTCACTTGACTGTAAGGAAGTTACACGTGTATACGCCATCAAGTGATTTTTATTTCGACGCTTTTTTTGTATTTGAATTTTTACACTAATTTATTTGTTTTTTCGTTATTTAAAAAAAAAATTACGTCAACTTGTATAATTTGGCGATATTGGTCATTTGCTTTGAATTTGAAATTAAATGTTATGATTTGTTGCTTAATATTTAACACAGATGTCATATAAGCAACGGGTTTGGCGTGATTTTTTTTTGCGACAATTTGGCGAAAACCTCGTTTTCGAATACCAGTTGTATATGTATTTTTAAATTATTTTTCTGTTATTTTTAAAATGAAATAACAATAAAGAAAAAAATAATTAATAACTATAGAACAAAGCAATTTATAACATTTTTTTCTTAAATAAAAAGAAAATAAATGTAAATAAATATTTATTGATGAATAAACAACAATAGCCGGGTTACCATGTCAGGCAAAATAACGCCATTGTGGTGCCAATTAGGTACGTCGGTGCGTATATCTGAGCCTAATATTTTTCTTTTCGTTTCGTTTAAAAAAAGAAAGAAGTGTAAGCCATTAATTTTATATGTTTTTTCCTTAATGAAAATTTTGTATTAAATAAAATGTTAACAAAATTTTAAAAAGGCATTGTTCTTAGCATAGATTTAAGGTAGGCCAAACATGGTCGCCAAATTAGTTTAAAATTATAACCTTTTTTGAAATGCGAAAAAAAATATCTGTTATGATTGAAATTTGAGTTGCCATCATTAGAAAAAAAATTAATATTTCGAAAACTAATTCGAATTTAAAAATTCTAATACCAGTTTTGAAATCTGCGGATCAATATTGATGTTTGGTGTTAATTTCATCACAAAGTATTTCATATTTTAGAATAAATCGCCGTGAAACATAATCAGCTTTTTAATCAGTCGATTCATACTTCCGTTTCATAAATTCGTTTCATTAGGATTTTATATATGCTAGGGGATCGTACCCGGGCTTCCCGTGTTAAAGAATATAAGTGAAAACATTTTTTTTTTAAATTGAAAACTAAGAATTTTTTTACATGCAATACATTTTTTTAGATTGTTCCCTTACATTAAAAAAGAATTCTCATATGGGAAATACGAATTACAATCAAATAAATTTTTGAAATTTATCAAAAGCGATATTTTTTTATTAGCCGCATGCGAAGAGTTAGTTGACCAAGATTTTGCTGCGTATGGCGTCCTTTTATGTTCTGATAATTTCAGAGCTTATACATGTCTGTTGAATTTGTGTTTTATTTATATTATTTTATTTATTTATTCATAGGGAAATTTTTATATTGGATATTAGCCGAAAGAAAATGATGAACACTTAAGGGGGTATGCTGGACAGATAATTACACCTTTTTATTTTTTTATTAAATATATTCAAAATTGTTAATTGGTCCAAATCATCCAAGCAACCTCATAGCAAATTGGTATATAGTTTTATATACCTTAGATTAAATAATATAAGTGATCGTATTTACCTACATTCTAGTAGAAGAGCAACGCGAAGCATTAATAAAATTAAATTATAATTCGCGTCAAAAATTAATAGGTAATTAATAGGTAATTATTAAATTTGAATAATTACGAATAAAATTAAGAATTTGCGTTGTGATTTATTTAGATGAACTCTTCCACTTATGAATTAATCTAAAATTTAAGCTGTAAAAAAATGAATTGACACACTTTAAATATTATTAATTAAATAATTACAGAAACTTTTTAAAACTTGATTAAATAATTTATTTACATTGAACAAATCTATTTACAGAAAAACATAATATTAATTCAAAAAATAGAAAGCAACACTTTTGTTTGCTTCTCATTATTTTAAGTATGTTTAATCCTTTTAAAAAAAAAAAAGACAATAATTTCACGTACTCTAATTATTATAATTGTTTCTTTTTGCTAAAAGAAATACTCTCTTTCATTTTTAAAATTACCTTAATCTTATTTAATTATTGGTTTGGTCGGATCTCAGATAACTCTCTACCATAAAATATCAGAAAAATATTTTTTTTAGATTTTTCATATGAACTTATGTGGTAATAGAAAATGTGTAAAATAGTACCTTCTTTTAATATACGGGATGGTGGCCTTTATTTGTCAAATTCCGAGTAGTTGCGTTGCTTAGGATCATGGCAATGTGTCATCAGGAACGCATCCTCAATTTGGCTTGTTTAGGATCACTCCGATCTGTACATCAGGAAGACATCCTCAATTTGGCTTGTGTAGGCTCACTCCGATAGGTACCTCAGGAAGACATCCTCAATTAGGCTTGATTAGGCTGGATTAGGCTCGCTCCGCTAGGTCCATCTCGCCTGGGCTTTACTAGGGCTTGCGGGACTCATTGCACGGGCTTTCAGGAGAGCTCTTGCATCCTCTACATTTTTTTTCAGACTATCTTTTTTTAAAACTTATTCTTCTTGCACACCAGTTCCTGCAGTGGGTGGAGCTATTTTTGTCTAGTCCACTGTTATTGGATGTGAGAAGATTTTTTATTATACTTCGATAGGCCTATTAGCTAGCAGTCTGCAAATGGCCCCTAACATATACTTTAATATTATTATCTGCCTTAAAGTTTGGGTGGTCTGAAAAGTCATAAATTTATCCCAACACTTTTATTGAGGCCATAAATTGATTCCAACGTTTTTATGATTTTACGACTTCTAATTATACACTACTTTCCATTGGCTTGTCATAAAACGACACCATGGCGTCTGCGTATTGTTGTTGTCTGAGATCCGAACTCCATTCAATATTATGCATTCATTTTACAATACAACAATTTTTTTAAAATATATATTTACTATTTAAAATCAACTTAATAATTTTTGTATGAACTTACACTCTTATTTTACTTAAATATATAAACATTATAATTTTACACTCATAGTTATATTTTATAAAAAAATATTTATATAAACAGAAATAACAAATTACGCAATTTTACGTTGATTTAACCAACATGGTGCGGGAACATATCATAGTTATATGTTGCCCAGCATCTCTCCCGGTCTCGGAAGAAAAAAAAAAATAAAAACTGATTGCTGGTTTTATTTTTTTTATAAAGCTTGAAGGAATGTACGTGTCCATATGACTGTGTGTCTACACAGTTTTTTGAGCGTAGATTGTAAAGTTCAATTATGAATGGTTCTGGTATATTTTATAAGAAGTTCTTCTATTGTTTCATAACAGAAAGTTCAACACATGATAGCATAGTTGTCTGTTGACATTCACCTTTATAGAAGACCTCTGTACTGACAATCAGACGTCTTTCTCGAAGCCTTTTTTCTTTACCACACACATGTTTACTAATTTTGTAACTTTACAGTTTAAGTGCCCAAAATACATTCAAAGCTATAATTTTGTCTGAAATTAATATGCCGAAATAAACCTCATTATAAGAAAAATAATGGCATACGCATTTGACATATTATTTCATCACATACAACCTTATGACACAGTGTTTTATCTAAAACACATTTTATACTGAATAAAAGTAAATACAATGCTTGTAATATGACATGTTATATTTTCACATAATTAATCTGATGTATTCAAATTATAATCAGAAAAATATTGTATACAAACTTGTTACATTATTTTATTTATTTGCTACTTCAAACATGTATGATCTGTCAAAATGTACAAGCTAATTCATCTCCTTTAATATATCATTACGCAATGCTTTCCAACTTTACCCGATACGAGAGAAAAAAAAAGAAGAAGCAGGAGAGAATAAAACCAGTTTTTTTTTTTTGACCGTCGCCGATCCTCCCGAAAAGTGGGGGGTGGTCAAGCTACTAATCTCTTTCTGAGGTGATTTGTGCTGTGACAAAATTCTACGACTTCAAAAAGTAAGTATTTAAAACCATTTCATGCTTGTAATTACCGTATTAATTAGTATAATTTCTTGATATACTTTCTTCTTAACTCACTGTGCATGCCTGTATGTAATTTTAAACATAATCTATGCATAAACAGTGTATGTATTTGTATCGTATCTAATGTAAACCTTCTGCCTTTTTTTTTTATTATTTTGCAGGGGAAAAATGGCGATTCTAGCCTCTGCATTCTCCTGCCTCCTACTGGAACTGAAGCGAGGATGGCTTTTTATGCATCCAGGTTTAAATCTAACCCAAATTGCCTTTCAGGATAAAAAAAAAAAAAATGCATATAATTTTCTTTAACTGATTACATTGTATATTTTTTAGACCTTTCTAACAAACACAAATTTTGATTCATGATATTGTTTACTATTAAAATGTAAACAACACGGAAAAATGACTTCTACGGCCTCTCAAAAATGCCAAATATGCATTACGCTGACCTTAAAAATTCACCTTCATTTAATACTATTAAATAGTGTTGTCAGAAAATGCCATTGACGAAGAAGAGAACAATTTTTTTGTCTTAAATTATTATTTATTTAGCCAACAATTCTATCTTAAAAGATTGTTAAATTTTCATATTTATTTATTTTTTTACTGAATGAAATAAAAATTTATTTATTCAAAATTTTATTTATCATTAACATTCCGTATGTGAATTCTACTATCGAGAATTTAATGATATGTTTAAAATAAAAGATAATAAATTATTATTATTAATCCAACATTAATAATTATTATTTAAAAAAAAATTGTTATTAATACACTTGTAAAATTTTTAAAAGTACTAAAAGCAAATGATAAATATTCTGTAAAATCGTATGCAGTAATCCATGAGTACTCGGGCCCGAACCAAAGAATTTCTGCCAGCAGAAAAGCATCTTTGTATACTCATACATATCCACATCAAATTGCTACAGATCAAGTTTTTAAAATGATAAATTTATGTACTATAAAAAAATTAAATTAATTTATTAAGCCATACTACATATTTTAATAAAAAATAAGGCCAATATATATAAATATTTATTTATTTATTTTGTTTTCTTATGTTAAATTGGCCAAATTATATAAAAAAAAAATTTATGAACTCACATACTCAAATTTATCAATACTATGTATATTTATATGTGTTAAATTTAGAATTGCATTTAATTCTAAGGGAAAGAAAAGAAAAAAAAAATGCTTAAATTCTAAAATAACTTAAATTTATAAAATATGCTATTTAAAAAAAAAATTCTTTAATTTCTAGCTGATTTCAGCCAGTTGTCATTTACTATTTATATTAAATAATTTTTCGAATACATTTTATTAATTATTAAATTTGCATATTTTTATATATACAATAAAAATATAATAACCTTACATAAAATTTTACACTACAACAATGTTATTAATTAATTTAACTTGAATTTAAGCCTACTTTAATTCTAATTGAATACCGTTAATAAAAGTAAATTAGCTTATCAAGTTAAATATAATATAAACTATGTTTGTCTAATGTTAATTTTGATGAAAATTCCATAAATTTTAACTGTAAATGCTAATTGCTATACCTTTTGTTATTTGTTTTGAAAACAACACGAGCTTATATTTTTATTTATTATTTTTTTATTAAATCTAGGAACTAAACACTGAGCTAGACACTCCATAAATGTGTAAAACCTAAAAATCAAAAATTTTCCTAAAGAAAACTCAAAATGCTGCTTTTTACAATATAATATTACTAATTTTATTGTTTGAGCATAACATCTAGTAATTATACCATACTTAATTTTTTCTTCGATTCCTTTTTCAGCCAAGAATCCTGAAATTTATGCCTAGGTGATGACTATATTGATGTATCTGTGAATTGATAAATTTTCTACAAAAATTTTGTTGGTGTTGGTGCATACCCAGCCGTAGGCCAAAATTGTACCCTATACAGAAAGCCTTTGGTGAGAAAATTTTAATTTTACTTCAATTATTTATTTGTGTATTTTTACTATTATTTTTGTGTGCAATCATGTTGAAATAACTTGCCTTGTCCATTGTTATACATATATGTGTTTTTTTTAAAAACCAATGTGCTACACCAAAATCCTTTTTTTTAAATTTTTTTTTATAACACTTTTGTTCATAAAACTTATCCCTGCTGTCTAAATTCTAGACTTTAGCATATAAGTTGTACTTGAACTACCGGAACAAATCGTAGCACTTTTTGTATATTTTATTATATTTAGGCTTATAGCTGACCGCTATCCTAATATAGAGTGCACTAATAATTTATTCCTTGTCAACCATATATTTATGTAAAAAAAATATATATATATGAGTATGCTATAAAGCTGTTCTAACTACCCTGAACCTATAGCTTACACCTACTCATTTTAAAGAGTAATTCTGAAATTTTGTCATCTAAATTGTAAGGCTATTAGCAAAGGCTACCCTTATAGAAGACAGAAAAAATTCTCTCTTTTTTTTTTTTTTTTTTTTTTTTTTTTGAAAATTACTCCAACATTATTTACTATGAAATTAATTAAGTTTTAATGTTATTTGGCTTTGTTAAGCTTTTATATTTTCTAATTCATATTCGAAAAGAAAAAAAAATATATAACTTTTGCCTGGAGCGAAATATTTCACTGCTCCATTGAAGTTTTGTGAAGCACATTACATAATTTTATAAGTATGTTTTCGGGTGCGCCCTGCACATTTGCTCAATATTGTAACCCTGAGACAAATTGGCGTTCCCATGTTCCTATCCTTTCTTATTATTATTTTGAATTTTAAAAAGGCAAGTTATTAATTCTGTTTCAATTTTTTTTTTTTATCTAAAAAAAGAAAAATTTATTTTTAAATTTTGAAAAATTTTTTAAATTTGGAAATTCGATTAATTATGCATTTTGATTTATTTTTAATACCAATTCATATACCATGGATACTCTTGGGGAGGGGGGAAAGGGTAATGATCTTGTATAACATCCCCGTATAAGTTTGTATATGGTGTATAACCATATAACGACATATTTTGATCATAATGATCTGTTTGATACTGTAAATATGGGTCTATATTCTCAGAATATTTATTATTTTTTTTATAATGCGTTTTAGTAAGTTTGTCACCCTTTTGACTCGTATTTTTGTTCAATTTGAACCAACAATTTTCAGTTAAGTGCGATTTTCTTTTACAAATGTCACATTTATTTTTGTAATTTTTATCACCCTTAATTTTTTTCTGAGACCCTTGTAAATTCGTAATTTCCGCCTCTGTATGATCTGTTGCGTATTTCGGAGCGTACAGCTGATCCATATGTCGTTTGATCGGCTCTATTGATTTATCTGGAACATATTGTAATAAATAATTAAAGTTTCTAAACTTTTTAGTAACTTCGTAGGGTCCTTGAAATTTTGGCTCCAATGTGCCTGGTTTTCCAATACATTTTAGATATACTGTTTGACCCAAATTTAAATCCTTTACTTTTTCGTATGCCTCTTCATCTATATATTCTTGCATTATTTTCTCCTGGTTTACAAGGGATTGAATTTTGATTTCCTTCATATGCTGTATTCTGCTTTTAACATAAGAGTGGGTATATATTTCCTCAGAAGGAATATGGGCTGTGAAGGGATTTTTTATTTCCCTTGCGAAAAATAGCAGTGAGGGACTATATCCCGTAGCGCGGTGTTTCGAGGAATTATACGCTAGTTTAAAAAAATCAAGTCTTATGTCCCATTCCGTAGTGCGTTTCGACATAGCTACAATTGATGTTTTTAATATTTTATTGGTAACTTCACAAAGTCCATTTCCTTGCGCACGGTATACACTCACAAATTTCCTTTGTATGTTTAAAGATTCCAAATATTCTTTCATAATTTCGCTACGTAAATATTTTGCATTATCAAAGATAATTTCTTTACACATCCCATAATTTGCAAAATATTTATTTAGTACATTTAATATAGTCTGTGACTCTACGTTTCGTAGGGGAACAGCTTCCAGGAATCTCGATGTCGAATCAATTATAATTAAAATGTATCTGTTTTTCTTTAACGTGAGGTTTAAAGGTCCAATGACGTCAGCATGCAGGACTGTACCGACTTCGTGATCTTTCACCATTTTTTTAACAGGGACTTTTATTGTTGTGTGTTGTTTAGATGTGAGGCACTGCACACAATTTGCACAATACTGTTTAATGTCTTTGTACATTCCGTGCCAAAAAAGCCTTGTTTTCACATTATCATAAGTTTTTTGAAATCCGAAATGCGCTTTATGAGCTTCTTCTATGGCTGCAATTTTTAATGAATCCGGGGTAATTAAAAGCTCCTTTTTATCTGAACCAGGTTTCAAAATTAATAATTTATTGTGATTTAAAGCAAATCTCTTCGTGCTTCTATTATTTTTGTCTTTTTCGATTTTATTTATTATAATTTTTAATTTTTCGTCTGCATATTGCTCCGATTTAATATTTTCGTCTGTAAGTGCTATGTTACTTGCAAACAAATTATTTTGGAGTTCTCTGTCTGTTGTAATATTATCTAAATTCCTGCTCAAATAGTCTGCTGGATTGTTAATCCCTTCGACGAATTCGAAGTCGAAATTAAAGTCTTGTAAATCTGCTACCCATCTGTTTATAATTTCCGATTTATCTTGTAAATGTAAATGCTGAGTTAGTGCTTTCGAATCAGTTAACACAGTAAATCTTCTACCTGAAAGCATATATTTAAAATGCATAATTGCTTCATGCACTGCTAATAACTCAAATTTAATACTCGGATAATTTTTTTCCGGTTCTCTAAGTTTTCTCCCGAAAAATTCAACAGGTAGCAAATGACCATCCTTTTCTTGAGCTAGAACACCTGAGATTGCAACTTTGCTCCCATCCGTGAATAAGAAAAATTCCTTGTTAAAATCGGGGGGTCTGAGCGTTGGTTTTTGTACAATTTCTTCCTGAATTATCAGGAAAGCTTTTTCTGCTTCTGGACTCCACTTAAATTTAACTTTATCTTTAGTCAGCTCTATTAAAGGGTTAACTTTGTCGGAATAGTTGGGTATTAGCGTCCGAAAATAATTCGCTAAGCCCAATAAAGATCTGACCCCCTTTTTCGATTTTGGTCTGACTAGATTTTTTACTTTTTCAATATTCTTTTGAGATGGAGAATATCCCATTTGATTCACCCTAAATCCTAGGAATTCTATTTCTGCTTTGCAAATTTGCATTTTTGAAGGTTCGATTGTCATGTTGTGATTTATTAATACCTGTAGAACTTCTTCTAAGGTTTTCGTCATCTCTGCTATTGTATTTGCAGATATCAACACATCATCAATGTAGTATGATACTTTGCTTTTGTCAAAATGTCCCAGAATTTTATCGATTACTTCTGCAAAAATTGCGCTAGAATTTCGTGTGCCAAAAGATAAACGAAGTGGCATATGTTTTCCAAATTCCGTAACAAATGCTAATTTTTTGCAATCTTCTGGTTTTAAATTTATTTGGAAAAAAGCACTATGTAAGTCTAGCACCGTATAGTATTTTTTACCGCTTATTTTTTGTAATAAGTCTTTTACGTCCGGCATCGGATAAGTATAAGGTTGTAAAATTTGGTTTAATAGTCTTAGGTCCGTTGCCATTCTAAACTTGGGTTCTGCATTCGGGTTATTACTCGGATTTTTCTTTCTAACGAAAATAACTGGAAAAGCATATTCGGAGTCAGTCTTCTCTATAATTTTAGCCTGTAACAGTTGTTCGATTTCCCTTTTCGCATACTGTCTTACTGCCTGAGGCAATTTATATGGCTTAGCTTGTACCGGGAATTCATGATTCAATTGAAAACTTGGTGCAACAAACGCTGATTGCCCCAATGTTTGATAACTTTTTGAAAATGCATGAACATTGCCCATTAAAATTTTTCGAAATTTTTGTTGTACTTCCTCTGATAAATGGCTTAAATCGAAATCCGTCTCTTTAATTTCTGCTTCTCGCAATTTTCTTACATCTTCTATATTTAAATTATTTATTTCATAAAATGTCCCTTTCTCTATATTATCAGTTGAGTCATCTTGCTTGCACTCAAAGTTCGTTATAATTTCCCCTATTTTAGTTCCTTTCTGAATAATTAACTTTTCTAACAGTTTATTCTTTATTATAATATTTATGTTATTATTTTTTTGAACTTCGTGTAACGAAGTCTCGCATGAAAATTTACTATTTTCTTGAATGGGGTCAAAAATAATTATATCTGACATATTTATATCCTCTGGGCATTTTAATTTTACAATTTTCGATTCTTCAGGTTGGAGAAAAATTCTATTTTTAGTAATGGCAAACATACTTTTATTTGAATGTTCCCCTGAATTACATGGCGTAATGTTATTCACTTCATAATTATTTACTTCACTTGCAACGTTTAATTTAATTTGTTGATTTTTAAATTTTAATGTTTTATTGCATAAATCCAAAATCATATGATTTTCTTTGAGATAATCGTACCCTAATAACATTTGGTACTGCCTATCAAAATCATCATTAGTGACATAAAATGTGCCTGTTGTGAATATACCTTTTAATCGAAAAGTTAATTTTACACATTGTTTAAAAAAAATCTTTGAATTTGTTAAAGTTTTAATTTGGATCTGATTGCCCAAATATTTGATTTTGACGTTTGTATCTTTAATTTTTTTGAATAAAGAAGGTGATAAAAGGGATACAGCAGCTCCGGTATCCAGTAACGCTTGTATTTCGACGCCCTGTATACTTAGTGATATAATTGGCAGACTATCTTTGTCAGCATTTGTTATATTTGCGATTGTTTTATTTATTTTATCGATTTCCGTCTCTGAAAATCCCGAATCTTGATCCGATTTCGCTGTTTTCTTTGCCCATTTTTTTTTCTTTTTGCGCTTTTCAAATTGATAACCATTTTGCTCATAATTCTCAGGAATATATCCAAAATCCCTATTTCCCGAATTCCAGTTAGGTTGTGAATAATCATACATCCCATAATGCGTCGGGTAATTAAAGGAATTGTAGTAATCATTATAATATCGTTCATAATCATTATAATGAAAATTGTTATTGAAATGGGAACCCTGATAATCATTGTGTTTATTAAAGAGTTTCTTATTCCGCGGAACACTATCATCTCTAATTGCATGATTTTTTTTCTTTGATTTTTTTAGTTTTTCAATCTCCCCTTTTAATTTCTCGATTAGCTCTTTGTTTTGCTTACTTGATTCTATAATGTTCTCATAAAGATCTTTGTTTTCTTTATTTATTGCGTTAATTTCCTCAAACTTTGATTCATTATACGCACTTTCCATAAGTTTTGCTAACTCGCATGCCTCCTTGAAGGACCTGGGCGCATTTTTACGCACATCTAGTGCAATATCCTGTCTAATTGAATTTAAAAAATTCGACATTTTTAAGATTTCGATAAAATTCTCTTCCTTATTATCCACATTTTCGCCTGCACTTTCGATATAAGATTTTACACCCTTTTTAAATTCCAAAATGAAATCCTCTATCGTTTGACTTGCGGCCTGTTTTAAATTTAGGAAATTGCTCTGAGCATTAAGGAAGCTTAGTTTTTTACCAAATAACTCCACCAAATTATTTTTAAATAAATTATAATTGGTCTCGTCATATTTTTCAATCTGTTTACTTAAAATATGTTTTGCGTCCCCAGTAATTTTAGCCTTTAAAATTAATAATTTAGTTTCTTCCTGTATATCTGTCGAATTGAAAATATTCTCAAATTCCTCTAAGAAAAATATAATGTTTTTGTTCTTTTTATTGTCAAATGGTGACACTAACTTAATACGTGTATCTATATCCAGCGTCTGAGTCATTTTTGACAAGTATTAGTAATCAATGTATACTTTTTCAAAATATCAATTGAAAATAGATCCTATACCTCTTAAAAGAATATTTTGCATCTCATACTATTTTCTCTATATTACAACATATGTATGAAAATATTCTAAATTGCATAAATACATAAAAACAACAACACTAAAATTTAAAAAAAAATTTCTTAGGAGATGAAGTTGTTTTGTAGATTATTCTTTTACACACATAAATACCCCTAAAATATTTATAATACACGTATATATAAAAAACAACATAATTTCATTTAACAGAAAAATATCTGTCTTTTTCTACAGAAAAAACAATCTTATTTTTTTTTTTTTTTTTGTAAATATTGTACTACTACTTTGTAGTACGACTCATAAATTTTCTTTTGTATCAATGTGATACAATTTCAAAAATCGTGATCTATTGACATTTCAATCATTTTTATACCAGACATATTATAAAATTTTACTCATTATTCTTCTTATTATTATTATTTATACATTATATAAAAAAAATTATTTTTACAAATGTGTCATCTGTGATGTGAATGCCATTATTTTTCAATGGTAACTGAGATCCAACCACAAGAGAAAAGAGAGAAAAAAAAACAAAATTGTAATTCCTAAATTTACCTATTATAAATCCCAGAATTATTTTTTTATTTCCTTTTTTTTTTTTTTTACTAACATATATTATTCATTTTATTTATATAAAATTATTATATGTGTGTCAGTATTGTTACAATAATAAAATTAATTTTAATAAAATTTTAATCAATTAAACTTACATACCTACAATATCTTTAAAATTGTGACATTAAAATAATACTTAAATTTATTTTCCTTTATTATTATTATTATTATTATTATTATTTCTAATGACCTCAGATGAACGTTCCTGAGTCATAGCACCCTTGTACTTAATGAACGTTCCTGAGTCACGGCGCCATTTGTACTATGAAGGGGGGATGCTGGACAGATAATTACACCTTTTTATTTTTTTATTAAATATATTCAAAATTGTTAATTGGTCCAAATCATCCAAGCAACCTCATAGCAAATTGGTATATAGTTTTATATACCTTAGATTAAATAATATAAGTGATCGTATTTACCTACATTCTAGTAGAAGAGCAACGCGAAGCATTAATAAAATTAAATTATAATTCGCGTCAAAAAAGTAATTATTAAATTTGAATAATTACGAATAAAATTAAGAATTTGCGTTGTGATTTATTTAGATGAACTCTTCCACTTATGAATTAATCTAAAATTTAAGCTGTAAAAAAAATGAATTGACACACTTTAAATATTATTAATTAAATAATTACAGAAACTTTTTAAAACTTGATTAAATAATTTATTTACATTGAACAAATCTATTTACAGAAAAACATAATATTAATTCAAAAAATAGAAAGCAACACTTTTGTTTGCTTCTCATTATTTTAAGTATGTTTAATCCTTTTAAAAAAAAAAGACAATAATTTCACGTACTCTAATTATTATAATTGTTTCTTTTTGCTAAAAGAAATACTCTCTTTCATTTTTAAAATTACCTTAATCTTATTTAATTATTGGTTTGGTCGGATCTCAGATAACTCTCTACCATAAAATATCAGAAAAATATTTTTTTTAGATTTTTCATATGAACTTATGTGGTAATAGAAAATGTGTAAAATAGTACCTTCTTTTAATATACGGGATGGTGGCCTTTATTTGTCAAATTCCGAGTAGTTGCGTTGCTTAGGATCATGGCAATGTGTCATCAGGAACGCATCCTCAATTTGGCTTGTTTAGGATCACTCCGATCTGTACATCAGGAAGACATCCTCAATTTGGCTTGTGTAGACTCACTCCGATAGGTACCTCAGGAAGACATCCTCAATTAGGCTTGATTAGGCTGGATTAGGCTCGCTCCGCTAGGTCCATCTCGCCTGGACTTTACTAGGGCTTGCGGGACTCATTGCACGGGCTTTCAGGAGAGCTCTTGCATCCTCTACATTTTTTTTCAGACTATCTTTTTTTAAAACTTATTCTTCTTGCACACCAGTTCCTGCAGTGGGTGGAGCTATTTTTGTCTAGTCCACTGTTATTGGATGTGAGAAGATTTTTTATTATACTTCGATAGGCCTATTAGCTAGCAGTCTGCAAATGGCCCCTAACATATACTTTAATATTATTATCTGCCTTAAAGTTTGGGTGGTCTGAAAAGTCATAAATTTATCCCAACACTTTTATTGAGGCCATAAATTGATTCCAACGTTTTTATGATTTTACGACTTCTAATTATACACTACTTTCCATTGGCTTGTCATAAAACGACACCATGGCGTCTGCGTATTGTTGTTGTCTGAGATCCGAACTCCATTCAATATTATACATTCATTTTACAATACAACAATTTTTTTAAAATATATATTTACTATTTAAAATCAACTTAATAATTTTTGTATGAACTTACACTCTTATTTTACTTAAATATATAAACATTATAATTTTACACTCATAATTATATTTTATAAAAAAATATTTATATAAACAGAAATAACAAATTACGCAATTTTACGTTGATTTAACCAACATGGTGCGGGAACATATCATAGTTATATGTTGCCCAGCAGGGTAGGATACCTTTAAACCTACAAAATTTTCGAAAATTTTTTGATACATATTTTGATTCCGTAATCATTTCTGAACAATAACCAAAAATCCACATTAAAAAATTCCTATTAGTTTACTAATGATGGCAATTTTATTAAAACTATATATTAAGACTACATAGGATAATTAAACTTTGCGTTGCGTTTATTCAAATTGATGAATTTTGATACTGCGCGCAGTGTTACTAAAAAACCATGCATGGTTATCAAAAGAAATTTTCAAAACATATTCATTTGTGTATTATCTACAACTTAAAACCAGAAAAGGGTAATATTTTATTTTCTGTTTTTTTACTTTGAAAATATTTTTAAAAAGTGAATTTTTTTAATTTTCTGTTATTTTTTTAATTTAGTCAATATTTATTTCAAATATTCTGGTTTTAGTATAAAACACTATTATGCATTTATTTTCATCAAAATTTCCTCTTTAAATGCATATTTTCAGATTGTATCTTGTGCGCAAGAATTTTTTTCTGTTATTATCATATATTTTAAAACTTCTTATTTTAATATTTATTTATGAATTAACAAATTCATATATATGTTTAAATATAAATTTAAATATGAACTTTATATTTAAATGAAGTTTGATTTTTATTTTTGACTTATTACTCAAGTTTTGAAGCTTGGAACATAGTGATATTTTTTACTTTTTCGACGTGTTCAAAGGTATCCTACCCCCTTAAGGGCAAACGGATTAATTTTTCGTAATCAAGCTCCGCGTGATATTGATAAATTAAAAAAATATTTCATGATTTAAAATTGTTTTTAAAACTATAGACAATCAGTAAACTGAGGTGAACTTTGCATACAAATTTCATTTGAAAAAAAATCCCATTTGGTGATCTAAAAATTTAAATTCTGCGATTACAAATATGTTAGATTTGTGTTTTTTCAATATTATTCTTTTATTTGTTGATAAAAGAAGTATTAATTTCGTTAATTTGTCTTTCACAAATATATTAGATTGTTGGTTTTTTTAATATTATTCTTTTGTTTGTTTACAAAGGAAGTATTAATTTCGTTTTGCAAAAATAGTCCGAAACAAATGCTGAAAAATGTTTGTTGCTTTATGTGTAAAATATTTATTAGTATTATGTATTGAAACGGGGACGTGGTAAGATAAAATTTAAAAAACCATGCTTAAAAATTATTTTAGAAAATATAATACATCAATCAATTAAGATAAAGTTTTTAAACAAATTGCATTTGAAAGTAATTTTTTTCCCCTATGCGACGAAAATTGAAAATGCACGATGGTCAGAAGATTAAAAAATTGCAGTAGCGAAAATTTCAAGACCGAAATTTGATCGTAAAGTGTTGCCATTCTCAAAACGACGTCAGCACTAATACGTTTGTTCTTTATAATATGGTTACTTATTCACTAAAATATAATAAAGATCAGTTATTAGGATGTGGTTATCAATTGAGGCTCTTATGCTCGGTATTCCGGAATGATAAACAGCAATTTTCATCTTCTCAAAATTTGCATACGCACTTCTCAGATCCATATTCATCATTTTAAAAAAAATTATATTTTGTTTGATCACTTAAAAATCATTTAAACTCAAAACTTGAAGTCACGATTGTCAGCAACATCTTTTATGTGAACAGACGCACTCTTTACTTGAGATTCTAATCTCAATTCCGGAGAGTAAAAATTTTCGTAATTTATGTTTTTTAGACGCATTTGTGTCGCATGTTTAGTTTTATCTAAGAAATTTATCGTTTTCTTTTAAGTATGACTCCATTTTTACTTAAATAAGCATTTAGCCTAGAGTCTGAAACTTAGTATCAGTACACATGCGGAAGGAAAAACAATATAGAAAATTTATTAGGAAAAATACGTGTTTTCAAAAGCAGTATGTCATTTTCCGTTATTATGCCCCTAATATAATATTGTGCTCCTAATGGGATTTTGCGACACTAAACCCTATACAACCATTCTTATCAACAATTTTGAGTTTTTATCAGAAAATAGCATAAATAAAGATAAAAATACCTCATTATTTCTTTCTTGTCTGCAATATTGAAAGCTATCTAATTTTCACCATTTTGAAGAACTTTCATAAAATGCTTTTAAAATTAAAAAAGTCCTTCCGGCCAGTGCCGGGAGGAAGAGGTAGCTTTCATATTCCTTATTTTAAAAAAGCCAACTTATATTATTCAAACACACGAAGCTCAATTAAGTGGAAACCAAATGTAGGAGATTCAATACTAATTTTTATCAATACTAAATCATTATGAATGAGAATTTCGAAAAATTAGTCAGTTTTATCCAAGCTGCTTTTATTTGAAGTAACTTATATTTTGCAGTCAAATTCGGCGATTTCTTAAAGTGCCTGCCATTTTAAGACAACATGGTGGATGAGGCTAACCAGTGAACTTGGTCGAGACCTTAGTAATTGCTGTGCACATGATCACTCACATCGGAATCGGTTGATACATACGAGTGCTGTCGCAGGCAAAAAATCAGATTTTTCAAAATGTCACCCACGTTAGAAATTGAAACTGCTATATCTGAGCCATTTTTTAAGATAAAGACAAACAAAAAATGCTCCTGAATCCTTATATCAAGGTCAAATACTTAAGAAAGAAACCTTTTTCAATTTCTAATTTTTTTGCACCTCACTTTAAATATATATATTTTTAATTTAATGGCCGCCATTTTGAAACAAGATGGCTGATGAAGCTGGCCAGCGAACTTGGTCGAGATATTGATGTATACTATCCACATGCCTTCTTTCATCGAAATAGACGAATACGTGTGGTATCGCGAGACATATACAAGATCGTTTCAAAGTGTTAGCCATGATAGAAATTCAAAGTGCTATAATTCAACCACTTTTTAAGATATAAACAAAAGAACAAATTTTCAGAAACAAAAACTGCCCCAGAATCTTTGTATCAAGGCCAAACACATAAAAAAAATCTTTTTCATTTTCCAATTTTTTAATACATCATTTTAAATTTTAAATTACATTTTTTTAAAATGGCAACCCTTTTGAAACAAGATGGCGAATGAAGCTGGCCAACAAACTCGGTCGAAACATTGGTATGTACTATGTACAGACCAAGTTACATTCAAATCGGTTCATAAATACGCCTGTTATCGCGTGACAAAAATCAGGGCGTTTCAAAATGTCAGCTACGCTAGAAATTCAAAATGCTATAACTCAGCCATTTTTTAAGATATAGACGAAACAAAAACTGCTCCCGAATCTTTTTATCAAGGTCAAACACATAAGAAAAAAATATTTTTTCAATTTTCAATTTTTTGGTACCACATTTCAAATTTAAATTTTTCTTAAAATTTTAAATGGCCGCCATTTTTAAACAAAATGTCGGATGAAGCTGGCCAACGAACTAGGTCGAGACATTGGTCTGTACTATGTATAAACGAAGTTACATTCAAATCGGTTCATAAATACGCCTTTTATCGCGTTACAAAATTCAGGACGTTTCAAAATGTCAGCTTCGCTAGAAATTCAAAATGCTATAACTCAGCCATTTTTTAAGATATAAACGAAACAAAAACTGCTACGGAGTGTTTGTATAAAGGTCAAATACATAAGAAAAAAATATTTTTCCATTTTCAAATTTTTTGTACCACGTTTTAAATTTTATTTTTTTTTAATTTTTAAATGGCCGCCATTTTGAAACAAAATGGCGGATGAAGCTGGCCAACGAACTCGGTCGAGACATTGGTATGTACTATGTACACACCGAATTACATCCAAATCGGTTCATAAATACGAGAGTTACAGTGTGACATAGGTCAGATATATATATATATATATATATATATATATATATATATCAATTTTGAACGGAGGGTGGTTTCGGGGTCTGGGGATCATGATCGATGAAAATATACCAAAATTTTTTGAAATCGCTTTCCTCCGAACGGCTGCAATAGGTAGCCTTTTGTAAAGAAAGCTACCTAATATAAGAGTGGGCATATTTAAAAAAATCACATCTACAAATGAAGAGCTTTCAGTTAAGAAAAAAATATAAGTAAATTTGGTTCAGTGAAAAATCTGGGCAGATGACTAAGAAACACACTTCTGTTTTAAATGTATAGATTATATAAAATTAGGAAAAATTAAATTAAGCAAATTATGTTATTTTGATAAAAATTATAGTGGAATTTCCTAAAGAATAGCATTAAAATTTTATTCTTCGAGAGAATTTTGGACAAAAACTTCAAGAACATGATATTATTTTAAACCACGAATTATTTGTTTGCTTGTCTAACTCGGCGAAGCAAATCCATCCAGGCGAGAATCATCAATTTCTGTAATGTAAATCCCTATTATTTGCATGTCACCCCTCTTTTATAAAGACACTCTAAATTTTTGTAAAACATTGTGTTTTATCAGTGTGTTATTTCGATTATATTATTTTCAAAAGTGAAGCATTTTCACCTGTGAAGAATTTCAATCAGCTGGACTGTGAAAATGACGCACTTCTATAAAACATAATTCAGGTGGAAAAGGGCAAAATTGTAATGTTGTTTTCTCTGCATTTTGTTTTAAATGCTAAAAAAAATGATTCTTTGAACATTTTATAAAAAAAAAAAACTTAATAACGAATATGAATGCAATCCTTGGAAGTATTAATCATTGTTCAATGTATTAAAAATACATTAAATCAATAGAATTATATTACTTTAAATATTGCTTGTATTGCAGTGAAACCTGGAGCTTAGTGAACGTATTAACACGGGCTTGTCAGTGAGGGGGTTAAGAATTAAAATACGGGCTTTTTTATAAAATGAGGTCATTTGCATCTGCTAAACCAATCCACTTTTACAATCCAGTCTTAAACTTCGTCTATAGAAAAGTATGCATATGACGTCATTGTCACGGAATAACAGACAATATTCTTGACATAGCCCATATTTTAATTTCAACTTTTTTTCAGGTTTTATGAGAAAATGGCAACAAAAATATACAGTATCTCCTATTTCCGACTATTTTCCCTTTACTAATGTATTTCAATAGAAATGGGGTACTTTTGATGCCACGATAAGAAAAATGATATTAAAAACTACAAAAAAATTAATATCTCAAAAATAAATTGAGATACAGCTTTCAAACAAATTGCATTTAAAAGAGAGTTTTTTTCCTTATACAACAATGTAAAAATTTAATATGTGCGATGTTTAGAAGTTTAAAAATTTTCAGTAGAGAAAATTGCAAATCCAAAATTTTATTTCAAATTTCAAAGTGTTGCCATTCTCAAAATGACGTATGCGTTATGCACAGATATGTTTGTTCTTTATAATATAGATAGGGTAGATATATAGAGTAGATAAAATAATACAATAAAATAAATAGATAGATGGTAAATAAATAGATACAAATTTTACACAACGTGTTTGGCCGCACTAGTGTTACGTTACAGTGAACAATAATGCTATTGCAGATCATATAATTTAATTATTAGCAATAATAAAATGTTTAAAAATCTATAATAACAACAACATTTATACATGGAAATATGATAGTATCCATTCGAAAGCTTTGGACCCTTATTCCATAGAAATATATAGTAAGCATTCTGCCATTTTTGTACATCGGATGTAGCTTACAAATCTTAAAACAATTATATGCTATTTTGTTATGGTAGATTGGGTGTATTTTTATTTTGTTATTCACGCATAAGGTAGAAACGCGCTCCTCTTCAAACATTTTGAAAATTTATAAAAGTGTTATTCCAGGTAAACTGGCCTAGGGGGTCCGTGCTACATTCCCCTTCAAACTTTCTGTAATCCTCACAGTACATACATGTAAGTCTGAAATGGACATTTGCAAACTCACAGAGTCAGAAGTAGAATTTTGGTTCAAATCTTCAAATCATTAAATTTGCCATTTTACTGCACATCATAAAAAAACATTAAATAACGGATATACACGATCTAGTACAACTTTTTGTTCTTAAAAAATAACTGAAGCAGTAAAGATCGGAATTAATAATTTTTACAGCACGCGACCTCAAACTAGGCCATACAAATATGTTGAGATGAATTTGATATTAATTTAAGAAGCCGTAACTGCTGAACGATTTCCTTTAAGCTTTTGCAAATTGACCAATTAAGTTCTTATGGTACAACATGAAGCTACTAAAGTCGTTTTCTCAATACTTAAAAATTTATTAATTTATTATCTTTAGAAATTCAATGTAAATTTCAGACACCCATCTCACAAAAGGAACACTTTTGATTTGATTACCATTAGTACCACAGGAAATAACTCACCATAATTAATCAGAAAATTATTTGTTCCACTTTTATCCTGTTCCATACACTTCTCTATATAAAAAGAAGTGACGATTTGGAAATGTACCCAATGATGCATCTGATTTTTCAGAGCTTTGTGACGCTATAAGGAGGGTTACCAAGGGAGCGTCTCTGTCGCCAAAACGTTGCCAAGTATGTCGATAACTTGGAGCTATTTCCAGTATTTCACCAAATTTCCATAGACTCCCATTGAAATCCAATATGTTTTAGTTGCTTGCAGAAAATCAACAAATTGAGATATTTCAATGCAACAAAAATCTAAAATTAGCTTATGAATAGAACTTAATTGAACTATTTACGTTATTTTTAAGCACAAACACTAACTACTTGCAATATTCGTAACACTATATATATAACTAGGGGGCTCTGCCCCCTACGAGCTACGCGCGTCAACCCCCGTTCAGACACCGCAGACTCAAACAGCACGCTAATTTGATCGCCTTTAAAAAGATTTCGGACGATTGAATTATAATTTGAATCTGACAATTATAATCTGACGTAATTTTCACCAACCTTTTCTTTCTCTTTTTAATATTCACGTCAAAATACTTTTGTTAGAAATGAAATATTATGATCATCTTAAAATGTCAAGTAAATGTCTCGCGCAATTTTTAAATTAAAACTGTTTTGCAATATTATTTTCTGTTCATTTTACGTAATAAGTGTAATATGACGTAAATTCTCCTATTTAGGACTTCTAACGCATGTTACTGAATTTAGTATTTTACAATATTCTTTCTCATTTAAAATTCATGTGTAACTATAGTTTTTATGACGTAATTTTCAATGAGTTCCTGCTTTTTATATTTTTTGTTTATAATAGTCACGTGTAAAATAAATTTTTTATTTGAAGCAAGCATTACTGTTTGCGCTGTTTATACAGCTGGCAACAGTTTAAATTAATACAATTTTCTAAAATTTGTAAAAAATATCTCTCGAAATGCTGAAAATTTGAATTTAAAATAGAAATAAAACCTCGAAAAATTGTTCAAATTAAAAAACTAACTGTAATCTGCACACCGGGAAATTCTGACGCATAAAATGATCTAAAAATGATTAAATTCCTACGTACAGTTTTTGCTCCTATACAACTTTTTTAATGGAACGATTTTGTCCAAATTTGGCATTAAATATCTCTTAAAATAATTCTTCGATTTGAAAACTGCCTGCATCAGCGTGTTTATCAAATATTTTTCTATAATTCTACCGATTTTCATATTCTTGTATGCAACAGTTTTTTAAATATTAACGAAGAAAGACTTCCGGTCACAAAAAATTCAAAACCGGCGGCGGCGGCCTTCTTCTTACTTTTTAAAGATAAATCTGTAATTTTTTCTTCTTCCACTAGGGGGCTCGGCCCCCTACGAGCTACGCTCGCCAACCCCCGTCCAGACACCGCAGACTCTAAATGCACGCTAATTTGATCGGCTTTAAAAAGATTTCGAAAGATTGAATTATAATTTAAAAAACAGTGGCGATCTCCCTATAAACGAATTTCTATTTATTTCTCTTTGATTGGGGAATTTTAACGCCAAATCCGCTGCGGTACTACTTGATTATCCTGTCGACCAATTTCGCCAAATTATATAAATCGCCAAATTATACAAATTGATATAATTTTTATTTTAAATAACGAAAGAACAAATAAATTCGTACAACATTAATAAAAACACAAATAAAACGTCGAAATAAAAACACGTGTCACGTGTAACAACACGTGGACACGTGTAACAACATTTCAAAATAAGCTGATATAAAAGGAATTAAGTAAAGAGAGTCTTTGTCTCCTGGTATTTTTTAACAAAGCGAAAAGAAAGTTCTTTTAAATAAGACATTTTAAATTAATTCTCAAAATATCAAATAAATGTCTAGCGCAATTTCTAAATTTAAACTTTTTTGCAATATTAATTTGTGTTCATTTTATGTAATAACTATAATGTGACGTAAATATGACGTAATTTCTCCTAAGACTTCTAACGCATGTTAATGAATTTATTATTTTACAATATCCTTTCTCTTTTAAAATTCACGTGTATACTTTTTATGACGTAATTTTTAATAAGTTCCTGCTTTTTATACGTAATTATTTAATTCTAATTTGAAAGTTTTTTTCCTGTTTATAATAGTCGCGTGTAAATAATTTTTTAATTTGAAGCAAACATTATTGCTTGCGCTTTTTATACAGTTGGCAACAGTTTAAATTAGTACAATTTTCTGAAATCTGTAAAAAAATATCTCTAGAAATGCTGAAAATTTGAATTTAAAATAGAAATAAAACCTCGAAAAATGAGTCAAAATAAAAAAATTAATGCAATCTGCACTCCGGCAAATTCTAACGCATAAAATGATCTAAAAATGATTACACTGCCATGTACAGTTTTTGCTGCTATAAAACTTTTTTAGTGGAACGATTTTGTCCAACTTTAGCATTAAATAACTCTTAAAATAATTCTTCGATTTGAAAACTGTCTGCATCAGCGTGTTTATCAAACATTTCTGTATAAAACCACCGATTTTCATATTTTTGTATGCATTATGTTTGTTAATATTAACGAAGAAAGGCCTCCGGTCACAAAAAAATCAAAACCGGCGGCGGTGACAGCGGTAGTTACTTTTTTTTTTAGAATAGAGAGATTTTACTCATATATGTTGGCGGAGAAAAGGCGGCGAAGTGAAAATTTCTGAGCAGAGGAGATTTATATGATAAAGTTATCTACTGTAATTGCAAATTAGCGACTTCATTACAAAGATAAGAAAAAAAAATCCAAATAACTGTAATAAATTTGTTACTTTTTAAATGTATCATATTTTTTAAATTTACAATATTTTTAATTTTAAACTTTCGATTAATTTATAATTTTATATAATTATAAAGTTATTTTATTTATAATTATTCAAATAAATTATAAATTATACCTTTTGTTTTTACCAAGGGGATTCTAAAAATTAAATGCATAGAAAATAAGGGATCGCGAAGCGGTCCACAATGGAAGTGCTAAACTATTAAGTCTGGGTTTGGCTAGAAAATAGCGATTGCTTCGCGATACTGAATGGAATCGCGAAGCGATTACGCGATGGGTTGGTGAGCGTAGCGAGCAGGGGGGCGGAGCACTCTAGTAAAAAATAGTAGGTAAAAGTAAGGTAAATAAAAAAGTACAATGTACCAGTACAAAAGTACTAGTACGGTAAAAATCAATGTTGAAAACACCTATTTTTCCTGAAATTCTTCACTATATATAGATGCAAAGTGAGGTCTGGGTTTGCTCAATCATTTCTGAAACGGGCAAAGTTAAATGTGTGGAACAGCTGTCTACCTATATCATACACTGTTAAAGTCTGCAGCGTTAGCTGCATAGTCACTCCACCGCTTTTATAGAATATTTTTATTCTGATTAATGAGAATGTTCCATATTATAGTCAAGTAATCATTTTCTATAAAAGCGGTGGAATAGCTATGCAGATGCAGAAAAAGCTACAGATTTTTAAAAGTGTAAAGTATTATGCATGATTGATATAATAGTGACCGCAGCGCTCCTAATGGAGAAATTTGGAAGTTATCGATAATATCCAAAAAATATAATACATAGCAAAAAAACTGTCAATTGCAAAATTGTTGAGCTTGCTCGATTTGTTGTGAAGTGACGTCTTACATATAAAAAACTTATTTAGAATCTCTGAAAAATAAATTTTTGTGAAACCTATCACCGGCTTAATTACATCACTAACCGCTTCTAGTTTATTGACATTACAATGAAAATGTATATTTTATAACGAAACTAACACTTGTAAGCAAGATACAATTTAGTTTATTAAGACATTCAAGATAATTATGTTGAAAGCGCCTACTATCGGCTGAAATAAACATTCCCTAACATGCTTTACATACATAGCTGAAGCTTACACGCGTTAGATTTATCAGAAAATTTACATGTGATTTTTAATGCTACATTTGTAGAATCGATTAATGAAGCATTTTAGCTGGTGAGTAGTTATCCCAAAATTAACATTTGACAGCATCTAATAAAGTTTTTTCTACATATAAGACGTCATTTTATACTGATAATGTTCTAAACTTTTATGATGGACATTTATTCGTCATCTCTTATGTTGTTTAGGATAGGATCGATACCTTCCACATGTTTCTACAGCATGCTCTGAAGTCACTCACATATGATAGCACACTTTTTCAATAATTATAGCCATATCAGTTCAAAAAATATTTGTGAGTCCCAGGACATTTTTTTGTCTCCAGAAATAGTGACGAATCTCTTGGAAAATAGATTTTTCGAATCTTGCTGATTTTGCCCAAAAAAGGCTCTAAATAAAACAAAATTTCCTTGTTTATAACTACGCGTTTTTTCCACTATTACTAACGGTAATCAAATCAGAAAAGTCTCTTTTGAGATATAGGTTTCCGAAAATAGAGTTTACTAGAAAAAAGGTTAGTTTTTTAGGGTATTTTAAAGATGAGGTAAGTAATAAGTATGAAACGTTATCAGTAGCTCTATACCGTGGCCACAAGTAATTAATTGGTAAAGTGACAAACAAGTAAAGTTATTTATTCGTAGTTATAACTTGTTAGTACAATGGTCAAATCTATCGCGACAAGCTGTATAGCTTAGTTTGAGGCTACGTGATGATGAGTAATTAATCATTTTTTAAACAACAAATATGTTTTTCAGCACAAAAAGTTGTATTAGATCACATATTTGGCATATGTAAGCTTTCTTGTTCGAAGAGCAATAAGATGACAACGTGCTAATTTGACCGTTTTTCCCGTGACAGTAAAATAATAAATGTTACAGTAGCACCATGGTGCTCCAGCTATACTACTGATAGATCTGACAGTATATAGAGTGTTATTTCAGACGTATACGTATATCCTACAGCGATTAAATAAAATTTAAAATGGGTCAAACAGAGAGCATATCTGAATATAAGCCATTTAATACGTAATGATCCAGTATTGATTAGTTCGAGCTTTTTTCTTGGATAATGTTTTGTTCGTCTTGTGGATTCGACAGTAGACGTTTTAGAAGTGATCTTAATACATCAAGACAGATTCTCAGAAAAATTATTTCAAACATTCATATCTCCGTACAATATATAAACAACCCTATCACAAGTATATTGAATAAATATATGTAATAATGGTCCGCATTAACCATTCCCTAATGCACCAAATGCGAATGTTTCAAAAAATTTACAAAAAAAAAAATGTTCATTTTGGGGACTTGTTTGGTGAATCAACTGTTGTACTAACGAGAAACAGAGTTTTAATGACAAAGACAACTTCGTATTTCAGTATCGGTAAATTACCTGATAAAAATAAATTGACCAATATTGGTATTTTCAAATCACAGAAACAACATGACAGTAGTAAAAAATCTTAACGATTTTATTCTTCTCTATCGCTAGTGTAAATGTTGAAAAATGTTTTTCTATCCGTTATTGTAGTTTTCTTGGTAAACTCATCAAATTTCGTTAATGAGTTTCCAATTTGGCTAATTGTTTGGCTCATATGAGAAAATCCATAGTACAAACACTGTTTAATGTGTTTAATTAGACAATGTTTCATAAACTTTTTACTTATCTTTTTATAATATACACTCTGCGATTCGTAACATAAAGTGAGATGTAACAAAATTAGTAGATTAGTTAACAAAATTATCTTTTTAAATAAATAGTTAAATATTTTAAAATACCGGGAATGTTGGAACCAAATAATGTATTTTTCCGATATTTTTAATATAATATAAAGTACCAAATTCACATAGTTATTCAGGAGAAAGATTATAAAGAAAGATAAAAAAAGAAAAGCATTTTCTTTTGCCTAAATCTCTTCGAAAATTAAATTTATGCGTTACAGTCTTGTGTACAGTATATGCTTTTACTCGTAATTTCTTAACATTTACGAATATATTTTCTTTAAATCTGAAACTTCGTTTTATGCTCATGATAGATATTTGCTTTCTGAGATAATGCTGTAATATGATGGGATCGTTAAATTTTTTGTACCAGTCTAAAAACGTTCTATTAAATCGAAAATATTTTCAAGTGTCATAATGTATTTTTATACCTGATAAAAAAAAAAAAAAAAAAAAAAAAAAAAAAAAATGTAAAAATGTCGTAAATCTTTATTATTTATGTTATATTTTCGTTTAGTGGATATAAAATGTTTAAATAAAGATTCTAGTTAGGATGTTATCCGTTATTAAATAAGAGTTTTGTTTTATTAAGAAAAGCGTTTGTATTTATTTCCAAAAAGTAAATAAACAATTTTTTCCACAATTATAGCTTTATCCGTTTAAGAGGCATTTAAATGTCCTCGGACATTACTTTTCATCCCCACATAGAATCGAATCTCACGCAAAAAAAAATGTGTTTCGAACCTTGCTGTTTTTTCTAAAAGCCACTTACTGGTTGACATGTTCTACAATTACAGCTTTATCTGTTCTATCTGTTCTGAGAGCTATATAAGTGTCCCTAGTCATTACTTTTCATTCACATATAGTGACGAATCTGATGCAAAAATGTGTTTCGGACATTGCTGTAATCCCCGAAAGAGGGCCAAAATTAAACAAAAGTTTTCACATTAAGAACTATCCGTTCTTTCGAGTGTACTACTAACGGTAATCAAATCTGAACTGTGTTTTTTGAGACATAGATTTCCGAAAATAGAGTTTAATTTATGAATTTAATTTTTCAGGGAGTTTCATAGATGACTAAATTAATAAGTATGAAAGAACTTCAGTTGCTCTATTCCATGGCCATACATAATTAATTGGTAAAGTGACATGCTAATTTAATCGTTTTTCCTGTGAGAGTAAAATAATATATATTACAGAAGCACTCTGGTTCTTCTACTATACTATTGGTGTATCTGAAAACTTGTAGGTTGCTTTTCAGACTTATACGTATGTACTATAGCGATTACATAAAACTTGAAACATGTTAAGCTGGGACCATATCTGAATTTTCGCCACTTGACATATAACGATCCTTTATCGTTTAGTTTAAGTTTTGTTCTTCAGTAGTTCTCTATTCGTCATGTAGGTTCGACAGTAGACATGTAAGCAGTTTCCTTTAAATACATTATTAGAGATTCCAAGAAAAATTACTGCAAATATCCACATAACACAGTACACTGTGTAAGCAAATTGTACACCGAAGTTGAAAAATAGTACGTAATTAGGGCCCACACTACCATTTTCTAATGAGCCAAATGTAAATACATAAAAAAAATTACAAAAACGTATCTTTTTGAGAAATGGTTTGGCGAATCAAACCTTGGATTGATGATAAACAAAATTTTCATGATTAATATAGTTCCGTACTTTAGTTAACCGAAAACCGAAATGAATATTTTTTTCGCAGAAACAACATGACACTAAATCTTATTAGCGATTTGATTCTTATCTATCGCTAGTCTAATGTTTCCTTTAAAGGAATGGCTGTTTACTTGATATACGCATCAAATTTCGCTAATATTTTCATATTTCGCTAATTGTTTGGCTAATAATAAAAAAATACCTTATTGACCCAGCTTAATATTATGTGTTTTCATAAACTTCTTACTAATTTCGTTATAACATACACGTTACAAATGTTAATATAAAATAAAATGTTACAAAATTAGAGGTTAGTAAACTAGAAAATATTTTTTAAAGAATAGTGTAATGTTTTTAAATACCGGGAATGTTAGGACAAAAATGTATTTTTCTTGAATATCTAATATAATATTAAACAAAAACATAATTTGAAGAACAAATTAAAAAAAAAAAAAAAATATTTCCTACATTGTTTAACCCCGAGAAGGGACGGATATTAAGATATTTTATTCAATTAGTTCTACATTTAATGTTAAATTTTTGTAGCAAATTAGTTAAGCCAATTGAAGTTTATAAAATAAAAATAAAATTCATGCAATATGATACTTAAAACACCCTAAAAAATTAGATTCCGTTCAAATGAAATCGAAATAAATCATAGACTTCTTCCATTTTTAATTGAAAATATTTGTATTGCAGATTTTGTATTATGTTTATGACAATTGTGCATAAAAGGATAAGATGCATGCAAAATACAAAACTTAAAAAAAAGGTCTAAGATTTATTTCGATTTCATTTGAACGGAATCTAATTTTCTAGGGTGTTTTAAGTATAATATTGTATGAATTTTATTTTTATTTTATAATCTTCAATTGGCTTAACTAATTTGTTACAAAAATTTAACATTAAATGTAGAACTAATTGAATGAAATATCTTAATATCCGTCCCTTCTCGGGCTTAAACAATGTAGGAAATAAATTTTGTTTTTTTAATTTGTTCTTCAAATTATGTTTTTGTTTAATATGTCAAGTTTTTTTTAATAACTACTGCACTCAGACGAACGCATTTCAAAATTAATAGAGAGTATCATCATAAGGCTTTGATGTATGCGGTATTGCATCACAATGTGGAATGCACTTTACTAATGTGTAATTCAAAATGTTTCACCACTGTAGTAATGAAGGTTGCGGTAGTTTGGACAAAAACTTCTAATCTAAACGTAAAAAATCTATAATCAAAACATAAAAAATTAACTTCACTTAAATTTAGATACCCTATTTCCCACTCAGGAACGCTATGAATGTAAATGTAAATTGTGTTGAATCCTTACTGCTAATATTTAACAATATTATAGCTGTGATACAGTAAAAAATAAAAAATAAAAGTTTTACTTAATTTTTTTAACCCTATTCTCTCCCAAGGGGTGATGTAAACACATCAGAAAATTATTACCTAAGTTTAACTTGGGGTATAAATAGTTATCATCTTGAAAAAAAAATATTTTTTTAAATTTAAGTTATGTAATTCCCCACTAAGTTCGGTACCTGCGTAAAAATAACTATCCATTAGAAACATTTTACTAAAATATAAACTTGACCAAAGCAAAAATTTATTCAAAATATCCTTTTTATTTCCACTATGACGCCATATTCACCTTTTTACTTAAAAAAAAAAAAAAAGAACTAGCTCAATTTAATATTTCACGTGAAAATCTTTCAACTAAAATGAAATAAATTATTATTACGGCTTTTGAAATTTTTGCAACAATGAAGTAAAAATCTTACATTTTCTATGAAAAATGTCTGCTGATTTTCAATGAAAAAAGCGAAAATTGGAATTATTAAGAAAAATATTTGAATAATGTAAAAACAAATTGGTCCATGTTTCTCTCTGGGTTATAATTCACCCATATGCGAAGGCATTTTACCATTCGTTTTGACCTTCACGTCAGGCAAACGTTTTTACACTTTAACTTTATAATATCATTAGAATTAGTAAAGAATAAGAAATGAGTGGCATCAGCGACAAAAAGGTGCGAAGAAAAAATGAAAAAGTTATGATCTCCATAGTCTTTTCCATGTTAAATTATCATTGAGAAGTGAAACTGGAAATAAATAAGTATTGCGCTGCCGCGCAATACTTAAATGAAGGTCTACATTTACATAGTTATTCGGGAGAAAACTGTAACATTTTACTTTTTGAAAATAAAAATAAAAATCCCAGCACTTTATTTTGCTTAAATCTCTTCGGAAATTAAATTTTAAGCTTTACAATCTTGTATAAAATAAATGCTTTTACTCGTAATTTCTTAACATTTACAAATATATTTTCTTTAATTCTGAAACTTTGTTTTAAGCTCATGATAGAGATATACTTTCTCGGATAATGCAGTAACAGGGTAGGATCGTTAAATTTTTGGATCGTTTTAAAATAAGTTCTGTTAAATTGAAAATTGTTTCACCCGTCATGATATATTTTATGATACCTGATAAAAAAACTGTAAAAAAATCGTAAAACTTTATTTTTTATATTGTATTTCTGTTTAGTGTGATATAAAAATTTTAAATAAAGGTTTTAGTTAGAATAATAAAGAAATAATATGAAAGAATAATATGAAATAAGGTTTTTGTTTTGTAATAAGAAACGTATTTGTATTATTTCAGAAAAGTAAATAAAGTAATACATAATTCATATATAAATGAGGAAAGTACAGTGCGTTAAGAAATTATAAGACAACTAACAAATTGGCGCACTTCTGAAGAAGAAGACACAATATGCAAATTTTTAGCGTCCGTATTTATAATTGACTGTAGAACGTTTTCTGTTATAATTGCTACATTAAAATTTAAGTTACATTTTTTAAAAATCTTCAGATCTTTTTAAATCGTAAATAAGGTGACTGTTAAGACCACCTGAGGAAATTACCATATTATACGTCGTATCAGAAAAATTATAAAACGTACGCGTTTGTATATCGTGAAAGCATTCCCGAGAAGTAAAGGTGCTGGTTTAGATAGTGTTATTTATGATATATTTGAGAATGCCTCAGAGTAAAGAGTTGTCTCCAACCAAAGTAAGTTAAATTTGGTTATATAAGAGTGCTGGTAAATCTGAACGAGAAATAGCTCTGTTGATAAAACGTTCTAAAACTGCCATTCACAATGAAAAAATTATAAAAAAGGATTCAAATAAAATTAAACAATCTGGAAGAAAAATGATTTTGACAGCACGGGATAGTCGACAAATATTTCGATTATCAACTCAAAAAAAGTGTTTCAACTCGGGAAATTTCGAACCGTTTTAGCAAAAAAATCTCACACATAACAGTTTGTAAGAGTATGGAATCAAGTAATAATGGAAATGTATGAAACTGTTGAAAACAAAAAACCGAGGTTAATGAAACATCATAAAAATGAAAGACTGAAATGAGCTAAATATGTCATGTCATGGGACAAGAAATGGAAACAAGCGATATTTTCAGATGAGAAAAAAAATAGTTTTGACGGTCCGGATGGCTTTAAACCCTATTGGCATGATTTGAGGAGGGAAACGAAACAATGCTTAGGTCGACAAAAGGGACTAGGATTAGTAATGGTTTGGAGAGCTATTAATCATGATGGATTATGTGATTTGACTCGAATTTTGGACCGTATGAACTCTGCGTTATATCGGCCTCTGTTGTATGATCATTTGATACCATTTGGACCATGCTGTAGGTTGTGCTAACTGGATGTTTCAGCAGGACAATGCTTCTTGCTATGTGATTAATCCACACACCAATGGTTTACAAAAGAAAAAAAAACATGTTTTGCCATGGCCAAGTTGAAGTTCAGACTTGAACTCTATGGAAAATCTTTTGGGCGTATTAAGTCTCAAAGTTTATGCTAATAATAAACAGTGTTTATCTGCCAATGAGCTAGAAGTAGCCATTGTAAATACAGAAGGCACAATATTTCTGAATCTTTTCTTAAACACCTGGTGACTTCTATGAAAAATAGAGTGTTTGAGGTTATAAACAAAAATGGAGGACCAATATCATATTAATTTACACATTATTTTTGTTTTTAGACAAGTCGTCTTATAATTTGTTACCAGCGTATATTTCAATCATTGTTTATTTTTTGTTAACATACTTATTGCATTTTTCAAAATTATTGCAAACTAATCTTAATAAATAAGTTGTATTTTGATATCTTATGTGTTATTAATCTAGTGTTATTTCGTATCCAGCGATTTCTGGAGTTCCATTACCCGAGATTTATTCTGTTGAGCTGAACCAGGTTTCAGACCAGATGCTGTAATCATCAAGGTTAGCTGGGTGAAAAAATTCGACCAGAATCGTTCGGGAAAGCCCAGATGGCAGAGCACTGGCGGCTTCAGCCAGGAGGTCCCGGGTTCGAATCCTGGTCCGGACATTTTTCGCCCAGTTGGAAATTTACATCTAATATGATTTGTTTACCAATTAGAATAATTTTGTTAAAATTAATCTAGTGTAATTTCGTATCCAGCGATTTCTGGAGTTCCATTACCTGAGATTTATTCTGTTGAGCTGAACCAGGTTTCAGACCAGATGCTGTAATCACCAATGTTAGCTGGGTGAAAAAGTTCGACCAGAATCGTCCGGGATAGCTTAGATGGCAGAGCACTGGCGGCTTCAGCCAGGAGGTCCCGGGTTCCAATCCTGGTCCGGACATTTTTCGCCCAGTTGGAAATTTACATCTAATATGATTTTTTTACCAATTAGAATAATTGTGTTAAAATTAATCTAGTGTAATTTCGTATCCAGCGATTTCTGGAGTTCCATTACCTGAGATTTATTCTGTTGAGCTGAACCAGGTTTCAGACCAGATGCTGTAATCATCAAGGTTAGATGGGTGAAAAAGTTCGACGAGAATCGTCCGGGATAGCTCAGATGGCAGAGCACTGTCGGCTTCAGCCAGGAGGCCCCGGGTTCGAATCCTGGTCCGGACATTTTTCGCCCAGTTGGAAATTTACATCTAATACGATTTGTTTACCAATTAGAATAATTGTGTTAAAATTAATCTAGTGATCTTATGTGTTTAAACTATAATTAGAAACATTATTCAGTTAGTTACTTTATTTACATAATTTTCAAAATCAAAGAGGTCTTATAATTTTTTAACTCACTGTGCCGAGTCTTCAAAGTGTGGTAGCGAAAGCGTTAAATATACTTCGAAGGTCTGAAATTTAGTATACCGCAGTTGTAGAAAATATTAAATTATTTTATTAAGATAAAAATAAACATATAACTTTCTTGATAAACGCTACTAAATAT
This sequence comes from Maratus speciosus, assembly GCA_963932465.1. Taxonomy (NCBI): domain Eukaryota; kingdom Metazoa; phylum Arthropoda; class Arachnida; order Araneae; family Salticidae; genus Maratus; species Maratus speciosus. The sequence continues at coordinate 193,931,557 of OZ010790.1, forward strand.
CACAAACACAACAGTAATCATAGTTGAGTACTGATGAAAATATATACAGTCACGAGGTGGCAGCTATAAGTTTTAAGTCCAAATTGTGGGAGATGAAAAGTTCACAGACTTAATTGTGTCTAGGATCAAAATGTGATCTGTTCGCTGAATTGGTCCATTTCTCCGGTTGAGTTGCATCTCGTTGACTATCGCCGTCTCGGGCCGCACGGTTCGTTCGCCGACGAAGCCTTGCTTCTTACCCGGGATCAGGATGACCCCTCGTCAAAATTCAGAGGCGAATCATCTAATAGATGTCTGCTCTCCCAAGTCTCGAGGAATTTCTAACTTTTTAAATTATTGCCTCCCAATTTATTATAGATTATTTGTCCTGGCAATCTGTGTGGGGGACTTTTACCAATCTCTGTCCTTTTCTCACCTGAATGCTCCGCTAGTGTTTTCATATTGCCCGCCTTCTCTTACGCTGTACACCTGGTGGAAATGTCTTCTAAAGCGAAAGTATTTTTCTAGTTTCACTTTGTCGGGAGATCAAAAGTCTTTCATGGTGTTCTTGCACTTAAGTGCCTGTCAAAGACTGTCGAGTCTCTAAGATTGATCATGATGTAACGTTTGCTCTAATGTTCCCGATGGATTTGTTGATTTTCATTATCACTTGGTCGTTTCTTTAAAACACTTACAATTCCTATGCTGAGAGCCTGTGTTCTTTTCGGGATTATATATAGGGAATATTGTAATATTCTGGGTCTGTACAATCACTCCCCGTCCGTCTAAAGCATACATTGGCCGCAGGACAGAATATTCGAGAAACATATAGAGGCACACAACAAATGAATGACTTACATGCGACACAAAACATTTATACACATAATTACCCCTTTTTCCCTATATTTTCATCATGTCCTACCAAAAATATTTTATCCATACACTTTTCATAAACCTGTACATTTACAAAATACACTTAGAAGGGAACTTTTCAAAATACACTTAGAAAAAAACAATATGATGAGAGCTGACCATGTACAATTTCTGTCTTTTTTCCCCACGGCATTATACTGCCCTATATAGAAAAAAGACCTATGACGTGTGTAATCGTCTGGCGTATGGTTTTTAATTACAGGATACGGCTGCAATGTTTTTTATCGTTTCATAGTCTGTGTCTCATATCTCCCTTATCTTTTTTTATTGTAGTACCCCGTTTCTTACCAATTCTTCAATTTATTTCCGCTATCCCTCGAGTTAAAATTCGGACTCTGGACAACAGATTTATCCCTTATTTTCGTAAATATTTTTATCGCGTGTTGCTTTTGACTTTTTTCCTCTCATTCCTTTCTTACACCCCTATCGATTAGGTTTATATGCTTAAGATCCCTATTCCTTTGTCTCCCCTTTTGTCTCTCTAACCCATAGACTTTTTCTATTTTCAGTTTTTGACCGCTGTCTCTTCTTCTCTCTCTCTTGAAGTTTGACGATTTCGTCTCTATTCTGTTTTCCGTATTACCGTTATAATCCTTTTCTCTAACGCCTGTTTGTCTTTTTAACTCCCCGTCGTCTCGAAAGTTTTGTGACTTGGAAATCGACTCCCCACTCGAATTAACTTTGTTTTGTGCGTTTTTACAATCCTTCTCACTTTTTTTCTTAAGCTACAAACTTCATTTCCAAACGGTATTTTGTCATTCTCATTCAACTTCTCCTCTTTTTGCGCCGTTTCGAAGTCATTTTTCTTTTCTACGTAAAAGGAAAGTTTCATTCTCAATAAGTGGCTGTGGAGAAATTGGTTCTTCCCCTTGGTTGTCGTCTAATTCATCAGCTGGCTTCGCGCCCTCCTGTTAATCTCTTGTGATTGACCGGTCGCCTGTGGACTTAACTTTGAATTCTGCCTATATTTAGTTTTGTTATGTTTTGTCTGCTGTTTCGCCTGATTGCGTGTTGTTATTTCCTGTACGCTTCTAGTTTTATTGCACTCATTCGAATTGTTTAATTTTTGTGTGCTGTTTCCAAGTACGTAATAATCTAAATCTGACTCGTGATTCTTGATAACTGCTTTAGTTATTATCACCCTTTTACTCACTAGTTCTAACTTTATTTCTGCTACTGGAAGCCGCTGCAGGTCTCTAACTGTAGGTTGTCTTACCCACTTGATTTCTCCGTTTAATTGCCCCTTATTAACGAGTTTTCGCGGGTAAAGTTCGTTCACGGTTCCTGTATCCCTTAAAATTATAGTTTTACTCTATTTATCTTTCCCTTAAAAAAATATATGGTTCAAAACCTTTTTCTAATTTCTTACTACACCTAACATGATGCACCGTGCTTATTTGTTTTTCCGATATTTTTAAATCTGGACAATCTCATTCCCAATGTTTTAAACTGCAACATTGAAAATAAGTGCTTTGGTTTGTTTTCAAAAGCTTTTTGCCTCTCTTTATCCTCGTTTTTCTCTCTCCAACTAGTTTTATTATCGGTATTTTTCCCCGGTTCCCTTTCAACGTTTCTTGTGCGACCGAACAGCTTTTCGTTGTCTTTTTCCACGTATCTCGGCCGCTCGAATCTTTTTTCAACAGAGGGGGGGGGGGGGTCTTGCGTCCCCTCCAAGTCGCGGCGCCCTTTACCGCCTCGTACCAGTCCAGATCTTTTACAAGCTTGTCTGTTTTTTATACTCTCCCCATGAATCTATGAAATGGTCTTTTATTTCCTGAGGTACTCTCATCTTTATTTGTACAGTGATTAGCAGATCTTTCATGTCGTCTTGATTATGTATTCCTAGGCATTTCAGGCACCCTTCCTGAAAGTTATTTAACTCAAAAAGTAAGTCTTTCCACGGGCTGTTGGGACCTTTTTGGGGCCTCATTAACTTTAATCGATAGGCCTTTGTGGTTAACCTATATCGCGCCAATAGAATTTCTTTGACATGATCAAAGTCGTCAACCTGTGCTTTGGGTTCACGTAAAATTAATTCGGCAATATCGATGGGCAGAACCGCTAATAAATGAGTGACTAGATCCTCCGCCTCAATAACTGAGCGCCCTGCCTGCCTTTCAAATAAATTTAAAAATAAGGTTATGTCAGATTTTTACGGGTTAAAGGTATGCATAATAGATTTGATATTAACTTTAGTGTTGCCGACCGATCGATTGCTTGCGCCGGAGCCGCTACTCTCTACTTCTTGCTGTAACTTAATTTGCTCCAATTGAAATTCCCTTTCTCTTTGTTTGTCTGCGCTGTCTAATTTAGCTCTCTCTAATTCCATCTATTCCTTCTCGCTTTCTCTCTCTAATTCACTCTGTCACTCTCTTTCTGCTAACTCTCTCTTTTCGCGTTCTTTTTCCGTATTTTCGCGCTTTTTCTCCCTAGCTAAATTTACTTCTCTATCTTGTACTATATATCTGACTTGCGTCAGCGCAAAGTCCTCATCATAACTATCTGCGTTTGTAATTTTCTGAATAATTATAGCCATCGTGTCACCTTCCTCAATTTCTACACCCAGTTCTTCTGCTAAGTTCTGTAGATCAATCTTTCTGCAATGCTTTAGTGCGGTCATCCTTGCCATAATGAAACCTTATTTTTAACACAATTTCTATAAATTATACAAATAATTTCCTCGGAGAATTTAAAACTTGTCAACTGACACTGTAAAATAATTTCACCCTTATCCAAAGTATAGCTTTTTACTTTAAGTACTTATATAAACACCTTTTGGAATACAAAACAGTAAATAAAGAATGAATTTGAAATATTCTATGAAAAATTTTGAATACCTTCTCCCTTTTGTTAAAAATAATCAATATGCAAGATAAAATTTTCAGTTTTGAAGGCCCTGACACACATAATAAAATACAATATATAGTAATATCTTTCTTGAAACTACACATTTATCTTTAGAATAAACTTTTTAACTTTCTCAAATTATAAGAATCGTTTTGCAAGCCATATCCAGTGTCATATGCATTGACCATAGATTTGCACAGAAGAAGAATTTATTTTCTAAATTTAACACATAAATATATAAATAATTTTCCTCACCACTATAAATAACATTACACTGCTTGCAATCCTAACTAATAAGCTCTTTCATCGGGCCCCCTTTTTTTCTCGACCCCGCTGTTGCCGTCACCTGAAAAAATTTCTTCCCTTTTCTTTCTTAGAGAGTTTTCCCCTTATTCTTTTCGAATAATAAACAGATTGCGCTTTGTTTACAAGTTTAGATAATTTTATATCTCCTGCCTTTGCATTTATTTTACTTGGCTTGATACCACACTTTTTCTTTTTTTTTACATTTCTGCAAACAACTTTTTAAACTCAAAATTTTTAGATTCCCAAAATTAAATCTTTAAAGCAAAATTTTTTAAACACATGAGAGCCACTAAAAAATTATTGAGCCTACCTCCTATGTTGCGCTGTCGTGTCCCGTCCGTTGAAACCAGTGCGTCACAGTCGAAGGTTCAATCACCGGTAGATCTTTCGTCCGTACTTTCAAAGGGATCTGCCGACTATTCTCTCTCCCTTGTGTTCGGAGGATCTCTGAGTTGTCCGGCTGTCTTACGCCGTGGCAGTATTGATGTGTCCTTCACAGCTGCTGTCTCAAGGATGATGCTCTGCTGCTTGTAGTTCCGCTTTCTAGTATGCAAAGGTTGCGTTAGCTAGCACATCATCACTTTTATATTCTCGTCTGGGTACGTACCGTCAGCTGTCACCAGTTGTGCCGAGTCTTCAAAGTGTGGTAGCGAGGACGGTAAATATACTTTGAAGGTGTGAAGGTTAATATAACTCAGTTGTAGAAAATATTAAGTTATTTTATTAAGATAAAGATAAACAGATGACTTTCTTGATTAACGCTACTAAATATCACAAACACAACAATAATAATTATAATTGAGTACTGCTGAAAATATATACAGTCACGAGGTGGCAGCTATAAGTTCTAAGTCCGAATTGTAGGAGATGAAAGTTCACAGACTTAATTGTCTCCAAGATCAAAATGTGATCTATTCGCTGAATTGTTCTACCAAAGGGTAAGTTTCCCTTTCTCCGGTTGAGTCGCGTCTCGCTGACTATCGCCGTCTCCGGGCCGCACGGTTTGTTCGCCGACGAAGCCTTGCTTGTATCCTGGGATCAGGATGACCCCTCGTCAAAATTCAGAGGCGAAGCATCTGTACAACCGATCTCTGCTCTCCCAAGTCTCGAGGAATTACTAACTTTTTTAATTCTTGTCTCCCTATTTATTATAGATTATTTGTTCTGGCAATCTGCGCGCAGAACTAAGGCCAATATTCCTCATTTTCTCACCTGAATGGTCCGATAGTGTTTTCATATCGCCCGCCTTCCCTTACGCTATACACCTGGAGGAAATGCCTTCTAAAGAGAAAGTGTTTTTCTAGTTTCACTTTTTCGGGAGATCAAAAGTCATTCATTGTGGTCTTGCACTTAAGTGCCTGTCAAAGACTGTCGAGCATCTATGATTGATCATGATGTAACGTTTGCTCTAATGTTCCCGATGGATTAGTGGATTTTAATTATCACTTGGTCGTTTCTTTAAAACACATTACAGTTCCTATGCTGGGAGCCTGTGTTCTTTTCGGGTTTTTATATAGGGAATATTGTAATATTCCGGATCTGTACAGCACTGTATTAATATACATGTAAATTATTGAAAAGTTTCTTAAATAAATAAAGATACAATCTTGCTTAATGGTACGCAAAACACGAATTTTAATAAGTTAAAAGTTAAATTCTACGTTTCAACCTGTTTCTACAGCCGTCTTCAGGGAAAATATGATGGTCAAATGGATAAAAAGCTCAGGGATGAAGGTTTCCTGTGTGAGAGATAATTTGTCGAACGCTGACTAAAGATATGAAAACAAAAATGTAGTGGCGCCATCCTCAGAGTATAAATACGTATTAATGAAATGAGTCCAAATAAATCAAAAGTTCGAATGAAGAAACCACGAGTGTCGCCATCTACGTATGAGGGCTAGAACCTCATTCAACAACGTTTTCGTTCAAGATTTTAGCAACAATGAAAACAAAATTAATTGTTATAAACGTAACGTTTGTTGCCAAAATATTTAATGTTTAGTCATTAATTTTAATTGTACAGTCGTGGAAAAAAAGTAAACACCCCTTAATAACTCTGCAACTAAATATAATAAAAGAAAGTTACTCGTACAAAACGATTGAAAATATAGTCTACTTTTAAATGATGTACATCAAATATACTTAGAGGACATCTACAAATCAAAATCAGACCAAACTTTGGTTTTTTTTATGTCAACACCCAGATTTGACAACATATTTTAAATCTTCCGTTCAAACTATGCCTTCAAACGAATTTTCAAGTAATTTGAATGATAAGTTTTTGAATTATAAACATTTAAAGCTTCTAATGTTAAATTACATTTTCAAAATTTTATTAATATCTCCTGAAATTTTAATCTTAATGTGATATTTTTTTTGTGGTTATAATAGTAAAAAAAAACGTAAATACATTGAATTTGCAATTTAACAAGATTATAATATGGATTATGAATTATGAGATTAATATTCGTAAAAAAATATGAATTGCAAACTACAATTTTTTGGTAGATGTATATTTATTACATCCTGTTATATGGATATTCTCAATTTCAAATTTTTATTCGATGTAGTTTTTGAATTATGATTAGGAAACATCATAATAATTACTTAAGGGGTCGTCTGTGATGTGCAGAAAAGATAATTTGAAAAAATATATTTTGCTTATTTTATTCAAACATTTGGGTTGACAATTGTCGAAACATATAAAGCGAGTAAAATTGTACTATTTGACAAGAAATAATACATTAATAGACGTGACATAGTCATTCTGTAGCATTTCAACTATCGATTAGGAAACTTTAATTTGGATACAACTCCTAAAATATGCTTGTTTTAAAATAATTAATTTCTCGAAAACTAATCGTTCCAATTTCATAAAAATTTGGATTTAGGCTAATTGTAGGGTGTAGAATTTATTTATGATGTCAAATTTGGATATTGCCATTGAAAAAAGACAAAGATTGGGTTCGTTTTGATATATAGATGGCCCCCTAAGCAAATTTGATATACATCATTTAAAAGAAGACTTTCTTTCCAACTATTTGTTACCAGTAACTTTCTTATACAATATTTTTTTCCAGAGTTAGTAGTGGTTTTTTTTCCATGAATGTACAAGATCATATAACAGTTGTTTTTTGTGGGTACCACTGAGCAAGTTAATGTGGTTTTAACGGATACATACTTATTTATTAATATTTTATTTAGTTTTGAACATTTAAAACTAAGATGCGTTGATTAAATTAAGCATAAGTGGGAAAATTGATCAACATATTCTAATCAGAAGTCAAGTCATGTATAGGTGTGACATGAAAATGAACATTATCCACTTTAAAAAAGTAATGTTTATTTATTTTATTTATTGGACATATACATCAGACTTTTGCGCTTTACTTCAGTTGTCCACTTATAAATCATCGTCTATAACTAGTAAATCTGCAGATCAGGAGCCTCAACGTCATCCTTGCAAGTCATTGTTTTTTAACACTCATTGCGTAATATTCATCTTCCTACAAATCGCTTTTTAAAGTTTTCAAATTACATAAATATTTATAAGAATACAAAATACTTCGTAAAGTTTCAGAATTTAAATGTGTTAAACAAGTGGTTATACGCTGATGTTCTGAAATTCTGATGAGCTGCTTATTCTGGTAACTTTTTAAATCAAAAACTGCATTTCTTCAGGGGGGCAGAGCCCCCCTGAACCCCCCGTAGTCTATTTAAATTTACATTCGTAATTTTTTATTGATTGTGCGGATGGTTATAGTATATCATAGATTTTTTTTTAAACTGTGATTTATAAGGATAAGCATAAGTTTTTTTTTTATATAAATTAATAAATTTAAAATTTAAAATAAAATCCTCATGTTAACTGTACGCAAACAATAAATCTTGAAGTGACGCCAAAAATGTAACCTTAAAATCCGCTACATTCGACCCAAACACAACGGCGTGCTTAAAAAAAGAAAGAAAGAAAAGAAAAATATTTTTAGTAATACAGTTTTTAATTCATAATACGATGAAATGCTACTTTAGAATGCTTAAATATAAGCAGATCATTTTCATTTTACAGAAAAAATGCACGGATGAAGTCAAAGAATTCGGTCCCTGTTCCACGTGCTTGTTTTGTTTGGGCCGAATGAGGGCATTTAAATCTGAGCGATAACGCACATTATATTGCAAACTGTTTTTACGGCATACTGCATCTCCATCTATCTCTTTCCTCCGTGAATTATAGTTAATTTTATTTTAGCCACGATCTTTTTATTCCACTATCTTTTTTTTTTTGATAAATGACGTCTAATACACCTGCTATTCGTACTTACTCAAAACCTTTCTTCTTGTTATATTAAGAAATACTTGAGAGTTTTCTTTTTATTCCCAATATGTCGCCATATTAATTTTTTTATTCTTAATTTTTTTTTCATTTTCCTGTTTCACGTAAAAAATCTTTCAATTGAAAATGTTTAAGAGAAAATATTATTCAGAGTTTTGATTTTCTTGGCAACGATTAAAGAAACATTGATAAATTTTATGATAAAATGTCTCATTATTCTCTATGAAAATAATGAACTTTTGTATTTTTAAGCAAAATATTTGAATAAAATAAATAAAATATTGCCTATTTTTATTTCTGGGGCTAAAATCCATCTATATGCAAAAATACAAATGCATTAATTCATCCGTTTTGACGTTGGCTTTACTGAAACATTATAGACGCATTTATACTAATATTACTAAGACCAAATACGTTGCTAGGCAACTGATGAAAGGAAAGTTAAAAAATGAAACATGTATTATGTCAAATTGATAAAACAAAATGCTTTATATTATTGGAAAACATGCATAAACTTCCCCCCAAAATTATAAACCTAATTTAAAAAATCTCGCAAATATATTGACATAATTTCAAACTAATTGGAATAATTTAATAATCTTATTTAAAAATTTCAGCATCCGAAATTTACCATTTAAATCCATTTTTTTATCAGCCATTTCTTTCAACAAATGAAAATTTGAAAATCGTCTGACTTGCCATAGAAAAGCATTACAGAGCAAAATAAAATGTTCTATATTTCCCGAACAAATGAACCAAATTTAACCAAAAACTATACAGCTAAATCCGAGAACTTCGTCAACATGCCCAATTAATTTCAAGCCGATCGGATGCTTTTTGCGGCAGTTATCGCGGAACAGACAGACAAACGGAAATCAAAACTTTTCGTGTCTCCACAGTAAGCCTTCACTGACGTTTCGGCAACAAAGACGAGGTTTCCACAAAGAAATTTACAACACCTGAGAATTATAACCAGGAACTTTACAAAGAGTGTGCGACAGATCCAGCGGGAATTGACCCCGCAGCAAATTACGCTCTCAAGCGATTAGCGGTGTGGTGCCTTCCCATTAAACGCCAACGCTGCCGTTGCGGGAACAACTATTTATTAATTTTTTTTTCTCAAAATATTTTTAAACTATTTAAAAAAATACATTTTGTATTTAAAAGTTATTAGTATGGAGTCTAACATATGTATTTTTTTCCATTTACTGCAGATTTTTTTATAAAAGAGAATTTTTGGGGTTTCGACTACTGCAAGTAAAAAAAGTAAAAAGAAAGAAAAAATTCTTTATTTTTTACCAGTTAAAACTTATTCATTTTCAAACTAATAAAAATATTTCGAGAAGAAACATATTTCGTTATATTCGTAGGTGATTCCTTTAAAATAATTAATCTTAATAGTCTTTTCATTTTTTATTGTTACAGCACAGCCCGACGACATTTAGAACATTTAATATTTAACCTTTAAATAACATCATAAATTCCGAGAATACGATAAATACGCATCTCAACCAAGCATAAATATATTCTGATCCTTCTAGAATTTATATTCAAGCATCACTTCACTACATTAAATCTCACGTATTAATATATATTTATAATACTTTTATTCGGAGGAAATATTTTTTTCCCCGGTCGAGATTTTAAAGTTTTTTACTTATCGAATTCTAGCATCAATCTGTTTTTTCGCGTGCTCTTTCGCAAAACACGTACCGAGTCACATGATTTCGGCTATTATTAGATTTCTCCCCAACTCAAACAGGTACGAATTCGTAACACTGCCTAGTCATGAACATATGGGTGTTCATCACAAATAATTAAAATATATCAAATTAATACAAATACACATATAAAATATGAAATGTTATACATACTTCAGTATTTAAACGCGTTACAATCAAATTAAAACTATAATAAGAAGAAAAATAAGATTAGTATATGAATAATCAAAGTCAATCAGTTCCCAGTTCCATGTGATATAAATGTTGATCTGGACGTCTGAGAATAGATTTCTCAGTTTTCACATTACAAGCCTTTCCGTCTCTTCCAGGAAATAATTCAATAATTTTTCCTACACTCCAGAAATTTCTGGGTAATTCATCATCTTTCATTAGTACAATGTCATTTAATTTAAATTGAGGAAAAGTAGTTTTGTTCGAACTTAAATGAGTTGACCTCAAATTTAATAAGTATTCCCCTTTAAATCTAGACCAAAACAAGCGCATTATTTTTTCACGATAGTTATAAGATCCAATTAACTCTTTCCTGGAAGAGATATTTGAGTCAATGTGAAGCCGAACTGGTGTCAGAGAAGGTATTCTTCTCCCAATTAGGAAGTGAGCAGGCGTTAATGGTAGGGGGTCTGGACCTTCTGGCTAGGTATACGTTAAAGGGCGAGAGTTGGCCATGCCTTCAATTTCAATTAAAATAGTATTTAGTTCGTCACGTAGCGATGATTTGCATAGGGTTTTTCTTAATGCAGTTTATATTGTCCTTACCATTTTCTCATAACACCCCACCCCATAATGCTGCTCGTTCGATTATGAACTTCCCCTTAATTTAATGGTAAGAAAAAAATTCTTTTACATCTGGATGAGATATAATAGACCAAAGTTTTTTCAAGTCTTTTTCTGCGCGTTTAAATGTCTTGGCATTATCGGAATGTACTATAGATGGTAATCCTCGTCGAGCAATGAACCTACAGAATCCTAGTAAAAATGTTTGTGTCGACAAGCTCCAGGTGGACATTTCTAGTTACCGCACACGTAATAAGCAAGATGTATTGTTTGTTACCACTGTCTTTTTCATACAAAGGTCCTGCAAAATCACACCATATCACATTGAATGGATTTGCCTGTTCTACCCGATCAGCTGGCAACGGAGCTATCGTTTGGTCACCTGGAGTTGAAGAAAACCTCTTGCATACAATGCAATTTTTAAGCACACCTCTCACGGTTTGTCTAGCCCTTATAAGCCAGAATTTTTCTCGAATTTGTACAAGTGTATGGGCAACAGCAGAGTTAAAAACTCTAAAATGAGCATCCCAAATTATTAGCTCTGCCAATTTAATTTTTGGCGGAAGAATTATCGGATGTTTTTCATCCATCGATAAGTCAGTCTTACCGAGTCATCCAGAGACTCGAAAAACTCCTTCTGATTGATGTATGAGTTCAAGGAAAGAAATTTTGATTCTCTAGGAAGTGATTTTGAAATTTTCATTAATAAAATTTCTTTTGCGACAATTTCATTTCCACTATTTTTTATCCAAAACATTTCTTCTTCTCGGATTTCCTCTGACGTAAGATTACAATTTTTCGCACGTTTTTTCTTTAGTATTTTGATAAATAGCATAACATAGCCAGTTACCTGTAATAATTTTTTCATGTTACTGTACTTGTTTATATCAATTAAATTCGCCTTAACGATTATTGCATTAACAATAATTTTACTTCTAGCTTCAATTTCAATTTCAGAGTTGACTGATTTTGTTTTTAACTTTTCATCCTTAGGCCAAAAATCTTCAGTTTTACTAAACCATTCAGGCCCGTACCACCACTGATTCGAACTCAATAAGTCTTTTGCTGATAGCCTTCTAGTAAGGATATCTGCAGGATTATCCCTGCTAATTACATGCTTCCAAGAACTAGGGTCGCTCATCCCCTGAATTTCTGTTACCCTATTGGACACAAATGGCTTCCATTTGGATGCCGCTCCTTGGATCCAATGTAATACTATTGTTGAATCAGTCCGCAGTACTATTTTTTCGAGATTAGAGAAAATGCCATCAAAGTGATTAGCTATCCTAGCAGCTATAAGAGCACCTAAAACTTCGAGTCTTGGAAGTGTTATTTTCTTCAACGGGGCCACTCGAGCCTTATACATAACAAAGCATGTCTTAAAAGCACCTTCGGATGTTTTAAACCGGAAGTAGGCTACTGTTCCATAGGATTTTAAGGAAGGGTCGGAAAATATGTGAAGTTGTACATGGTCCTGCACTTCACACTAATGATAATAATACCTGGGTATTTTTAATTGTTCTAGCAATTCTATTTCCTGATACCCTGTTCTGTATTTAATTTTAAATTCTTCGTTAAATTCATCGTCCCAGTCTAACACATTCTCGCATAATTTTTGTAAAAAGATCATAATTCTAATCAAAAATGGTGACATAAATCCAATAGGATCAAATATTTTGGCGGCAGCTTGGAGAACATGCCTTTTGGAGAATTCCAAGCTATCACCAACTGACACTGAAGATTCCAAATCTATGGCCAGAAAATCCTCTTCAATATTCTAGTTTAGCCCCAATACTTTAGATTCTGCACAATTTTCATTCAGGCGAATTAGTAACGAACTTTCCCAATTGCATATTAGCATCTTAGCACCTTTAAATATAGAAACGGCAGTAGTCGTTAGTTTCATGGCTTCTGCAACCGTGGAGGCTCCATAAATTAAGTCATCCACGTATAAATATTTATTAATCATTTCATAAATGACGGGTTCTATTTCCTTATAATTACCAATGTGTTTTTTAATTGTAGAGGCCAAAACATAAGGGAAGCTTGTCACGCCAAAACAGTGACGGTTAAAATGGTATAAAACGCTGCGTTGATCTATGTCGCAGTCATCGAAATACAAAAAACTTAAATAATTTCTATCATTTTCTGATACCTGTATTTGTAGAAAGGCCCTAGCAATATCTCCCGTGAAAGCAATTTTAAACTGCCTAAAATTCAACAGCACATCTATGAGATTAGGATTTTCCCCTGCAAAAAGACATTGATTTAAACTTTTCCCCATTTTTTCGGCTGCTCTCATCAAAAACAATCCTGGTTTTTGTGGTAGAAGAACTTGGCCTTGAAATAGCTGACTGGGGCATTACATAATCGATAGAACAATTATCACTACTTTTTTTCAATAATTCCCTCTCTTAATTGCTCTTTCATCATTTCATTATATTTCAAAAACAAAGATTTATCACACTTTAATCTTTTTTCCAAACCCGCAAAACGCTTTTTCGCAACCTCGTAATTATTACATAAATTTTGTTTATCTAATTCATTACACTATAACAAGGGTATCATATATCTATCATTTTTAAAAATGATTTCTTTCTGGACTTGATTAATGACCTCATAATTCTTTTCGTGCTTTTGATCATTAGAATCGATTAAAAAGGACTTGATGCGCCATAAATTCCTAAGATCATTTTCTGGAGGGAAACAAATTACATTTAAACAGGAAGTTGTTTGTGAATTATTACTGTCAACTCGATCGACCAAGGTTTTGCCAAATATTGTCGGCTGCATAAATAATTGATGATTAATTTTTTCGACAGATCCTATTATAGTACTGAATAAATAATCTGCCCCAAGCAATGTCCGAACAGGTTTCGAATGAATAAATGTGTTAGTCAATTCATGTTTATCTAATCGTAGTTTATCTATTAACTGATAATCAACAGAAGTCATTATATTAGCACCGCTAATAATTTCAGAAACCAGCGCTTTTACAGTTATTTTTTTCATAATGACGATGACAACCAATAATAATTAAACTTACCGCATTAAACTCCTTTTCTATGGTGTCGCGATTGTCAAACGTATAAACCAAATGTGTTTCTTTAGCGACAGGTTTAGTATTTCAACGCTGAGGCTAAACTTTTTGTAATGAATGTTCTAGAGGATGCAGAATCATATAAAATTCTCATGTTTAATTTATTTTCTGTTCCCTGCACCTGTACACAGTCAGTTTGCAACAATGTTTCATGCTTTTCGGGTGAATTATTTGTTTTCATTACGTATGAAAACACGGCTTGACTTTCATCATTTTTAGAAGATTCGACTTTCACTGAGCCTTGATCGGGACGCGCTTTTGCCGATTTTTTAGTAGGACAAAATAAATAATTATGCTAACTTTTACACAATTCACAAGGAGGTATTTTTACCTTTCACAAAGATATAAAGTGCGATTTCAAGAAGCATCGATAGCATCTCCCATCTTTTTTCAACTTATACCTTTTCTGTTCATCAGTAATCTCGTTACAATTTAAGCTTAAATTGTTCGAGTTACAAAAATGCAAACATTTTTAACAACAATGTTAAGCGCGACTGAAGTGGGAACATTAGGTTTTATCATAGGACCCTTTTTTCCAATAGTGTTATTTCTTGATTTTTTTAATGAAACCCCTGACACTGCATTAGCTGCCTCTCGCGACTCTATTTCAAACTTTATGAAATTCATCAATTTATTCACGTCACCAGCTTTTTCAGGAATCTTTTTCCTCTGAAATTCTATAACTAAATTATGTGATAACTGTTTTAAGATTATTGGTATCAATAAATGCCCAAAATTATCTGAAGCCACCAAGGCTTTCAAGTTTCGAATGCCCACCTCTCATTCGTCATATAAATCCCGTAACAATTTTATGTTCGCGGATGATTTTATCGGTTCTAGTTCTAACAACTTGTATATAAACCCGCTTATCAAAATTTCTGGTTTGCCGTATCGATTCTGCAGTAAGTCTAAAGACTGCTGGTAATTAGTTTCGTTTAGGGCTAAACCGGAAATTGATCTAAGCGCTTCACCTGACAAAAATGATTTTAAGTAACTGAATTTGTCCATTTTGGTTGAATTCTCGTTCGAATCGATTGTACTTTTGAAACTATTCATGAATTCTAAAAAGGTATTTGGATCCCCCTTAAAGACAGGTATAGTTATTTTTGGCAAATTTATTGTTGCCGGTCTAGCACTAACATAAGGAATTGTACTCGCATTAAACACATAACTAGTATCTGGTTGATCAGAATTAGTTTTAAATTTCTTCAAATTCAATTTAATTTAAAATTTGGTTTCATTTATAATATCATCGTAATCGATGCTCGTTTGTATATCATTTTAGAAAACTGTTCCATCATCAATTAATTTCTGAATTTGTTTGCTAACTTTGATTCAGATTGCTTATCCTTAATATTAGTTAAATATTCTGTAAGTTGATCGAAGTTACTTTTTTTTTTAATCAATACTTTCTTTATAAGTTTCAGTTTTTGTTATAAGTTTCGTTACTGAGGTCTTCATGACCTTTCTTTTACTTTTTAACTTGTCGAGATCCATTATTATTTTCATGCATAGAACAAAATGTTTACAGTACCTTTTTTATCCGCGACGTGAAGACGGATGAGACGTGGACAGTTATCCAATTTCCCGAATGTGTGGATAATCCTATGGAACACTCAAGAATATAAATTAAACACTTATATAATCTTGAAATCTAAATTTTCCGGTGTTCGGCACCATAAAACTTATTCATTTTCAAAGTAATAAAATTATTTCGAGAAAAAGCATATTTCGTTGTATTCATGAGTGATTCCTTTAAAGTAATTAATCTTGGTGGTCTTTTTATTTTTTATTGTTACAGCACAGCACGACGACATTTAGAACATTTAATATTTAACCTTTAAATAACATCATAAATTCCGAGAATACGATAAATACGCATCTCAACCAAGCATAAATATATTCTGATCCTTCTAGAATATATATTCAAGCATCACTTCAATACATTAAATCTCACGTATTAATATATATTTATAATACTTTTATTTGGAAGAAACTTTTTTCCCCGAACGAGCATTTTAAGTTTTTTACTTTTCGAATTCTAGCATCAATCTGTTTTTTCGCGTGCTCTTTCGCAACACACGTACCGAGTTACATGATCTCGACTATTTTTAGATTTCTCTCCAACTCAAACAGGTACGAATACGTAACACAAGTAAAGTGAATATTTAAAGTCAACATTTCAACTCCCAATACATTTCTAACCCGAAGTAAATATATCCCTTTAAAGCTATATTAGACAGGTTTCCTTGGAATGCTCTCACAAAGGGAGAATGTGCTTCTTGGCAGTAAGTGAAAAGAAATCAATCAAAGTATTCAAGGAAAAAGATGATTTATTGACCATATGGCTATTAGATATAGCGATTATAAATTGTGTTCAATGGCATTTTGTATTCATTGTTATGAACAGCAATATCTTTTAATTCGCTTGAGTATGGACGTGTGATATTATTATTAAAAAAAAAAAAAAAAAAAAAAAAATAGAACCCCTTTGAACCAGGTTACATTTAGTAACAAGTTGGAAATGCTCGCCAAACGTGGCAAATGAGGTGCGTTCGTACTATAGCTAGTTTTATAATTATTTTTTGCACCCCATATTGTACTGAATGTATATTTTTTTGCACTTCATAAGTACATAGTCTGTAACATCGTTAAAATGCACTGCAATAATTTTTTTTTCATTCCCCGTAATGAAACGGAAATATTTTGACTGTCCCTGTAATTAAACTATACATCCGATTTTCTTAAAATTTGAAATGGCTCGACAAAATTTTACAACAATGATATATTTAAAATTTCAGACCATTCGGATGGCTGTAGCATCATTAAAATGCACTTGCAATAATTTTCCCCATTGGCCGTAATGTAAAGAAAAAATTTGACTGTCCCTGTAATTAAACTATACATCCGATTTTCATAAAATTTGAAATGGTTCGACACAATTATGCAACAATCATATATTTAAAATTTCAGACAATTCGGTTGGGTAGTTTTTGCTCTGTTATATGCGGACGGACGGACGGACAGACGGACTAACGGACTGAACGACGACTATAGGTGCTACGTATTTATATAATTACGAACGCACCTAAAAAGCATCGCTAACGTTTTAAAAAAAAAAAAAGCTATATTTATGATGTTTTTCCGTTTTAAAAATTAAAAAGAAGATGATTTAAAATACAAAAGAAAAAAAATACAGAATTTTACTATGAGTGATTTTAAATTATTACTAAAACATTAAAATAGAATTATTTGCAATTTCTTCTAACGAGAAATTTGAGCATAAATAAAGGTGTAATAAAGTAGTACTTAGCAGCTACTTTTGAAATACACTTCCATAGATGGATTCATATACCAAATACAAAAAGTAAAATTACGAAAATTTGTTTCATTTTATATTAATTTTACTAAAGGCGATACTCTAATAGATCAATTTTTAATTACCCGCCAGACGCTTATTAAAGAAGTAATAAAAAATTTGATTATTTTGTCAAAAAATTTGAAATGCGTAGTGTGGTAATAGTATCGTGAAAGCATTTTTTTTTTTTAATGAAAGGTGTCTTAATTTGTATTTCTGAAACAGTTGTATTATTTGAAACAGATAAAAGAGAAAATTTAATATATCATTATATTGTTATAATTAACAGAAAACGTGCCGATGTAATAAAAACATAGAACACATACATAGAATAACCTAAAAGTAAAACATGTATATATATATGTGTGCGTGTGTGTGTTTGTGCGTAGAGTGTATAATGCAATATAATGTTACATCAAAGTTTTCCTTGAACGTGTGTAGACAATGTGTAGGGAAATAATAATAAAAAGGTAAGAATGGCTTTATATTTCTGATATTGTGACTACTCGTTCAAAATATTTTAATGAAAGTGCTTTTCAGATATTAATATTAAATTTTTAATATTTGTATTTTTAGTAATTATTTATGTGTTTGTATAAAATTGTTTACGGCTTTCCAAAAAATGAAGTTTTTGTTAATTTTTCCTATCTGCAATTGCATTGGGGCATGAGAAAATAACGTGCGGCTCTTTCCGATCCGGAGACAGGTTTAACCCATTAGACGCCAATGCTCCCGCTACGGGAACATGTTATATATTCTAAACGGTTACAGTTATTAAAAAATTTTCAACTTCTTTATCATATTGGCATCTTATTTGTATAATATATATGTATACTTAATTTAGTTAACGCGTTTAATATAGCGGCGCTTAATGTGTTAACCACTCAGCCACGGTGGGCCCAAAAGTAATGTTATTTTTAACGTAAGTTAACTAAGTTTTCGTTGTTGCCAAACTCTTTTTAAAATGTATAGTAACGCGAATTTACTTTACCTGCTTTTCTAAGCTCTGCCTAGGGCGCTAAGAGCGTTGGTTCCTCGGCATAATAATCTTTTTACCCCAGTGGTTGTGACTTAACCTGTTTAAAAGACTCCTCACCGACAGCCGATAAAAATGTAATACCCCTGTCCTAGGTCTTTAATTATGGTTAAATAAATGAAAATATTGTTGTGAAATGTCTTCAGTATCTACGTGTAATTTTAAATTTTGTGCGTGTGTGTTGTCTACAATGAATGTGTTTTGTAGCTACGAAGGTGTAATTCCTTACTCCCTTGAAACACGTAGATTCGTGGAAAAAAAGTAAGCAACTCTACTAACTCTGTAACAAATTATTGTAGAAGAATGTTACTGGTACCAAACGATTGGAAATAAAGTCTACTTTTGTATATAAAATTTGCTTAGGGAGCCATCTACATATTAAAACTAACCCAAACTTTTTTTTAATAGCAATACCAAAGTCTGACACCATAGATAAATTCTAAACCCTTCCATTAGCCTAAATACATACTTTCATAAAATTCGAATTATTAGTTTCAGAGAAATTAATTATTTTAAAATGAGCATATTTTAGGGACTGTATCCAAGTTCGGTACTGGATTGTTGAAATGCTACAGAAAGACTATGCCACTTGTATTAATTTGTCATTTCTTGCCAATATTACAAATTTACTCGCTTAATGTGTGTCATCAATTGTAAGCCCAAATGTTTCAATAAAATCAGCAAAATGCATATATTTTTAAATTAAACTGTTCTGTACATCATAGACGCCCTCATAAACCATCATTTTGATGTGTATTAAGCATAATTCATAATCTACTTGGAAGAAAAATTTTAATTGGAGACTTCGCGCAAAGTGGAACATAATAAATATAAATATATCAAAAAGATTGTAAGTTGAAATTCATATTATTTCGAATATTAATTTCATAATTCATGTTATATTTTTTTTTTTTAATTACAGTCGCAATGCATTTATGTTTGGGTTTTTTAGTATTATAACCACACAAAAAATTATCACATTACGATTATAATTTAAAAAAAAAAATAATACAAATATGAAAATGTTATTTAACATAAGAAACTCTAAATTTTGAAGGTTTACAATTAAAAAGCTTATCATCCAAAGAATTTGAAATTTCATTTCTAGGCATAGTTCGAAAGGAAGACTTAAAATATATTACCAAAATTGGATGTTGCCATTGGAAAAAAAACGAAGTTTAGTCTGGTTTAGATTTGTAGATGCCTCCCCAAACAAATTTTATATGCCTTATTTAGAAGTAGATTTTATTTTGAATCCTTTGGTACTAGTAACTTTCTTCAATTATAATTAGTTGCAATGTTAGTAGACGGTGTTTTTTCCACGACTGTACAATACAGTACTACTTTCTTAAAAAGAATATTTAAAGGCATATTAATGTTTTCTTGAAATATTAAGCATTCATTAAAGAAGAGAAGAAAAAACACTGCGCGTACAATATATGGAGGCCGAATTATGTTATTCTTGTAAAGAGGCATTAAAATCGTATAGAACAATAAGTATCACTTAAGACACATTTATTTAAAAACATATATCCTGAAGCAAATATGCTCAGATATATTACATTATTATTATTATTATTATTATTATTATTATTATTATTATTATTATTATTATTATTATTATTATTATTATAACCACCACTACTTTCTTTACACATTTAAAAAATAATTGCTAAGAGAAGATCGAATTTATTTTATGCATGAAATTAAAATAATATGTCATGAAAATAAGCATACATGATTTTCTTTTTCATTACAATTAATAAAAATATTAATAAATTAGTGTTTAAAATACATTTGGAAAGAATCGCGATGTTAACTTAAGTAAAAGAGAAAGACGGTATTAATGAAATAGTTGAGAATATTTAAAGAATATTTTAAAATGTAGCATTTTTCTAACTCATTCAAAAAAAAAAAAAAAAAAAAAAAAAAAAAAAATTCCCAATTTAAAATCTTCGTCAAATAAGAACAATAACGAAGTACTTGTGCATAATTAACAAAATGATTTGTAAATGAAGCAGAATTGTTAATTTGTGATATTTTATAATTTTTACTTTGAATGATAAGTGTATTTATTATTCTTCTTTCACAATAACTCCAGCAAGTTCATTTTTTAAAATATTTGTCTCTTCCTACAAATTAAATTATAGCTTGTATAATAAGCTATTGTATATTTCAGGTTTATTCTTTTAAGAGACTGTTTATACCGTTTCAGATTTTATGTTTACATTAATTATTTGCATATTCATAGAGAACATTAAAACTAACGAATATATTTTTTTATTTGGTACCGAATAATTAAGATAAAATGGCTCTAGATGCAAATATTTTTTATTTAATATAATTAAGGGGTTAAACAGTTCAGTGTCTATAATATATTAAAGATCTTAGCAATTTCTAAAATTTAAATACTCGGAATATTAAGTAATACATTAAATAATTTATTTAACATGTTTAAACTAGAACTCTGCTGAATTATACACAAAACATGCGGAATATTTAAAGTAAATGTATTAAACATTTATTTTAAGGCGTTTGAACTGAAATTTAATAGACAGATATAAAGTTTGGTAATGTTGATCTATACTGAATCGCAAAATAAAATGTATTATTACGTTACTTATTAAACGTATGTATTATTACGTACGTTTGAAAATTTTCAGTTGAAAGTTATTATAGAGTAATGTCATCATCTTATTTGTTATAATCTTTAAAATTTTAAAGAAGAGAAAGATCAATAAGATAACAGACAATTAATAAAGTGAGAAAGGGTTAAAATAATAAATTGACTAAAAATAGACAATTTTATTATTGTTTTAGGTTGTTGAAAATGTATCATTTTAACTTAACACCTTTTAAGCTTATAGAATACAGTATCACCTTAAGAAAAAATATAAAAATATTACGGCTGAATCTGAATTTTAAAATTAAAAGTCCCCCCCCCCCCATTTAAAATCAAACCTTTAAAAACCGAAACGTCAATACTACAAAATAATATTAAATACAGTAGATGATTTAAGCATTATACAATCACCTCATCGTTACATTTACTAAATGCATGGCAAACCGATGTGTTGCTTTTGAATTGTTTAGAGATTGCTTTTGAATTGTTTGAAGAGTTTATTCGATTCTATTGGAGAAAACGGAATCTAACTTTATTGTAAATTTAGAAGGCAAAATATAGTATTAATTTTTTTAAGTACAAAATTTCAAATTATGAATTATATTTACAATTTAAGTCAAAACATTTCCCAATAAAAATGCACATATTATATAACTTTATTTGCTAAAAGCATTAGTTCTTCCAAGATATTCTTTCTAATTTCGGAGCTGGTAGAAATGACGCCATTTGGGGGAACTTATAGAAAAAATACTTAGTTTTGGCGCATTTATACAAAAGGATTTTATCCTCTTCAGACCCAAGCTCGCATTTTTTGTGCAAATTTTACCATTTTTAGGATTAAGGCTCTTTATGGGGCTGGAAAACTTTATACAGTGGACGCTCGTTAATTCGAACTCAAAGGTTCTCAGAAATAAGTTCGAATTATCCGATGTTAAGTGAAAATATAACTTAAAATGTGTATCACTGAAGAAGAAAAATCTCCTAGTATGTATAACCCGAGAAAATATATTATATTGTATTATGCTATTTAAAATTAAACATAGTACATAAAAAGCAATAAAGACTTACCTTAATCATAAAATGAAGAAGAAGATACGCAGTAGAAAGTAAACTTTAATTAAAAATATGAATTACACTTTTGGGAAAAACTGTAAAATGACTGTTTGGTTTTGCTTATTATGCCTACATTTTTCAGCCAGCTTCTCGATTTGAAGTAAACATTTCAATTCATTTTCAGAGGAAGGTTCCATCTGAATAAATGCTTTCGGAGTTTTTATAGAGTCCATTATGGCTTGATCATTAGGACCCTTAACAGTCTCTGCATTCTCTTCTGAATCCGATAAGATCTCTGCATTTTCATCTTCTCGGATAGTTTCTATTATGTCATCGTCGCTCAGTTTTTCACAAACGTCCACGTCTTCATCTACCCTTACATAATCAGAAAAAGTAATGTTATCACATTTAAATTTTTTGAAATCAGGAAAATCTGTATCAATATCGTCACATTCTTCGATATGATTTTTCTTTTCGGGGTGAATGAATTTAGCATGACGAAAGCAATTACTAATTGTGCTTTCCTTTACAGCATCCCATGCGGCATATAGATCATTTATAGCTGTCAGCAGAGTAATATAGTAATTTTCACCACAATCTAAAGAAAAAAGGATTTGTTTTAAGAGTCTCTTACGATAATTTGTTTTAAGATTATGGATGATTCCTTGATCCATTGGTTGTAGCTTAGCAGTTGTATTTGGCGGCAAATATTCAACCTGTATGGAACTCATTTCTGGAAGGTTATTATGGCACCTTGCGTTATCCACAAACGCCTCGAAAACTGCTTATCTATTCCTTTTAACCAGCTACGGAAGATGTCTTGTGTCATCCATGCTTTTGCACTGGATACATAATCAACTGGCAGTGTTTTAATTCCTTTAAAACACCGTGGATTCTTGGACTTTCCAATCACTAATAATTTAAGCTTTTCGCTCCCATCCATATTAGCACAAACTAAAGCTGTAACCCTCTCTTTACTGTTTTTACCTCCTACGCAAGTTTCCCCTTTAAAATGTAATGCCTTGTTTGGCAAGAGTTTATAAAAAAGTGCAGTTTCGTCCGCATTAAAAATATCTTTCGGCAGGTAAGTAGATAAAATCTCTGACAGTTTCCTACCGAAATTAGTGCATACATCTTCGCTTACATCAGAGCTCTGGCCACATACCGCTTTATAAGGAATATTGTGCATTGACTTAAACCGAGAAAGCCATCCATCACTGCATTTAAAATCTTCAATACCCATTCGACTCGCCAATTCATCAGCCTTCGACTGCACTAAGGGTCCATTTATCGGAAAGTTTCGAGATCTTGCATCCTGGAACCATAGCAGTAGAGCCTTCTCTAGATCTTCTTGGGACGCATTTCTCATGCGTTTCCTTCCTCTAGCAAATTTCTATTTTTCCCATGAATCTAAAATTGATTCCTTGTTTTTCAAATAAGTTGACAAGGTATTTTTTTAAATTCCATAGTCAGCTGCTAACTTTGTTTTGTTTTCGCCATTCTCTACCTTCCTTAAAATTTCTATCTTTGTCTCCAAAGTTAGGGCTTTGTACTTTCCACGTGTAGACATCCTGAATTTTTACACGTTCACACCACACACTGAGGAAGAACAACTAGAGCACATTAATTTGGACGCAGCTTCCCTAAAATCTAAAGTAAAGACTGGTTTTTCTGAAATTCTAAGAAAATCAGCAGCAAATAAACGAATGGTAGAGCTTCCCCCCTCCCTAATTCTTTTTTTCCGCGCGCTATGTTTCTACTCACGAGAGTGGGTTCTGTTTGGCGGAGGGCAGGGGGAAGGAAAAGTATGTTGCAATGGTTTTGGTTTAAGTTTCTAACTACCGCGCACGCTTGCCGGTGAGGGAAAAAAAGTATGTTGATGTTGTTACGTCACGGCAGGTACTTTTCCTACCACCACCCATTCATAAACGTTTCTGAATGAATGTAAGGAAACAGGTAACGACGGAGAACTTTGTCAGTTAAGCACTGATAAGAAGAGGACAGTAGGACTGACGTTTAGCGGAAATACAATAGTTTAGGAATGCAGGCATACGTGTCTTTACACAGAAAAGAAATACAGATAATTTTGGCACAGAAAATAATAAAAAAGCGTGTATTTTCTCCATTAAACGAGGAAAAAGAAATTTCTTTTGCCAAATTTTTAGTTCGAATTAACCGAAGGGATGAAAAATTAGTTCGAATTAATGAGATATTTTTAACATTGATTCCAATACAAGTTTTGTGGGGCCTTTGGATTAGTTCGAATTAACCGAAAGTTCGAATTAACCGAGTTCGAATTAACGAGCGTCCACTGTATATTATTATTCATTTATTTTTAAAACTAAAATATATATAGAGTTTTGACGTGTCCAATATAATGGACATTGGGTCGTAGTCCTATAAAAACCATATTATTGAATTACATGATTCTGAATGAAAAAAATCTTAATTGCAAAATTTTCTTTCATTATAAATGTGTTTTTATCATTCATACATCACCTTTAAATATTGCACAATTATAGTTTTTTCATTATCAAAGAGAAAAAAGTACTTTTTGATGAAATTTATTTGAAAAGTATAAATCAATTTAGTGAATTTTTAATAGTTTTTTTTAAAAGGAACAAAAAAAAAATCTATCACATCAATAAAAGTTTTTTTCTAAATAAAATTATAAATAGTTAGTGGCACGGTTATCACAATTGACATTTGAATGCCAAAAAGAAATAAAAAACAATTTATTTCTAATCTTAAATTATTATCTTCAGTTATATTTTCTATCATTATAAATGTGCTTTTATCGTTCATACATCACCTGTAAATACTGCACAAATTTAATTTTTTCATTATAAAAGAGAAAAAGTATTTTTGGATGAAATTTATTTGAAAAGTATAAATCAATTTGGTGACTTTTTAAATAGTTTTTAAAATGGAATTAAAAAAATATCACACCAGTAAATGTTTTTTCTAAAAAAAATATATAAAGTTAGTGGCACGGTTATCACAATTGACATTTGGATGCTAAATGGAATTAAAAAGAAATAAAATGCAGTTTACCTATACACTTAAATTTTTATGTTCAGTTATATTTTCTTTAAATTTTTATTTCTGTTTAAATTCGATTAAATTAACTAATTTAATTATAAACGACATACAAACAGTAAAATAATATAAAAAGCTTGCATTTATTTTTTTGTAGTTAAACGAATATACAAATACAAGTTGCATTTCACGCTTACTTATTTTACATGCTTACTTATTTTACTTTATACTTATCAAGTAAGATGAGATCGCTACATCGGCTTCAAAAACTAGATTTTTAGTGTCAAGTTCCTATTTCTTTTACTACAAACTTTGCTGACATCAGAAATGTGTTTTTATCGTTTACATGTCACTTCCAAATATCACATAAATTCAATTTTTGCATCATCAAATAGAGAAAGCGTATTTTAACTAAGAAACGTGTTGATCAATTTAGTAATAATAATAAAAAAATAATAACATTTTGTTTCTTTTTAACTCTTCTCAACACCAGTAATTTGTTTTTTAGAATAATGATAATAAATAGTGGCACAGCTACCACAATTGGTAAGTAAATGCCAAGAAGAAATTTAAAAGAAATCAAAATGAGTTTATTTAGAATCTTAGAACGTTATCTTTAATTATATTTTCTTAAAGTTTTTTGCTAATTAAATATAATTAAATTTATTAATTAAATTATAAATAGTATACTAACAGAAAAATAATACCAAAAAATAGTTATGATTAAGAATAAAACATAATAAAGGCTTAATTATCTATATTTACCAAATGCTGAGAAAAAAAAATCATTGAAATCCAAAATTTAACAACGTACTGATTCAGAACAAGCATTCTATCAGTAAAATTATACATTTCTAGGATAATATTTAATATTTTTTTATTTATTTAAGAATATATATTATCTACTTCGGTATCTATCATTTGTTTCAATACTGTGTTGATTTTTAAGTAAAAAGTAATGTTTCTCTTCAGTATACCAAAAGAGTCTAATATGAATAAAAACAACTGATGAAGACCCAACGTCCAATAGAATGGACATTAAAAAAAAGTTGTTTATTCTCTAAAATATACATTAGATTGCATTAACTGCGATGTCATTTCATTCATACAACACTTAACATTAGATGTATGTAGCATTAATATCAAAATACTTTTAAAAAACATAAAAAATTAGCGTTAAAACTGTCTGCTTACCTTCAACAGTCTTTCTCTTGTTGCCTGCCACTTTCAAATGATCAAAATACATATTTAGTTGCAATTTTTTTTATTATTTCAGCTTACAGATAGCAGCACTAGACTATCTATTATAAAGGACAAACATATCTGTGCGTAACGCATACGTCATTTTGCGAATGGCAACACTTTGAGATTTGAAATAAAATTTTGGTTTTGCAATTTTCTCTACTGCACATTTTTAAACTTCTAAACATCGCACATTTTAAATTTTTAAACAGTCGTATAAGGACAAAAATACTCTTTTAAATGCAATTTGTTTGAAAGTTGTATCACAATTTATTTTTGAGATATTAATTTTTTTTGTAGATTTTAATACCATTTTTCTTATCGTAGCAACAAAAGTGCCCCATTTCTATTGAATGTCATTGAAAGTAAACGGAATATAGGAGATACTGTATCTTTTTGTTGCCATTTTCTCATAAAACTTGAAAAAAAAAGTTGAAATTAAAATATGGGCTATGTCAAGAATATTGGGAATTAAAACGGCCTATAGAGGCGCTGCTCGCAACCTTCGGTACAGGAAAATTGTCCCTTTAATTTCCCTTTAACTAATGCTAAAGTGCCATTGAAATAATTCTTTATTGTAAATGCATTTTGAAAGTTTTAGATATTCAAATTCGTATAATTTTTATTTTGTCATATAAGACAGAACACAAATGTCACAGGCAATCTGAAATTGTGCAAAGAATAATCATTCTGAACAAATTTAAAATACATGTAATGCAATGCGCTTTCACGGCCCTATCCTGAAGCGAGAAGTTACATCCTTTCTCCACCAGATGGCGTATTCAAGTGCTTGAATCGCCAATTGTCTGTTATTCCGTGATAATGACGTCATATGCATACTTTTTATAGACGAAGTTTAAGACTGGATTGTAAAAGTGAATTGCTTTAGCGGATGCAAATGACGTCATTTTATAAAAAAGGCGTACATTTTAATTGTTAAACATGAATTATGTTTTGTACAAGTGCGTCATTTTCAAGGTCCAACTGCTTTGAAATTTTTCACAGGTGAAAAGGCTTCACTTTTGAAAATAATGTAATCGAAATCACACACTGATACAACGCAATGTTTTACAAAAATTTAGAGTGTCTTTATAGAAGAGAGGTGACATGCAAATAATGACGCTTTATATTACAGAAATTGATGATTCTTGACTGGATGGATTTGCTTCAACGAATTAGACAAACAAACAAATAATTCGTGGTTTAAAATAATATCATGTTCCTGAAGTTTTTATCCAAAATTCTCTCGAATAATAAAATTTTATTGCTATTTATTCTTTAGGACATTCTACTATAATTTTATTAATTACATAATTTGCTTAATTTAAATTTTCCTACTTTTATATAATCTATATATTTAAAACACAAGTGTGTTTTTAATCATTTGCCGTGATCTTTCTGTTGAACCAATTTTACTAATGTATATATTTTTTTTTAACTGAAAGCGCTTCTTTTGCAGATGGGATCGCACTACCTTTTTTTTTTTTTAATATCCCCACTTTTATATTTTAATTTTTAAAGCATTTTATGAAATTTCTTCAAAATGGCGAAAATTAGATAGCTTTGATTATTGCAGACAAGAGAGAAATAATGAGGTATTTTTATCTTTATTCATGCTATTTTCTGATAAAATTCAAAATTATTGATAAAAATTGTTCTATAGGGTTTAGTGTCGCAAAATCCCATTAGGAGAAGAATATTATATTAGGGGCATAATAACGGAAATGACATACTGCTTTTGAAAACACGCATTTTTCCTCATAAATTTTCTATACTGTTTTTCCTTTCGTATGTGTACTGATAGTTCCAGACACTAGGCGAAATTTTTATTTAATTCAAAATGAAGTCATATTTAAAAGAAAACGACCATTTTCTTTGATAAAACTAAACATTTTAACACAAACGCGTCTAAAAAACATGAATTACGGGAATTTTTACTTTCCGGAATTGAAAATAGAATCTCAAGTAAAGGGTGCATCTGTTCACATAAAAGATGTTGCTGACAATCCTGACTTCAAGTTTTGAGTTAAAATTATTAAACAAAATACAAATTTTTAAAAAATGATGAATATGTATATGAGAAATGCGTATGCAAATTTTGAGAAGGTGAAAATTGCTGTTTTTCATTCCGGAATACCGAGCATAAGAGCCTCAATTGATAACCACATCCTAATAACTGATCTTTATATTTTACTGATTAAGCATCTATATCTATATTATAAAGAACAAACGTATCTGTGCGTAACGCTGACGTCATTTTGCGAATGGCAACAGTTCACAATCAAATTTCGATCTTGAAATTTTCGCTACTGCAATTTTTTAATCTTCTGACCATCGTACATTTTCAATCTCATAGGAATTCGTCGCATAGGAAAAAAATTTACTTTCAAATGCAGTTTGTTTAAAAACTGTATCGTAATTGGCTGATGTATCATATTTTCTAAAATATTTTTTAAGCATGATTTTTTTAAAAGAGTATCTTATCACGTGCCGGTTTGGATACATAATAATAATAAACATTTTGCACATAAAGCAACAAACATTTTTCAGCATTTGTTTCTGACAATTTTTGCATAACGAAATTAATACTTCCTTTATAAACAAATAAAAGAATAATATTAAAAAAAACCCTGTAATCTAACATATTTGTGAAAGACAAATTAACGAAATTACTACTTCTTTTATAAAAAAATAAAATAAAAATATTGTAAAAACACAAATCTAGCATATTTGTAATCGTACAATTTAAATTTTTAGATCACCAAATAGGATTTTTTTTTATCAAATGGAATTCGTTTGCAAACTTCATCTCAGTTTACTGATTGTCTATGGTTTTAAAAACAATTTTAGAGCATGAATTATTTTTTAATTCATCTATATCGCGCAGAGCTCAATTACGAAAGATTAATCCGTTTGCCCTTAAAACAGAATAAAGAGTTCATTTTCTTACGGCTAATATCCATTTAAAAAAATCTTTCCTATGAATAAATAAATAAAATAATATAAATAAAACACAAATTTAACAGACATGTATAAGCTCTGAAATTATCAGAATATAAAAGGATGCAATAAGTAGCAAAATCTTGGTCAAATAACTCTTAGCATGCGGCTAATAAGAAAATATCGCTTTTGATAAATTAAAAAAAATTATTTGATTGTATAATTCGTATTTTCCATATGAAAAATGCTTTTTAAATGTAAGTGGGCAATCTAAAAAATTTATTGCATATAAAAAAAATATTAGTTTTCAATTAAAAAATATGTTTTTATCTATATTCTTTAACCCGGGAATCCCGGGTACGATCCCCTAGTCTACTATAATGGACAGCAAGTATTTACAAGTTCCAACCGAAATTAAGTATTTTACATAAAAAATAAAAATGTCCAATAGAATGGACGCGGGGTCTCAGAAGGTTAAATTTATGAATTCAAATAACAGCTAAGATAAATATAATTTTCTCGCTAAAACATATTATTTTTAACGTCCTTGTGAAAAAGTTTAATCGCCATCTTAAGGAGATTTTTGAAAATCTATTTTTCTACTTTAAATTAAAATTAAAAGCTAAAATCTATATTTTTTTCTTTTTACGTCAATGAAATTTATATCAATGTTCCAATCGGTAGGCGAATTTCTGTTTATTATTCAAATAACAGTTCATTTCAATTTGAAAATTATGCCAAAAAGACAAATCTAGTAATCCCTATCGTTTTCCTTATTCTCCCTTTTCTCCACTAATATGTAGTGATTTAGTTGTCATCATTAAAAAAAAAAAAAAAAAAAAAAAAAAAAAAACAAAACAAAACAAAAAAAAAAAAAAACGAAAAAGCTAATTTTTTGAAAATTAAATGAAATTAAAAAATTCTAAGGTCATCCTTAGATTAACTGGCGTTAATTTGATCGCCCAACGTTTCATATTCTTGGAGGAGTAGCTGTAATAAAACGGTCCCTTTCCAGTCACTTTTCAATATAACAGATTGGCGAAGTTTTAATTTCCTTCTGAACAATTAGCAAAATACAAATGCTAAACTATTTATACCATAAAACATCTGATGTAGAAAATAAAGCAAAGTCTCGTGATTCATTAACCGTAAAAAGTTCTGATATCAAAATTTAATTAAACCCGTTTGGGCCGTTATCTAGATAAAATTAACTTTCCCAGTAGTGACCCAAAAATGAGCAACTAATCGAAATTTATCGAACATTTGACCTAGCCCAAAGATCTTCTCGTGCCGGAAAACGAAAAACAAACAAACAAAATTTTATAAAAATCGTTTCAGAAGTTTTCAGATACAATTAACTTGATCCTAACCCATTGCGAACCAAAATGACCTGCTAATCAAATTTTCTAGAATATGCGACTTATCCCATGGTCTTCTCGAGCCTGAAAACGATAGAAAACAAAATTTATTCAAAATCGTTAGAGCTGTTTTCTAGATAAAATTAACTTGACCCACAGTGACTGAAAAATGACCCATTATTATCTAATTCTCTCGAACATGTGACCCAGCCCAGTGGTCTTCTCAAGACCCAAAACGGTAGAATACAAAGGTCAGTCAGAATCGTTAGAGCCGTTTTTTAGATAAATTTAGCTTGACCTGTAGTGACCCAAAATGACCCATTAATCGATTTTCTCGTACATCTGATCTAGTCAAATTATCCTCTCGTGCCCAAAACGGTATAATACGAAATTTTGTCAATTTCGTTTGAAACTTTTTTAGATGTAATGAGCTTTACCCGGACCATAGTAACCCAAAATGACCCACTAATAGAATTTTCTCGAATATGCGACCTAATCCAAAGGCCTTCTCGATCCCGAAAACGACAGAACACAAAATTTATTCAAAATCGTTAAAGCCATTTTTTGATAAAATTAGCTTGACCCATAGTGACCCAAAAATGGCCCACTAATCGAAATTTCTCGAACATGTGACTTAGTCCAATGACCTTCTCGTGCCCGTTTCCGGGCACGAGATACAAAATTAATAATACAAAATTTTGTCAAAATCGTTTGGCCCGTTTTTTAGACATAATTATCTTGATCCTGACCCATTGTGACACAAAATGAGCCGTTAATTGGTTTTTTTTTTAACATGCGATTTAGCCCGATGGTCTTCTCGAGCCTGATAACGATAGAATACAAAATTTAGTTAAAATCGTTAGAGCCGTTTTCCACATAAAATTATCTTGACCAATAGTGACCCAAATATGATACATTAATCGAATGTTCTCTAACATGTGACTAAGCCAAATGGTCTTCTCGTAATCCGAAACGAAGGAATGCAAAATTTAGTCAAAATAAATTGAGCTGTTTTTTAGATGTAATTAGCTTGACCCTGACCCATTATGACCCCAAATGACCCACTAATCTAATTTTCATGAACATGAGACCCAGCCCAATGGTCTTTTTGTGCCCGAAAACGGTAAATTACAAACTTTGGTCAAAATCGTTAAAGTTGTTTTATAGATAAAATTAGCTTGACCCACGGCAACCACAAAAGGACCCATTAATCTAAATTTATCGAACATGAAAGCTGTCCCAATGGTATTCTCGTCTGGGAAACGAGGTAATAAAATTTTCTGTCAAAATTGTTTGAGCCATTTTTTAGATACAATTAGCTTGAGTTTGAACCATTGTGGCCCAAAATGACCCATTAATTGAATTTTCTTGAGCTTGCGACCTAACCCAAAAGTCTTCTCGAACCCGAAAACGATAGAATACTAAAGTTAATCCAAATCATTAATGCTGTTTTCTAGATAAAATTAGCTTAACCCACATTGACCCAAAAATGATCGACTAATCGATTTTCCTCGAACATGTGACTTAGCTCAATGGTCATCTCATGCCCAGACACGGTACATTACAAAAGTTTTCAAAATGTTTTGAGCCCTTTTTTAGATACAATTAGCTTAACCCTGACCAATTTTAACCCAAAATGACCCACTAATGACATTTTCTTAAACATGTGACCTAGCCCAATGGTATTCTTATACTCGAAAACGATAGAATACAAAATTTCGTCAAAATCGTTAGAGCCGTTTTCTAGATAAACTTAGCTTGACCCACAGTGACCCAAAAATAACTCACTAATCGAATTTTCTCTAACATGTGACTTAGCCTATTGGTCTTCTTGTAATCCAAAACAGTAGATTACAAAATGTAGTCAAAATCGTTAGAGCCGTTTTTAGATAAAATTAGCTCGACCCGATGTGACCCCAAAATATTCAACGAATCGAAATTTCCTAACATATGGCCTAGCCTAATGGTTTTCCCGTGCCCAAAATCGAATGGATATACAAAATCGGATTAGTCAAAATCGATTGAGCCTTTTTTAGATATAATTAGCTTGACCCTGACCTATTATGACCCAAAACTACTCGCTAATCAAATTTTCTCGAATACATCACCTAGACCAATCTCCTCGTGCCCGAAATTGATAAAATACAAAATTTAATCAAAACAGCTCGAGCTGTTTTTAAGATAAAATTTACATACACACACATACGTACATGTACAATTTTTGCTCGTATTATAATATAAGATTTACAAGAAAAATAATAAAAATTTTCAGATTACATTTTTTGAAAATCATGTCATGATAAATTTAAAACTTGAATAAATTTAAATTTAAATTTAAAATTTAAAATTTGAAAGTTCATATATAGGATATATATACAAATAATAATAATAGTTCATAAATAGGATACATATAGAATTAAATAAAGCTAATTTACAAATAATGTCATGTGTATCCTTTTTGTAAATAAAACATGTAACAGAACAAAATTTAAAATTTGGCAGTCACAGTCATGGATATCTTGCAACGCTATATTATTCACAAGTTGCCACACCTCATCATCATATAAAAGACATGGATATTAAATTATAGCCCACTAGCAAACCCCGCGGCCTTGCTCGCGTAATATTTCAAATATACCAAGTGATATTTATATGTCTAATTTTTATTAAAAGGTACTAACTAAATTTTTATTTTATTAAAAGGTACTTATTACTTTTAGAAATAATTCAAAAATTACTATTTAAAACACAGTTTGATTAAGCATCATTATTACACTGCATTAGGCAGAAATGAGACTTAAATTAATAAAATGAAATAAAACTAAATAAATGATAATTTAGAAAATATTTTGAAACTTTTATGCTCAATTAATACGCTCATTTCAGTATACATTTGATGTTTTGAATTTTTTAGAAACCATCTTACATCTTAAAATTAACCGTCATGTCAAATTCCAAGTCCTACCAAGTCTCTCAACATAAAGGGCTATGTTGAAACAGGAACTGTCACCATTAATTTGCCAACATTAATTTTGAAATCGGTTTGTTATTTCCTAATATTCGACAGAAACGTAATTTAAAAATCTTTTAAAGCCCTTTTT
Organism: Maratus speciosus; assembly: GCA_963932465.1. Taxonomy (NCBI): domain Eukaryota; kingdom Metazoa; phylum Arthropoda; class Arachnida; order Araneae; family Salticidae; genus Maratus; species Maratus speciosus. The sequence continues at coordinate 193,965,321 of OZ010790.1, forward strand.
TAGAACGTTTGATGTTCTTGTGAACCCCACGTGGTAGAATCACCGGCATAAAATATAGCCTGTGTAGGATCAGAGACTGTTACCATTGATTCGCAACTATTACTTTTATAATCGGTTTATATTCCCTGAAATTGCATATAATAGTAATTTAGAACTTTTTTAGAATGCTTTTCGCACCTCCCCTTCGCTTCACCCCTTTTTAATTCGAATTTATTTTTGACGTTCCTTCGAGGGCATTTATATTTTATAAGAAACTACCATGTCATATTTAAAGTTTCTAGCCTTTTCTGTATCACAGAAATCGCAATTTAGAAAGTTTTTAGCTACTGCAACCCTCTGGTGGTAGTGGCACAGACATAAAATATAGCTTATGTTTGAGCAGGTTCTATTACCAAAATTTGTCATCATTATTTTTTTAATAGGTTTGGTAATTTATAAGTTCGCTTGAAAATTGTAATTTATAACGCTTTTCACTCACTTCATTTTTTTAAATTTGGAATTTTCTTTCAACTGTTCTTAGAAAGCAGTTGCATCTTGTAAGTAAATACCATGCCATACTTCAAAGTGTTAGACCCCTCAGTTGTGCAAAAAACGCAAATTAGAACATGTTTTGCTTTTGCAACCCTCAGATTGTAGTGACAGCAACATAAAATATAACCTATGTTATAGCAGGGACTGTCACCATTGATTTGCAACCATTACTTTTGAAATAGCTTTGGTATTTCCGTAGATTGAGTAGAAATCGCAATTTAGAACGTTTTTAGGACTCTTTTCGCGCATTTTCACCCCTTTTTAAATTTCAAATTTTTTCGAAACTGTTCTTTAAGATAATTTATATCTAATAAATATGTACCTTGCCTAATTTTAAGTTGCTAGCCCCTACCGATCTCAAAAATCGAAATTTAGAACGCTTTTTTGCTCCTGCAACGTCTTGGTGATAGTGATACCGACATAAAATAGCGTTTATGTTAGAGCAGAGGCTGTCAGCATCAATTTCCTACCATTATGTTTGAAATCAGATTCATTCTTCCTGAGATATTGCCGATAAATTGGCATTTAGAACGTTTTTAGAACGCTTTTCGCGCATTTTGCTCCTGCATCTCCTCTGGAGTAGTGGAAACAGATATAAAATATAGCCTATCTTGGAGCAAGATCTGTCACCATAATTTTTACATCATTATATTTGAAATCGGTTCAGTTCTTCCTGAGATTGCATAGAAATCGCAATTTAGAAAGTTTTTTACAACGCTTTATGCGCATTTTGACCCTCTTTTAAATTTCGATTTTTTTAGGAAATGTCCTTAGAGATCATTGATATCTTATAACTAACTACCATTCCAAATTTCACGATTTTAGGCCCTTCCGTAATGCAAAAGCCGCAATTTAGAACTTTTTTCTCCTGCACCCCTTTTGGGTTAGTGGCACCGACATAAAACATCGCCTATGTTGGACCAAGGGTTGTCACCATCATTTTGACACCATTATTTTTTAGATCTGGTTGGTATTTCCTGAGATTGTGTAGAAACCACCATTAGAACGTTTTTTAGAACGCTTTTCGCGCATTTTCACCCCTTTTAAATTTCGAATTGTTTAAGGACTGTTCTTAGAAATCCTTTATATCTAATAAGTAGCTAATATTTCAAATTTCAAGTTTCTAGGCCCTTCGGTAACGCAAAAATCGCATTTTTAGAACGTTTTTTGCTCCTGCACCCCCTTTCGGGTAGTGGCACCACATAAAACATAGCCTATGATGGAGCAAGGGTTGTCACCATCATTTTGACGCCATTATTTTTTAGATCTGTTTGGTATTTCCTGAGATCGTGTAGAAACCACCATTAGAACGTTTTTTAGAACGCCTTTCGCGCATTTTCAACCCTTTTAAATTTCGAATTGTTTAAGGACTGTTCTTAGAAATCCTTTATATCTAATAAGTAGCTAATATTTCAAATTTCATATTTCTAGGACCTTCGGTAACGCAAAAATCGCATTTTTAGAACGTTTTTTGCTCTTGCACCCCCTTTCGGGTAGTGGCACCGACATAAAACATAGCCTATGATGGAGCAAGGGTTGTCACCGTCATTTTGACACCCTTATTTTGACACCATTATTTTTTAAATCGATTTGGTATTTCCTGAGATTGTGTGGAAACCACCATTTAGAACGTTTTTTAGAACGATTTTCGCGCATCTTCACCCCTTTCAAATTTCGAATTGTTTAAGAACTGTTCTTAGAAATCCTTTATATCTAATAAGTAGCTAATATTTCAAATTTCATATTTCTAGGCCCTTCAGTAACACATAAATCGCATTTTTAGAACGTTTTTTGCTCCTGCAAACCCCTTTGGGGTAGTGACACCGACATAAAACATAGCCTATCTTGGAGTTCTTTATGAGTTCTTTAAGCAACATCTTTCCTAAGATATTCTTCAGATTTCGCTTTAAGGATCGTTTATGTTCAAACGCTTTTTCGAAGTTTAAAGAAATTGCATTTAAAAGAAATTTTGATACAAAATTTTATATGGAACTGCTATATTTAGACATGCTTTTTTTGTGTGATAAAGCTTTGTTAATAAAGATACAGCGCCTACAAAAAATAGTGTGGAAATCCGCTATCCAAACAGTGCTAAAAATGTGTATCCCTTAAATGTGGAAGGATACTGAAATCCAAGGAGCCGATCGCAGCGACCTCTGTGGCATATATTCAGTTTTCAATGTAAACATCGTATTATTAGAGCGTCTATACTAAATTTTCTATGAGTTTTAGAAAATATCCTGCAGATGTCGCTGCGATCGACCGTTAGGATTTCGCCATGGTTTGACATTTATGGGATCTAATATTTTAGCCCTTTTTTAAGTATTACTGGGATAGCTGATTTCCACACTACTATACATTCTAGATGCTGTAGTTAAGCTGTTTTTGAAAAAGGGTGAATCGACACGTTTAACTTTGCGTTCGTATCCTACAATGCGTGGGGTTAAAACTGGAACATGACCAATAACCGTTAGAAATATGAAGACTATGATAAAAAGGTTTGAGTAAATGGGCTCATTGGAAGATTGTCAAAGAAGTGGGACACTCCAAACGTCTGTTGCAGTCGTAAACGAGGTAGTAGACGGTGCCGATACTCAATCGACATCATCAGCACATAGTGAATGGAGAGCACGTGCAATTTCACAACGAACGGGAGTGTCTCACGGAAGTATATGGCGATCTCTAAGGATCATTCTCAAGAGATATTCATATAAAATCCAGCACATGCACGAACTGAAGTCAGTTGATTTTGTAACACGTCAGGAATTTGCTAATTGGGTTTTCGTAAAAATTGAGAATAATGCGGACTGGTGTTAAATTGTTTTTTGGACAGACGAGACACATTTTTCACTACGTTGAAGCGTGAACACACAAAATTGTTGCATATCGGGAAATGAAAACAGTCATGCATTGGTGGTAAAACCTCTTAATGACCTAACAGTGATAGTGTGGTGCGGCTTTACAGCTTCTTTCATCATTGGTCCTTTTTTATTCGGTGAAATTTCCTGTGGTAAATTGCAGATTTTCATAACAGGTGACCGATATGCAGCGATTTCAAAAGATAAAATCATCCTCACTTGCAAGAGAGAAAAACGCACCATTCCGGAACATTCATCGGGATCATACGCGCCTCTCCACATCACTTCTCCTTGCACGACAACCCAGAGGACTACATTGGGCGATGCCCGTGCCCGGAATCTCTCTTTTTCAGCCCGATTGGCCTCCAAGGTCTTCAGTTCTTACCTCTTGTGAGTTTTGGGTAAGGAGCTACTTGAAATCACATCCCCTGCTAGTATTATACTCGTATATGAATCATTCCTTAAGAATATTCATATTTTCGGAGCAAATGACACCCCTACACATTAAAAAACATCAAGTGCTTCCTAATCTATTAAAATACATTGTAAACACGAACGAAAATATACAATAAATCTTTCCCAATAAACCACATTTTTGAAATGTGTCCTTTATATTCAGATGTTCCAGAAACCCATATTTTTTTTAGATTTAAATATAAATTTATAAAAACAAAGGTTTTTTTTGGTACTAATTTTCGGAAACGTTTCGGAGTAGTTATTATTTTTTATTAACCAGTTTTCGCTACCCAGAATTTAAGTTTTTTGGATACTATTAATTCTCAAGTAAACATTTACATGTTCGACAAACACGTTTTACTTAGAAACATGTTAAACTAACAGCTTTAACAATAACATTAAAACTAGCATCGTTTTGATTTTGTTGCATGTTAAGATTCCATTACGCAGCTGAAAATGTTTAGTTGGGAATTGATAGCATCCTAAATACCGATATTCTGGTTTTGAGAAAACTGATTATTAGATTATAAAATCTATTCGGGAACCTGTCCGAAAATTAACTGGAGCAAAAGCAACTTTGTTTTTATAAATGCAGTTTTATATCTTAAACATAGGTTGGTTTCTGATGTTACTAATGATATTGAACACTTTTCGGAATCGTGAGTAAATTTGAAACAGTAATTGTATGGGTTCATACGGGGTTGTATTATATCTTCGTAGATTAGGAAACATTTGTATTTTTTTAAAACTATCCAACAACCAACATAGTTCAAACAAATGTGTTAATGCATTCCGTTTTTCTGGCCGTTTATTCGCCCATCCGTGCTCTAACTCTCGGAACTATTCTCTGACTGTTCTGTAATTTTAATATGGTACTGAAATTTACTATAGCATGGTCATATTGAAAAGGAAGACTGTAGAATTTATAGTTGATTTACAGGGACAGCTAGAAATAGTCCGTTAAATTAGGGACAATGTGAAAAATCGTTTTAAGTGCATTTTAACTATATTGCACTATTTAAAAGGAAATGAAATTCATGTAAAATAATGAAGTACAGTAATACATGCATCCTGTGGAATATAGGGTGAAAAATGTATAATTTATTTACAGGGCAGCAGTAAAAATTCCATTACGTAAGGGTCTACGTAGTTAAACTCTTCGCAGTGTATTTTAATCATGTTACACTATTTCAAATATACTGAAATTGATACATATTAGTGATGTTTAGTACAGCAATCTACGTCCTATACAATACGAGTGCAATGCGCATTATTTACCGTTCATTTACATGAACACAGAACAAATTTCGACACAGTACTGTATAGGAAGTACTGTTTATTTTTGGTAAATGCTGGAAGTGTGTTTTCAGTTATGATATGCGTTTTTAACTAAATATTGCATATATTTAAATGCCATATGTCATATAAAGGGAATTCGTAGAGAAAACTTACACATAAGAGAATTACGCAAAAAAGAATATCACAAAATATGAGCTTGAAATGGTTAAAGGTTTTTTTTTAAAGTGAGTTATACATTTTCAAGCTGAACTATATTTTCCATACTAAGAGTTGTTTACATGCATATACAGGGTCACACAAAGAACTGGGTAAATAATTACTTACGGATGGTAATTTCTAAAAGTGTGAATTCAGTAGTTTTTTTTTTTTTGAGTTTTCTTTTAATCCTGAATTATACTTTATATTAACAAAACGTATGCAAAGTTGTAGGTAATATAAAGAGCTGTACAAAAAATTTCAAATATTTCTAAACAAAAGAATTAAAGTAATTTTCCAGCTGTGAGCTGTAATTGCAAAATCATGTTTTTCAAATACGTTATGTGTTTTCTAAAACGATTATTTGGATACTTTATCAACCTTATTAAATAAGGCAGTATTGTTAAGGTACTCTGGAAGTGTTGGCAAGTGTTTCTTAATACATCATTTATCTCTCTTGTTTAAAGGGTACAGACAAAGACTATTAATTACTGTTCACATCTTGACTAATAATTAAATATGTGTTGAACTCGATGTTGTAAGAATGAGTTTGAAGTACATAAATATATGTGGTAAAATTTTATTACAGATGATTCATTTTATTTTAAGTGACACGTCTTACATGCTCAGATTTTGTTTTTTTAACCCAATTTAAAAGCTTTAGCTCTTTCGAATATGAGAACACATTTTCTGCATTCAGAAAGATTTCAGGCAACTCTTTTTAGATGCCATGTAACCTTTAAACAAAATAAATCTTCTGAAATTCTTGAAGTAATTTAAGGATAAAAAGCTCTTAGAGTAAACGAAAAACTTTAAACTGTTATTTAAGTTTGATGTATGTAGCTGTACATAAAGTCTATTAGTATACAATCTGGAGAAACCGTTTGGAGTTTATTGCCTTAATTAATATGAAAATAATTAACTTTTGTTTCTCGTGATTTTACATAAAACATACTCAGATATGTATAAAATATATCTTCATTAAACAATATCTATACAAAATAGATCCGAAAAATTTTACTAATTTTATTGTTAAGGATTACCAGAGGCATATGTTTTGAAAACTTTCAAACATAGTTGAAAAGTGTTTATCACTTCGATTTGTTTGTGTGCTTCCTGGCGTCTGTCTGTCCGTGCACTAACTCGAGTAAATATACTCTGATTGATATACAATGGATATACGTTATTAAGGTTCGCCATGGGAAGTTTGGTATTAAAAATAAAGAGTGTAGCACTCAACAGGGGCACTCAAAATCTTTCCCTTACATTATGGTCTATGGGGAAAAATTATTTGTGGTGCATTTTAACAGTGTTATACAATCTGAAGCATAATTAAATTTATGTACCTTATTGAGGTGCTCTGGAAGATGGTTATTATAGAATATGTCATGTTTAACACTTTGAATAAGCCTAAAAGGGAACTCAAAAGTATTCTATTCTATGAAGAAAAATCGTTTGCGGTGTATTTTAATAATGTTACTCTATTTTAAACATAATAAAATTAACATGAATTTCTGAGGTGCACTCAAATATGCTTTCTGTAGAATATGGAATGCAAAACACTTTACTTTCATTTACAGTGTCAGACTAAAGAATTCGGTTATATAATGGTCTACGGGAAAAACTGTTGGCAGCGTATTTTGATTATGTTGGTGTATTTTATAAGATGTAATTGATTTAAATTACTGTGGTTCGCTAAGAGTAGCTTGCAGTACATAATGATGTGCATCGCATTTATAGTTAATTTATGGGATGGTGGACACATAAATGATATCGGACAAAATACTGTATTCGAAGTATTCTCTATTAGGGATGATTGCTGAAAGTGAATTTCAGTTATGGTAAGCATTCTAAGATTATCTAAACTTTTGCACTATACGTGGTGTCTATAAGTGCTATACATCGTATACAGGTTTACACAAAAGAATTTGTAACCATTATTGTTAATGAGCGTGAATTGTTTAAAAGTGTTCTTTTAATTTATGTTACAGCTTCATTCTAAAACTCAACTACATTTAGTGCCGGTCTGTGGCGTATGCCAAGACCGGAGATTTTGTGAAGGGATGCTTTCGGGCCACCTGGTTTAAAAGCCACAAGAGCTTGAAAGGGCTCAGGATCGGGGAGTAGGACCCTCCGCCTTTTAGTAAAATATGTTTCTAGCCTATAAATAAAATCATATACAGGGCCATGCAAAAAAATTGTATACATGGGTGCATATGGACAGTTATTTCTGGAGGTGTTATTTCTCCAGCTTTAAGAGTGATTTTGCCTTACATAAATTTTTACTTTATATATGACGTGTATAAAAATCTATAGCTATCTATATACAGGGCTGTACAAAAGAATTAAAATACGTGTCCGTCTACTGGTAGAATTTGCTGAAAGTGAATTTTATGTTGTGTTATGCACTTTGTAACTAAATTAAAAGTCATTAAAAAAACTAAAATTTAGCATACTTTGTAAAATATATACAAATCTATAGATCATATACAAAGCTGAACAAAAAAATTGCTGACACGCTATCAACCCCCAAATTGCGAGAATTGCAGGACCAGTTGATGAGCACTTGGTACCACACACCTCAGGCTACCTATCAGCATCTTGTCGAGTCAATGCTGCATCGGGCGTTGGAGGTTTTGAGGGCGGGACGTCGTACTACGTCTGCAATGGCACTTCGGTATATATACAGCTCATATTAAAAAAAATTAGAATAATTTTTTTTACAAATTGAAAATATCTTTTGGTAATTTAATATCTTTTAATGCAAATATGCAAACGATATTTTTATAAAGAACTTATTGTTGATTAAACTTATTTATTATCTTAAAATTAATATCGTTTTTGAAAATATTAATTGATTTTTCTTTTGAAAAGTCAAAATATTAGAATACTTATTCAAGTAGCTCAAAATATTATGATATTTCACATTAATTCTCCTTTAACTATTACCAATTCATAACTGGAGGCATCATTCATTAAATGCAGACGATTTTATTTAAAATCAGTATTCTGTTTGAAATTTGTTTGCTTTTTCGTCTTAAAATATGTCGTGTGATTGATATTCCTGAAACAATTAAACTTCGTATGGTTGATTTGTATCGGCATAGCAAAAATCTGTGTTATATAGCGAATTACTTACATTGTTCGCAATCAAGCTTTAGTAAAATACTAAATTCAAGGAAGAAAGAAAAATCATGCGTCAAGCATACATTATGAAACACTTCTCAACACATTCAGAATAATATAACAAAACTTCATAGTTGAATAAGTTAAAATATTACATCTAATTCAAACATATGGAAGCGCATCTTGAAATCTCATATTTCAGATGTTCCCATCTACAATCGGAAAATTATCCGAATTCTTTGTTCAACCCTGTATATATTGTATAGCCATATTGTATACTTTGAAACTCACTGTGTATAATTAAAACAGTTAAATTTAAAAGCGCAAGCCGGAATTGAAAACGCACTTAAGCAGTTTTTACTCACAGGTTGTATTGTAACCGATTTCTTTCGTGTGTCCCTGTAAATGAAAGACAAATGATATGAATACCCAATTCGGTCGTAAAAATCCTGTGGTGAAATACAGTGATTTATATCAGTTTAAATACATTTGAAACAGCGTAAGATCATTAAAATACTCTGCAGACGATTTCTCCCCATATACTCCAATACCCCAATACCCCAAACATGGTTAGGTGACCCTAAATATGGATTATAAATTGCATGAAAATCCGAGTATATATACGGGAGTTAGAGCGTGGACAGACGGCCATACGGACAGACAGCCATACGGACAGACAAACCGAATACATGAACACTTTTCAACTTTGTTGGAAAGTGTTAAAAAGGGAAAATTTCAAAATAATCGCCGAAATGTTGGCTGAAAACCACAAACATCTATTGGAGATGACAGGAAACTGAAGCGTATAGTTATGAAAAACAGTTTTAAAAGTGTGTGTTTCTTGCACTGAAAATGGAAAGAAGAAGGAGTTGAAGTTTCTACATCAACAACATTAAAAAGTCTCCATAAATTTAAGTTTGAATCTCGTGAACTGCAAATAAAACCTCTCATGACTGCAAAACAAAAGCGTATACGATTGAATTCGTGTAAATCGAGACGTTTATGGAGCGAAGAAGATTGGAGAAGTATATTATTTAGTGATGAAAGTATGTTTTGTGTTTGATATGGTAATCAAGGTATTCGAGTTTGGAGAATGAAGCAAGAGGCATTTAATAAAGAATGCCTTAAGTGTTCCGTAAAATTTGCTGCTAGTGTCGTGGTTTGGGGTTGCATGAGTGCAGAAGGACCTGGAAAGTTATGGATAGACTACAAGATGGTTAACTCTCAGATATATTAAGAAATTTTGGAATATCACATTATTCCATCATCAGAAGATTTATTTGAAGATGGTTTCATATTTCAACAAGATTTAGCATCACCGCATACCTTGGTGTCAACTAAGAATTGGTTCCTCCAACGCAACATTAAGGTTCTTTCTTGGCCACCAAACTCACCAGACCTTAATCCCATCGAAAACTTATGGTGTATAATGAAGAAAAAACTGCAAGAAAATCCTCCGTCAAGTAAAACTGAGTTAGTGGTACGTATAAAGAGTATTTGGGTTAATATTGATAGAAATGTTTGTAAACACCTTGTATATAATATGCAAGATCGATTGTACGCTGTTATGAAAGATAAAGGGGATGCTACAAAATACTAACTGCCATTTACTTCATATTCATAAGGTAATATTGTTGCGTGAAATAAAATATTCTAATATTTTGAACCAATTTAAATTTTATTCTAATATTTTGAGGTGTTTCAGAAAGCTATATACCTAATTTATTGTACTGTATTTTATATTTTGCAAACGTTAAAATCTTATCTAAACATTTCCGATTTAATTTATAAAAAAACTAATTGCATAGATTTAATTTATAAGAAACTTTATTGCAATTACTTAGTACCAAAAATAAATAAATGAAAAATAATTTTTTCTTATTACTTTTTCTCAATTATTCTAATATTTTCAATACGAGCTGTATCTATATATGTAATAATGACATTTCATTGAAAATATGTTCAACACTTAAAGAATGTTTAATCATTGTGCTTTTATAATTAATATTGGTTTGCTTCTAGCGCGACAAATGCTATATTCTACTACAAAATACTACAGATGAAAAAAATTGTTAACAAAATTGCATAAAACATAATTGTTAACAAAAATAATACAATTGTAGTAGAAACAGTTTTTAACCAAACTAAATTATTATTTTTAAAATTATTTATGATAGGCGGACTTGATTACATTCGGTTTTTCTTTAAACATGTTGCGACTTGTACGTTATTAAAAATAGTTCACTTTATCAGAAACTTTGATTTAAAGAAGTCCGTATTTTTCGGGTTCTGCTATAGTCAAAATCATTCTTAATTTATTTTTATAAATAGGAATTGATTCAATAAAATATTTAAAAAAAATTACGTTTTCTTCCGTAATATACGTAATCTCACTTAACCCCTTAACATTTTTTATACCAAGCCATTTATTAAAGAATTATACCAGATTTTTTTTAAATTAATGTTTATAACTTTGATGGTGGTGGTGGTGGTGGGGGGGGGGGGGATAGTTACGAAATTGAATTTTCTGATTTTTAAAAATATTTAAAAAAAGAAATTTCTGGTATGAAATCAATATTAGAGAATATAATTGACTCTGAAAGATTTAAAAGAAAGTTTTATATAAAATGATTAGGAATGCGCTTTAAATTTATTCCTCGCGAGCTGAAGTCTAACTACATACCGTCTGTTTATTTCGAAGCCGCTGGCGATATAGGGACATTATATAACAAGTATCCTATGCGGTACTTATTAAAAGGAATGCAGTTCATTTGTTGTATTAAAGATTGTTGTGTCCTCTAAATATTTATTTCGAGGAAATGTATCTTTCCTTGAAGCAATTTACGAATTTTCGCAGGAAACTACATTCCCTATCGCTTTATCCATTAATTTATGCAACAGTTGGAACAAGTTTTAAAGAAGTGTATTTGTTGATTCGATTCCGGTTACATCGAAATATAAATTTAAGAATTAATTAAGAATTACTTAAGATAATGTTTTAGGATCGCGTATTTTACAATAAATAAACAAACGTTTTGAAAATATATTAAATTTGATTTCAATTATCCAGAGTTTTAGAAATCGTTTTATTGAGATAAAATTGTATTCAGAATAATGATAAGAGAAATAAGTAAATGACGCGTTTCAAATGATTTGAAGTGAGTATGGAAGAATACTGTAATTAAAAAAAAAAAATAAAAAAATAGAATAATAATTTGAAAGATGCCTTTTCTGAAATGCATCTGTTCGTTCATTTGCACATAGATGTAATTTAAAACTAGTTTATGACGATCCGAAACATTTATTTACAATTCCGATTTTCATAAAAAATCTAACTGTTACAATAATGGTTCAAATAATATTTTACAACTATGACGCGTGAAGTTCTAAGTTTCTAACCAGACATGGGACTGAATCCGAATTATTTATGCTTTACTATTTAAGACAACGCAGCTTCAATAAACGCTACAGAATATATCATGCATATTATTGTTTAGTAAAGTGATAGTAAATAGGGTCACTTGAGGTGAGGTTCCGTGTTGTACAGGATGCCTAATCACGTAGTTTTCATATGCGCATGTGCTGTACGGAAACCCTGCTAAGTTGTAAGGAAGGGCGTTCCCTAGTGATACTTTAATTTCCGTTAGCGGTCTTTTAAAAAAAATTTAAGTGGTACTTTTTTATTGCTATTTCGTCTTAACACTTCTGGTAAGTGTCAAAAATCTTTTACGTGACTTCTTTATTGGCATATATAAGTCTTAGTTTAAACACCAGAGAAATAAAGTTGATGTTTTTAGAGTATACTGGTACCTGGCCATTCTACAAATCATAAATGGCGGTCGGTTCCCGCTTCTTCACGTCAGTGGGGGTACCGGCGTCTTGTCCAATACTTTGGGGTGAGTCTATGAAACTTTTTGCTGGTAAGATGCAGGTTGTCCTTGGGTTAAGATGCCGGTTGTTTTCCATTGCGGCCAAATGCCTGGTTGTTTCTTCATTGTTTAAATTACTCTTGGCTATTAACTAATTTGTCAGGTATTGTAATCAGATAATTTAAATCAGTGATTAAATCATGATTTCAATCAACTGATTAAAAAAATTTATTGATTAAAATCATAATTTTTCTAAATGTTTAAAATGACACAAAGAAATATTAAAATCTAAGATGAGCATATTTCAAAGGTTTCTATATGTATTCTGACTTATAAATAAACTTTATTGGCCTTATAAATAATTGGTTAAAAAACATTAATTTTAATCATAGTTAAAAGTTTGATGTTAAATGCAGTTATAAATAATTTTAATAAATGTAAATATCAGTAGTATATATTATAGTTTTAGATAACTGTGGTCTTCTGCCCCTTACGAGCTACGCTCCCCAACCAACATCAAGACACCGCAGACTCTAAAAACACGTTAATTTGATCTGCTTTGAAAAGATATCGGATTAAATTTCCTACCAATATTCAGAAGATGATGATTTTTTATGTGAATGAGAATCAGTGTTCAGAGTGTCTAGCAGAATACAATAAAATCTCTGAAAAACGTGACTGGATCAAATGCATTCAGTGAAACTGTTGGTTATATAAAACTTGCTAAAAGTTCCTAAACAAATGTGTAGTCTGTGGAATATCTGGTTATATCTGAAAAAGAACAAACGGGCATATGAAAAACACCAACAAAAAAAGCTGCACTCTAAAGTACTTTATCAAAGTGGCTTTATCGTATTTAAACTTACTATAATGTTTAAAAATAGTCATACTTAAGAGCCATATTTCCTTTAAATGTTAAGCAGAATATAACTTTTTTTTTTTTTCAAATATTAGTTTGTCCTTTTATTAAAGTGTCAATGTTTGTTACATTCATATTTTTGTAATTTCCTAATATTAAGTAAGTTAACAGCTTTAATATGTCTAAAATATTGAAGTTACTTTTATTCGTACCATTATGTTTTAAGCTACTTCACAAAAATTATTGTTTACATTGAAACTGCACAAGGCACTCTTGATAGTTGGCCATCTTACCCATAGGTATAGGTAAGATACCGAAATGCAAGTTTTTACAAAAACCAGATTTTTGATGTTTTATATAATATCTGTAAAATGAAATAACGTTTTAAATGGGTTAAATGGGTTTAACGTTTTAAATAGGGGGGGGGGGTAAAAATAAGGGTGCAAACTTTATCAAGAAATCAATGAATAACGAATAAAAACAATAGGCGATTTTTAAAACAATACAGTCAAAAACTACGGCATCTTGACCCGATTTACCCTATATAAAGTGGAGAATATGAAATCATAGGCATTTATTTTTAAGATCAGTTTAAGGGCAAAGTAAACAAATGCGGTTTTGAATGGCATTAATACGTGTTTGACCAGTTTCACAATTACGCATTATACGACATCCTGAGTTCGGTGTTCAGTTTTCGGGAGTGTAACTTTTTCTCGGACTTTAACTTATTCAGTTCAGTTCCATGTTCAGTTTTCGGGAATTTGCTTTTTTTTCATGGACTTTTTCATCTCAGTTCGGTGTTCTGTTTTCGGGAGTTGCAGTTAGGTTTCCAGAAGTTGGGAGATAGCCTAAGGGCCGTATTCCAGTGTTGTGATTCTCGGATTTTTAGCTCAGTTCGGTGTTCAGTTTTCGGGTGTTGGAATTTTTAACGCAGTTAGGTTTTCGGTTTTTGGAAATCAGGGGCTGAGTTCCCGAGTTGGTTGAGAACTACGAGGCACGCTCAAAAAGCAATATCAGTTTAAAATGTAACCAGCAGTTATGACATAACCCCCATACTATACACCTTGTTTTAAAGGTCTTGAAAATTCCTGACTGGTTTTAGTAAGACCTAAGCGTAACGAGGCAGGTACCTAAAGTTATAATGAATTTAAAGGATAATTAATATTCAAAGCCATATAACTCAGTAAATTTTGACTTTAAAAATATCATCTTAAGAATTAAAAGGGGTTCGTTCAAGGCAGATATTTCCCCAGCATTCTAAATATGCAACCGTTTTTTTGCTAAACCTAAGGGTTGCAAAGTTATAGGGGCCCGGGGGAGGGCCCCCATAATTTTTTTTTCAATTAAAAAATTTAATGAAGGAATCATCTCAGCTCACCATTTAACACTCATTCCACCCATTTTTGATCAAATCGGATGTCGTCCCTTAAAGGGTTAACAATTACAAAACTTTTACTTACTAGAATAAACCACTCAAGTAACATATAAAACTGTCAGAATTTAAGAGCTTAACTCGTCTCACACCTTTTACTCCCTCCCCCTCCCCCTACTCCACCTTATGATTCCTGCAATTTACACAAGTATGACATAGCCTTAAGTGGGACGCTTAATATTATCTGACACGATTTTGGTAACTATTTTCTCCCTTGAGGGCAGGGGCACGGGGCTGGGGGGTTCTTAGGCTCAGTGGAGGCTTTCCGTTCACACCATACTGTTTTTTATTCACCAGCAGCTTGCCTTGAAGAGTGTGGCGTTGGCGCACCAGCGTGCGGCGGTCCGTGGGTGCTGTCCTACGGTCTAGGTCTTAATCATTGAGTTTTAACACCCCATCACAGATTTCACAACACTACACGTGGACTACTTATATGCTACGGCTAAGTATTCCCCTCCATGTCAAAATACGTCAACAGTAGGTATTCCAAAAACAATGGAACGCCCAGGAAAGACAACAGCGAATACAGATATTATGAACAACAGAAATTGAGTCCGTATCAGAGATCGATGAAAGAAGCAGCAGAAATGACATAGAAAAGGATAAGAAGAAAAGAAGAGTAAAGAGAACAAGAAAGGGAAAGGAAAAGACAGGAAACACAAACGAAAAATCCATCTAAACAGTCCAAAGCATCAACAAACTGGGATGATTTATCCAATCCAACAAGGTGGGAAAATGAGACAGCCAGTAATTATAGTGAAGAGAGCAACCAGATTGATAGCCAAGATGAGGCAGAAAAAACAAAGAAAAACAAAGGCAAAACTTCCTACTGGAAAAGACAAACAAAGAGAAAACAGAGGCAGACCCACAAAAACAAGCGAAGAAGAAGAGTAAGAAAGAAGGGAAAAAGAAGGGGGAAAACACAGAAGAAATGAAGACAATAAAAGAGGCAAATGTAACCGATGAGGTTGAAAACAATAAAGAAGATTCCATGGATAAGGAAGAAAACAAAGTAGAAAAAAGTGGTGAACATGAAAGGGAAAATGAGAAGGAAGAAGAAACAAACAAGGACGAACCAATAAAAGAAGTACCAATAATGGAAGAAAAAGAAGAAAGTGAGAGTGAAGCCAAGAGATTAGAGGAAGAAGAAAAACAAAAGAAAAAGTCCTTCCGTCCAGTACCGGGAGGAAGAGGTAGCTTTCATATTCCTTATTTTTAAAAAGCAAGCTTATATTATTTAAACACAAGAAGCTCAATTTAGTGGAAACCGAATGTAGGAGATTCAATACTAATTTTTATCAATACTAAATCACTATGAATGATAATTTCGCGAAATTAGTCAGCTTTATCCAAGCTGCTTTTAGTTAAAGTAACTTATATTTGGTTGCCAAATTCGGCGATATCTTGAAGTTCCTGCCATTTTAAAACAACATAGTGGATGCGGCTAACGAGTGAACTTGGTCGAGACCTTAGTAATCCTGTGCACATGCTCTCTCACATCGGAATCGGTTGATATATACCAGTGCGTTCGCAGGCAAAAAATCAGATTTTTCAAAATGTCACCCACATTAGAAATTTAAACTACTATATCTGAGCCATTTTTAAAGATAAAGACAAAACAAAAAATGCTCCGGAATCCTTATATCATGGTCAAATATTAAATAAAGAAACCTTTTTCAATTTCTAATTTTTTTGCACCTCACATTAAATATAATTTTTTATTTCATTTAATGATCTCCATTTTGAAACAAGGTGGCTGATGAAGCTGGCCGGCGAATTTGGTCGAGACATTACGATATACTATCCACATGCCTTCTTACATCGAAATAGGTTAATAAATACGCGTGTTATCACGTGACAAATATCAGATCGTTTCAAAATGTTAAGTGTAGAAATTCAAAATGCTATAATGCAACCATTTTGTAAGATATATACGAAACAAAATCTGCTCCGGTATCTTTGTATCAAGGTCAAACACATTAAAAAAATCTTTTTCATTTTTAAATTTTTTGATAACTCATTTTAAATTTAAAATTATTTTTTTAAAATGGCAGCCTTTTTGAAATAAGATGGCGAAAGAAGCTGGCTAACGAACTCAATCGAGACATTGGTATGTACTATGTGCACACCAAGTTACATCCAAATCGGTTCATAGATACGCCTATTATCGCGTGACAAAAATCAGGTCGTTTCAAAATGTCAGCTACAATAGAAATTCAAAATGCTATAACTCAGCCATTTTTTTAGATATAACAAAAACTGTTCCATAATCTTTCTATTAAAGTCAAACACATACAAAAAAATGTTTTTCATTTTTCAATTTTTTGGTACTTCATTTTAAATTTTAATTGTTTAAAAATATTTAAATGGCCGCCATTTTGAGACAAGATGGCGGATGAAGCTGGCTAACGAACTCGGTCGAGACATTGGTATGTATTATGTATACACGAAGGTACATCCAAATCGGTTCTTAAATACGCTTGTTATCGTATGACAAAAATCAGGTCGTTTCAAAATGTCAGCCACGCTAGAAATTCAAAGTGCTATAACTCAGCCATTTTTTAAGATATAGACGAAACAAAAACAGTTCT
Source organism: Maratus speciosus (assembly GCA_963932465.1). NCBI lineage: Eukaryota > Metazoa > Arthropoda > Arachnida > Araneae > Salticidae > Maratus > Maratus speciosus. The sequence goes on from OZ010790.1 coordinate 193,982,537, forward strand.
GGAATCTTTATATCAAGGTCAAACACATAAGAAAAAAATATTTATCAATTTTCAATTTTTCGGTACCACATTTCAAATTTAAAAATTTAAAAAAAATTAAATGGCCGCCATTTTGAAACAAGATGGCGGATGACGCTGGCCAACGAGCTCGGTCGACACTTTGGTACGTATTATGTATAAACCAAGGTACATGCAAATCGATTCATAAATACGCCTGTTATCGCGTGACAAAAATCAGGCCATTTCAAAATGTCAGCCAAGCTAGAAATTCAAAGTGCTATAACTCAGCCATTTTTTAAGATATAGACGAAACAAAAAATACTCCGGAATCTTTGTATCAAGGTCAAATACATAAGAAAAAAAATATCTTTCAATTTTCGATTTTTTGGTACCACATTTCAAATTTTAAATTTGTAAAAATTTTTTAACTGGCCGCCATTTTGAAACAAAATGGCGGATGAAGCTGGCCAAAGAACTCGGTCGAGACATTGGTATTTACTATGTACACACCGAGTTTTATCCAAATCGGTTTATAAATACGAGAGTTACAGTGTGACAAAGATCACACATATATATATATATATATATATATATATATATATATCAACTTTTGAACGGAGGGTGTTTCCGGGGTCTGGGGGTCATGATCGATGAAAATATACCAAAATTTTTTGAAATCGCTTTCCTCCGAACGGCTGCAATAGGTAGCTTTTTGTAATGAAAGCTACCTAAAAGGAAGACTGCAAGACTTGAAAAGACAAGTATTTGAATACATGGAACAACCAGAAGAAGAAGTAATAAGAAGTAAAGCAGCAGAAAAAGCAATAGTCACTTTATGTTGCTGCGAAGAATACAGCAAGATTGCGGAAGAGTTACGAAAACAGCAAGAGAGGAAATGGATGACTGAGCAGAAATCCTGATGAACCATATCCTAGAAATGGAACTACAATATCAGGTAGTGAAGGTCCAACTGGCATCACTGGAACACAATCAACAAAAAACAAGAAGAGCACAGACAGCAGAATTAGGAAGAACAACTAGGGAGGAGGTAGCCACCAGGACCCAAACCAAGCCCACCAGGGACTATGCGGAAGCGGTCAAAGTGGCTAACTCAACCCTAATAATACAAGCGAAGGAAAATGCAAATAAAGAAGAACTAGAGCGCCATATCATAGAATCAGCAACAGAACATCATAACGGACTCAAAAGAACGAGAAGACTCAACAGAGGATTCAAAATGATATTCGAGAACGAAGGACAAGCCTCTAAAATAAGAGAGAAGATCAAGAAGGATGAAAAAGTACGTAATGAAGTAAAAGTAACCACAGCGACCGTAAAGAAGAAAAGCATCATAATATTCAAAATTCTCGCATATGTAACTGAAGAGAAAATAACAGAAAGGCTTCTGAAGGAATTGGGCCTGGACCTGCGAGGCGGAAAAGAGGCGGTCACTCTGATCAGGCAGGTGGGATCCCGGAATGGGTGGAAAAACCAACAGGTCCTTCTCCCTGAGTCTCTGGCAGACCGACTGATAAAAGCGAGATCGGTGTGCCTGGGACTCATGGAATGCCCAATAAAGGCGTATATCAGAGTAACACGGTGTCACAGAAGCCTAGAGTACGACCACCTAGCGTCAAATTGTGACAGGACCCAGAGGTGCTCGATCTGTGCGGGGTCACATGTGTACACAGAGTACACAAGACAGACTTGCAGATGCCACGCATGCTCCAGTTATAATGCAGCAAATAAAGGATTCGCAACATCATATAAGAATACATAACCACACAGCAAACTCCCAAGATTGTACGATCTATCGGACTCTTTTTCGTATTAGGCAACTCCAGTTAGAAAATGGCATGGCACACGCGTCAGGTCAGGATGTCATTACAGGAAGGGTGAGATTAATAAGCAATAATGGCGTGGAGAGGGTAACCTGGTTATCACGCCACGATCAAATAATGAGAAGCAAAAACACTAGGAATTGGCAGGCAGGAAGTAGCCGGTGATAACATGGTGTTCTAGGAACACCAAAAAAATATGCACTCACCCTTCCACACAGAATACACCATGACACCACAACACCACACTACACATCTCAAATCTCACCACACAGTTTATTACAATTAATAGGCAAACACTCTTATCAACAATGAAAATCATCAATGCTTAATAAGTAAAGAACATCAGCATCGTTATTTGTTATATGTCTTATATGTATTTAAAAAAAAAAAAGACCTAGGTTATCCTATTGCCACATAAAAATTATAAAATGCACGTTTTGTCTTATGTCCATTTTCGAGTGTGTTCGGTAGCCGTGTAGTATCAGCTGTCCAAGGCCCGCAACAGGAGCCCAGCATCAGACGAAATGCATCACTTCACCGGCCGTCTTTGTCCAGTGCAACAAAGATAAAAGAGAAAAGAAGTAAGTATTAAACCCTATGTCAGTCTAATGCATTGTATTATTAAGTAGATCGTAATAATATCTAAGGTATTCTCTCCCAGCACTTAGCTCCCACCATACATTTAGCCAATGGGCACACAGTCAGCAGAAGAGTTTAGTATAATCATTAGGTCAAATTAGCAATAAGTCCTCGCCATAAATGATCTCGATACCGTGGCCCAGTCCCAATCTAAATTTTCTTGTAATTTGTCTTTTTTCAGTCTTGCCCAGAGGAGCTAAACATCATCAGCTATCACTTTTAACTACTACGTGCGAGGGGGAACCTGAAAGGGTCACCATCACCGAGCAGCAATAGCCAGGCGCTGGTACTGCGGGACACCAGGCCAGTACCCGTACCAAGCAGTCTCGAAAGAGATTTGTGAAGTGGTATGGGCTTGGGGGGGGGGGGGGGTGACGCGGAAGGGTTCCATCGGAGCATCTATTCTTCAACCCCCATAATAAATAGCAACCTCTATTCACTTCATTTTTCTTCTTAGTCGAGCACAAGAGGCGTAAGCCAGGGGCGTGAGCTAGAAGGGACTCTACGACCGGTCTCCTGATGGGAATAGTTCCCAAAGGGGGACTCTTGATCAGGCAACACTACCTATCTTTCTACTAGCAGCGGTGGACAGCGTGTAGCCAGGGGCGGGGGTATGAAATGAAACCCGGCCTGCCGCCCCATGGGGAAGGGTCCACGGCTGCATTCTATTTACCCTCTTTTCAATAATCGTCTTCAGGCACCTATGGGTAAGGCTGGTCTTCTCTCCGCGCCCCTAGTTATTAATATTTTTTTTAACATTAATTTCTCCCTGCGCCATGGTAATCGAATCTTTCATAGAAGTTTATCACCAGCATAGGCAGCGAGCTCATATATCATGTTAAAAAATAGTCTCAGTTCTCATAGAGTATTAACGCGATACTTAGATGGGTTCGTTAGGGTTTCAAAATCGTAGCCACTTAATAGTTTTCCATAGCCCTAATCCTGTAAATGATTGATAGACAGGCGCAGTATCATCTTGACTACTGGCCACGCGAACCAGGGGCCGTATCACCCAACGTGAGAGGTTGGGCTAATACCACAGCGTGAGAGGCTAGTGGGCTCTGGCCTAGGACCAGCAATGGTCGGTAGTCGTAGGCCCTCCACATCTAATACTCATAAGTTTCCTTCAGCACCCCCATTCATAGCTCAGTTTTTGAGTGACCTAGCAAGGAACTGAAGCCCAGTGGTGTAGTGGTCAGAGCCTCTGACTGCCGCACCGCAGGTCGCGAGTACGACTCCCGACTGGGCAAGGTTCACTCAACCTTTCATCCCTTCTGGGTCGATAAAATGAGTACCAAGCTTGCTTGGGACATAAACACCGAGGGTCTCGCGTTAGGCTGACCACCTGGCCATGCTGCATAGCACCTCGGGGCCCAAGGTCAAGAAAACAGAGATGGGCACTGTCGGTCCAGGTCCTTCATGGGTTGTATAGCCACAGAGTTTAGTTTTTAGTTAGCAAGGAACTAATAACTTACAACCAGTCTTCTCATGGAGATTAACGGCCAGTCATCCTCCAGGTAACCATTAATTTATTACCAATAGCAAGACTTTTGATTCTATAAAACAAGTTTTCCATTAAAAGCATCCCAGTCACAGATATTGGAGGTACAGTTAGGCATTGTTTAATTCAGTAAATTTAAGTATTATGTCCCAAAGAACAGTACAGTTCAGTCTTATCAGTATTCTGTAATAAAATGCCATGTCTAACAGTTATTTATTTCAGGTTCATCATTTATTTTCATTTTTTCCTTATTTTTGACAGTTCGCCTCTTTATTAGGTGCAATAGGACACAGTCCGTACGAGCTACCCGCTCCAATGGGATAGCCCACGGAGCCAGTTTTTTTCCCGGTGGGGTACGGTAGAAAGGCGAACTCCCGTCTCCCTCTGTAGGGATTCGTCTGCCTTGCATCTCGGCCCAAAATTATCCCTTCTGCGGTAAATCTTAGCTTTTCGGCTATTTATAATAATTATTTTGTTCTCCCAATATAGTGCATTCATATTAGTTCCGTTTTCCAAGTCAGCAGTTTTTCCTTCCCTCAAAATTGTCCCCCATCCCCTCTCTCAGCTAAGATGTTACCACCTATTAGGCTCAAAATTATCCAGCCCTATTCCGTTTCGCACGACAAGTATGTGGTGTACGGCGCCAAACAAAGTTTTACATAGAGCACTCCATAAATTAGACACACCGGCCTAGCTCATATAGTCGGCCCATGTGCTTGTCAGGGTCACCGCCTGTGGGTGACCGCCTGCGGCGATTTGGGAGAAGCGTAAATTTATAAATTTTTCTTTTACCGATTGAAAAATATTCAAAATTTGCGCTTTGACGAATTTTAGAAACATTTATGCACTTATATGCATTTATATGCATTAAAATATAATATAGCCAGAATATGCAAATGCATATGCGCGCGTAAAATTTGTTAAGAAAAAATATATATACATATATATATTCATTTTGGTGAACTGTTTGGAGAAACTATTCATTTCGGCGAATTGTTTGAAGAATCGTCTTTTGGACTAATGAGAAACAAAAGTATTATGACGAAGATAGTTTCGGATTTTGGTATAGGTAAATGACCTGATAAAATAAATTGACTAATTTTGGTATTTTTAAACAACAGAAACAACATGGCAGTAAAAAATATTAACGATTTGATTCTTATCTATCGCTGGTGTAAATATTGAAAAATGTTTCCCTTACAGTAATTGTAGTTTTCTTGGTACGCTCATTAAATTTTACTAATTATTTTCCAATGTGTTAATTGTTTGGCTAATAATAGGAAATCCATAGCACAGACCCTGTCTAATGTTATGTGTTTTCTTAAACTTTCTACTAATTTTGTTTTATGTGACACACGCTACGAATCTTATTATAAAGATTAATGTAACAAAATTAGTAGGTTAGTAAACATAAATATCTTTATAAATAAATTGTTTAGTAGTTTTAAATACCGAAAATGTTAGAACTAAAAGATGTATTTTTCTGGTATTGTATAATATAATAAATAGTCTTAAATTTCTATAATTATTCAGGAGAAAGATTTAACAGTTTACATTTTCAAAAGTAAAAAGAAAAACTCGGCATTTCCTTTTGCGTAAATCTCTTTGAAAATAAAATTTTCTGCTTTTTAGTCTTGTTTAAAGTAAATAATTTTACTCGTAATTTCTAACATTTAAAAATATTTTTCTTCAAATCTGAAACTTCGTTTTATGCTGAAAATAGAGATATATTTTCTAAGATAATTCTGTTATAGGAAATGATCGTAAAATTTTCCCTACCGATTTAAAATTAGTTCCATTAAATCGAACAAAATTTTAATCATCATGACATATTTTTATGATACCTGATAAAATATTCAAAGAAAAGCGTAAAATTTTATTCTTTATATTTCTCTTTAATGGATTTAAAACTTTTAAATAAAGATTCTAGTTAGAATAATATTCTTTATAAAATAAGATTTCTGTTTACTTTTAAGAAACGTATTGTTGTTATTTCCGAAGAGTAAATAAATCAAAAGTAAATAATCAAATTATTACAGAATTTACATATAAATAAGGAAAATATTAATGTATATACATATAATTTTTTGGAAAATGTCTTAAATGTGCCTTATCGAATATATGATTATTATAAATGTTTTAGGGTTATGCATTAAATACTTTTAGTTCAGATTTTCGTTTCGATTTAATTAACAATATCTATATTATTTTTCATTAATCAACCTAATAATTAGCAAGAAAAAGTAAAAAAAAAATCATACACTGCTGTGTATCTCTTAAAAAGTCTACAAGCTGAACTCATGAAATGTCTTTTGAGACTTTTGTTATACTGTAAGGAATGAAACCTTTTAAAAAATTTAATAAATAATTCCGTTATTTCTGACAGACGTTACTTTTGTTATGCTGTTATAAAACGAATGAGTAACCGGTGTACGAACTTGTTGGGTTCACCTGGTGCCATGCGCATTTTCATAATAGAAGCGATATTAGTAGGTTTCAATGATTTAAATAAAAATCAGCCAAGTAACGCAGACATTACGGAACTTTAGGAAGTGTATACATTAATTTGTATGATATTAGTGAAGGTAATCTTGATACTTCTGTGATATCGCGTAATTTCTTAGTCTGCAAAAGTACAGTAGAATCTCAAATGGTAAGTATACTTTCCCAACACGCTAAAAAATATCGGTTTATTTATTTATTTCTAGTTTATCACATACTTTAATAGAAAACAACGTTTTTTTATGTTTGTATCTTTACGAATGATTGAGAGATAAGTAAAAAATATGAACTTTGAGGGGTGGTAATGCGCTACCATCTTTCAACACAAAAATAAGTCATATGTTTATAAGTCATAGTATGTTTTAATTTTTTATATTTTCAGTATCCTGACTGTGGTGTGCTTGTTTTTAGTAGTTTAGAATGGCCAATGCCACTGTCTTTGTTAGAAAATAAAACAAATATATATACTACTAGGGGGCTCTGCCACCTGCAAGCTACGCTCGCCAACCCCCGTTCAGATACCGCAGAATCTGAAAATCTAAAAATCTAATGGGTTTTAAAAATATTAGAGAAGATTAAATTATACTGAAAAAAAGCTGTGCAGATCTCCCTGTAAACGGGTTTCCATTCAATTCCCCTTGATTGCAAAAAATTAAGGGCGAATCAGTTGCTATTAAGACATCCAATGGTTGTTTTCGTTTTTGATTAAAGATGATCAGTTAAACATTTTAAAAGAAGCTAAAATAAAATAAATTAAGTATACAGAGTCTTTGTCTCCCGGTATTTTAAAACAATCTCTGTAACAATAGCCTAAATCATGTGACTATCATCAACAGTTCCAGGCGGACCACTTCGCTTTTTATACTCTAGGTGCCATTTTGGTACTTTAATGTTAGCCAGGCACAGGTGATAAGTCGCCAAATATTATTCTATCGCAATCATTTCATCTATATTATAATAGTTCAAGTCCTCAAATGCCATAAACAAATACGATCTGATCCCTTCGCCTTTCATATGAAAGTTTGGAACAAATGTCATATAGGGGAACGCATCAACAGCATAAACAACAACATCCGGCTTACCATATCAAGCAAAATAACGATACTTTGGAGCCAGTTAAGTACCCGTTGCGTATATGACATTGGCGTCAGAAAAAAATCGCGCCAATATGGGGCCGTATATGACATCTGTGGCGAAAGAAAAAAAAGCCGGGTGCAAATCTCGCCAATATCTTTTTTTCAACTCGCCAGTTAGCATTTTTTTTTTATTGTTCGAGTGGTAAATTAAAACATTGATTTGAAGTTGAAATTAAATGTCATGGTTTATTACATAATTTAATATTTCGCCAGATGTCATATACGCACCGCATGTTTGGCATGATTTTTTTTTTAACGAAAATTTGGCGAAAACCTCGTTTTCGAATACCAGTTACATATGTATTTTTGGTACTACTTAGTTATCCCGTCGACCAAAAATCTATCGCGAACTGTAAGATTAAATGTCAATAATGCTTGATCGTAAATGTCACATTCACTTAACTTTTAGCAAGTTACACGTGTTTATGTCATCAAGTGATTTTTATTTTGACGTTTTATTTTTATATTTATTAATGTTATACTGATTTATTTGTTCTTTCGTTATTTAAAATAAAAATTTTGTCAATTTGTACAATATGGCGAGTGGTTTGGCGATTTATATAATATGCGAAATTGGGTGACGGAATAACTACTACATTGTACCGTATTTTTTAATTATTTTCCATTATTTTCAAAAGGAAATAACAAAAAAATAATTAATTACTATAGAACAAAATAATTCATATAAATTTAAATAAGAAATGAAAGTAAATATACATTTATTATTAAATAAACAACAATAGCCGGGTTACCATGTCTATCAAAATAATGCCATTTGTGCGCCAATTAGGTACCCCGGTGCGTATATGACATCTGTGTCTAATATTTTTCTTTTCGTTTTGTTTTTTTAAAAAAAAAAGAAGTGAAAGCCATCAATTTAAATGTTTCATTTTTAAATGAAAGTTTTGTATTTAATAAAATGATAACGAAATACAAAAAAAAAGCATTGTTTTTAGCATAAATTTAAAGGAGGCCCAACTGTCGCCAAAATAATTTAAAATAGTAACCTTTTCTGAATTATGAAAAAAAAATTCTGTTATGATTAAAATTTGAGTTGCCATCATTAGAAAAAAATGTATTTAAAATTAGAAAAAAAATTAATATTTCGAAAACTAATTCGAATTTAAAAATTCTAATACCAGTTTTGAGATCTGTGGATCAACACGGATTTTTGGTGTTAATTTCATCGCAAAGTATTCCATATTTTAGGAGAAATCGCCGTGAAACTAAATCAGTTGTTTAATCAGTCGATTCAAAGAATCGATACATTTCAGGCGTTTCATATATTCGTTTCATAAATTCGTTTCATTAGGATTTTATATATATAGGGTAGATATGTACTATGGTGATTTATCACTTACGGCCTTCCTAAGACAACCCGCAGACTTTCAGTAAACATGCCTATTGTACATATTTATTTATAATTCATTTGTTCCTAAATTCAATAAAAAATTCTTATGGGTGGGCGCACTTCGTACTTTCAAAGACAAAAGGGTTTCTTTTTGTTACACCTTTACAATTGAAAGATATAACATAATGCTAATAACATAGGAAAGGTAGATAAGCAATTGCAGATATCAATAGAGAAAAATAAATTTTAAAAATATTTGTATGCAGAATAAAATGATCAGAAATATACGTTTTAAGAATGTAAGTATTAATTGATTATCAAGAAATGAAAAGATTATTTCATAAATATATATATATATATATATGAAACTTTATTTAATGGAAGATGATATAATTAAAAAAGTCTATTTATTTAGAAAACAAAAATCTAGTTTTACTTTCATTTTAACAATTTGCTATGCTAGAAAGCACTTTTATAATATAAAACAGTTCCCTTTTTAGCATTCAAGATTTTTGAACATTCAGAGAAAATAAATCAATTACATTATTCTAGAATTAATTTTTATTATGTGCAATAAGTAATTAACACATCTACTTGCTACAGCGCACAGTGGAGTATTTGACCCAAAAAACTGGCCAATAATGCAAAAATTAAAACTTCGCCAACAATTGTAAAAATCAATTTTTTAATAGCTAACTAATTGGTGCATCGATATATGTCTATTTTAGGAGCCTGAGTTATATCCGGTGGCTCCTGGTCTCAGTTGAAGAGGAAGTATCTTTCTGAGAAGACGTGTTTTTTTGTTGTTTTTTGGCATTGTTGGTATGTTTTAATATAATTTTTTTGTGGCTCAATGAATTGTTGAATTGAAACTAAACAGGGCTTAAGTGTATAACAAAGGTCAGAGGTTAGTGTTAAACTATGTGTTAATTTAAATAGTTTCGTTTTTAATGTAATAAAATAACATTATATGTGTAAAAGGGTTGTTTTTAAAGCGTTTTTGGCTCTAATTTATACATATCAAAAGCTTTTTAAATATGTGTCGCGCATTGCCCAGCCATGTTTGAATTATAATCGTATTAGTTATAGTCTTGAATGTCAATTTCTGCAAAAAAATCTTCCGCATATTGTTGCCATTTTTTTATAAATTTTTTTTTCGGGATGACTATTTAAATGTTCTGTTTTGCGGCCACCGAATTGAAGAGATAAAAACTATATATTTACTGCCGTATTGCAGGTTTTAGCTCACAGGATATTACCGGGGAGCTTTTGCACCTACATATTCTGTCTTTATGTCTGTACATAAGTATATATGTACGTACGTAGGTACGTACATACGCACGCAACTCGATATCTCTTGATAGAAATATCGGTCGCCTTCAAATTGTATATACTTGTTTATTCAAAAATGGTTCCATAATTAGTTCTTGGGGCTCATGTGTGTAACATAAGGAAAGAAAGGACGGAATTAACCCTTTCGAGGGCGGTGTCATTAAAAAGGGACACATAGTTTTAATTCCAAAACTGAAAAGCGGCACCAAGAAAATTTAATTAAAATTTTCCTTTTATAATGTACGTGAAAATAGGCAACTTCATATTTTCTAATTACTCCGTTTATCAACTAAAAAAAGCAAGCCATACAGTGGCGAGACCCTACAACTTCTTATTTTAGCTAGGCCTGATGGTAGCCCCGATAAAAGCCAAGAAGAGAGTGATGAAGAAGATGAAGAGTTCTGAAGAATCATTTTGAAACTGGTAATATATTAAATACATTCAAAAACTAGCAATCTATACTATATACACTCCAATTTACTGAACCTACTATTAAATATAACACTATTAAACATAAATTAAATGCAATAATTGAATGTAATTTAAATGTAATAAGCATTATTAAATGTAAATAATAAGTTTTATATATAGTAAAATTAAATACATTTAATTAAACATTAATAGTGAATAAAGCAAACCTATCAACAATTACTTCCTCTTAAAAACAGTAAATAGTTAAGGTTACAAGTCGCTCAACTTCCAAACTCCCTTCGGTAATGTTAAGACAATGAACATGTGATTTATTCGTATTTTTAAAATATCTATTTAGTAAATTAATATTTTAACTTCTTTTTACTTTGTGCTCTTCTTAAATGATGACACTTTTTTTTTTCTTAATTCTCAAAATATTTATAAAATGTATATTTATTATTATGTGACGTGTTAAAATCTTACTTACACTTCGTCAGCTTTTAAGATATAAAATATTAAACTAAGCTATGGATTTGTATGTATACTTCATAGTATGCTAAAAGTTAGTTCAGTGAAACACATAGCACGGTTAAAAATGTCCATTCAGCCATTTCCGTCAATAAACGGAAATGTAGTTGAGAACTTTTGTGCAGCCCTGTATATGATCTATAGAATGTATCCACACCAAGTAATATTTTTTTAAAAAATTGTTCTATTTTAAAACGCCTAACACAACTACAAACGCACTTCCAACAATTATTGGTCATAGACTTCAATAGTTAAATTTATTCTTCAGCCATATTCTTTTGTGTGTCCCTGTAAATGAACGATATATTCTATGCACAATATATTCTACAATAAGTGTCTTAGTACACCTTAGTGATGTATATAAATTTAGACACGTTTAAAAGTGTGATATCATTAAAATACAGAGCAAACGATTTTTCCCCATAGACCATAATGTAAGGGAATTCTTTTGGGTGTCTCTGTAAATGAACCGTAAAGGCTATAGACTTGATTTACAATACCAAACATGCCATAGTGATACCCAATAATATCTAAGAATTTCAAGTCAATCGGACTATATTTACATCGAAAAATATTTTTGACCAGGATTTCGGGTCAAATACTCCACTGTGCAGCGCCTGTGCGAAGCAAGGTTATCAAAGACCCACAAAACCGCACTGGAAAGAGGTGAAAACTATTTTAAATAAACGGAGCATATTCTATTGTTCCGAAAGTTTCAGTGTCATATCTTTGAACTGTTAGTGAGAATTACGACTTTTCTCGAAAACATTGATTGCGTGCGCCTGCTGGAGGGTTACAAAGGGTAGGAGAAACAAGAGTATCATTTGATAAAGAAGAAAACAGAATGTGCAGTGTGATATAGATGCTCTAGTTCTTTCTTATACACAGGCATAAAATAATTCCCAGTAGTAGACGTTAAAGAGACCTATTTCAAAAATTAATATCGCTAAAAAATAATCAAATAACATATAGAAAATAATCTGTTAAAAAGTCTTTTTTTATATTTGATCAATCTTAGTAACTTAAAAATTAATTCACGAAACAAATATACACAGTAAGATCATTAACAAAAATTTTGTCACAAAAATGACACATACAAAAAACAAGTGGGTAAGTGTGATCATAGATCGCACAAAGGGTTTCGTTTAATGTTCTTTTCAAAACGTCCAGTACATTTATCGTCATGGAACACCTTCTAAATTTTGGCAAACCATTCCTAAACTGTCGTAAAGCTTCAAACAGATTCGCCTTGTTATATTTCCTAATTTTGTTCGTGCCCACCCCCCCCCCCCATCCGAAATGCTACGATCTATCACATGACGAGTATCTACCAAATTTAGAAAAGTGACCCCCTTCGGGGGGCGAAGTGGGTTAATGGTCACCATGGCTTTTGACGCGGCCTGATGTTAAAATTTTTGTTATGTTTTATAAGCTATATTAAAGTTTCAAACAGATCGTCCAGCTATATTTCCTAATTTTGTTCGCGCCCCTCCCTCCCCCACCCTCGAAATGCGACACACCATTCTTCTTTATACTTTTTTATCATGTGTCTTAAAGTATCTGAAAATTTAAAACAGATCGCATTGTTAGATTTCCTACTTTAAATGGAATCGCGATCTGTTAGTTCCACATTCCATCACCAGGGAGCGCACACTGTTCTTAACAAAAGTGTATCTGAACGGAACTGCTTTACTCAACCTATCAGTAGATATGTTACTCGAGGGGGTGGCGGTCTTCAGCAAGAATTTAAGATGTTTGTTGAAAATATTATACGGAAATAGTGGTAATTTAACTTTTGACATGTTTATAGTTAATAAGTAGCATGTATCTGAGGGCTCTGTCAAAAAAACGCATCTGAAACGGTATGAAACATAAAGGTAAAAAAAAGGAAATATTTTGCCCCTCCTCCTCTCCCCACCAGCCTGAAATTTCACGCGCCATTTTTTATAAACTTTTTCTTATGTGTAACTAAACTATCTTAAAGTTTCAAACATATCGCCTTGATAAATTTCCTATTTTAAATGAAATCGCGGTCTGTTAGTTCCACATTACACCACGAGAGAGCGCACTCTATTCTTAACAAAATTGTATATGAACGTAACTCCGTTAAACAACCTATCAGGAGATATGCTAGTCGAGGGGGTGGCGGTGTTAACCAAAAATTTAAGATATTTGCTTAAATTACTATTCGAAAATAGTGGTATGAACACTTATAAAATTTTTGATATTGAATAAGTGATGGTTTTCTCATCACGCCATCAGAAAATCGCACGCAAAACAATACAAAATGCCCTAATATACTGCTTAATTTTGTTCGCGCCCCTTCGCCTCCCCCCCCTCCAACCGGAATGTGACGCGCCATTCTTTTTTATAATCTTTTACTATTTGTTATAAATTATCTTAAAGTTTCAAACAGATCGCTTTGTTGAAATTCCTACTTTAAATGTAATCGCGGTCGGTTAGTTCCACATTCCACCACCAGGGAGCGCACTCTATTCTTAACAAAAGTGTATCTGAATGAAAATCCTTTACACAACCTATCGGTAGATACATGGGTCGGGGGTGTGGGGGTTTTAACCAAAAATTTATTGTATTTGCTGAAATTACTATTCGAAAATACTGGTATCAATACTTCTGACATTTTTATCTGGCATAAGTAACATTTATGCTGTATTTTTAAAAATCGGACACCGTTCAGAAGAATACTGCAATGAAAAATCACGTGAATGCCTTTTAAAATAAGTATATAATAGAAATAAATCAATTAGGGGAATTAGCGCCCCTCCCCCCCCACCTGAAATTTCACGCGCCATTTTTTATAAAGTTTTTCTTACGTGTTATAAACTATTTTAAAGTTTCAAACAGATATCATTGTTATGCAGTAGAACCTCGATTATCCGAAGTAATTGGGAGCGACCCTCTTTTGGAAAATCGAAATTTTCGGATAATCGTGAGTGCTTCAATTTTAAGATTAAGGAGAAATATATGCAATATTTCGAATTATGGTAACAAGTGCTTAATAAAATTAAAGCAATAGCAAAATAGAAACAAGAACAAGTTACCTGAATTTTAATTTTTATATTAAGTACCTTTTACATATATCACAAGGTTTTGAAAAAATGTTTTGTTTATCGCCGTTTCGATTGTATTTGTGTTGAAGCTCTATCACGGATTTTTATAATATTATTAGTTCACCAGTATCACAGTCTTTCTGCTGCCCCAGCTATGCCAAACCTTTTGCAAAACATTCAAAAGCTTCAGAATTGCTAATTTATTAGTTTTCGTCGTTCCACTCCGCTGTTTACGGGAGCCCAAGTTAAATTCAAAGGAACTCTAAGAAAGGGGATCTAAAATATTTATATGTATTCGTAGTTCAGAAAAGACCGCTTGCACACAAGGAAGATGGTAGTTAAAAAATAAAAAAGGGCTCTCAAAATGGATTTTGCACACAAGGAATGTGACAGTAAAAAAAAAAAAAAATGAATTTCGGTTAATCGAGAGTTTTAGTTAAAATAGTTTCGGATAAAAGAGGTTCTACTGTATAATTTTAACAAAATCGCGTTATGTTAGTTCCACATTCCACCACAAGGGAGCGCACTCTATTCTTAACAAAACTGTATTGGAAGGAAACCCCGTTAAACAACCTATCAGTAGATACGTTACTCGAGGTGGTGGCGGTCTTAATAAGAAATTAAGATATTTGCTGAAATTACTGTTCGGAAATAGTGGTAACTAAACTTTAGACAATTTTATATTAAATAAGTAGCATATATCTCAGGACTACCTCAAAAAAGGCACCTAAAGCGGTCAGAAACGCTAACTTTTTAAATAGAAATAGAGCGCCCCCACCCCCTCCCCGGAATTTCACGCGTCATTCGTTTTTACACTTTATCTTATCTCTCTATTCTAAAAAAAAGTAACTACCACTGTCACCGCCGCCTCCGCCGCCGCCGGTTTTGAATTTTTGTGACCGGGGGACTTTCTTCGTTAATATTATGAAAAATAATGCATACAAAAATATGAAAATCGGTGGTTTTATACAGACATTTTTGATAAACACGCTGATGCAGACGGTTTTCAAATCTAAGAATTATTTTAAGAGTTATTTAATGCTAAAGTTGGACAAAATTGTTCCACTAAAAAAGTTTTATAGCAACAAAAACTATACATGGCAGTGTAATCATTTTTTGATCATTTTATGCTTTAAAATTTGCCGGAGTGCAGATTGCATTAATTTTTTTTATTTTGAGTCATTTTTTGAGGTTTTATTCCTATTTTAAATTCAAATTTTCAGCATTTCTAGAGATATTTTTTACAGATTTTAGAAAGTGATATTAATTTAAACTGTTGCCAACTGTATAAACAGCGGAAACAATAATGTTTGCTTCAAAAAAATATATTTACACGTGTAAATAAATTAAAAATTTATTTACACGTGACTATTATAAACAGAAAAAAAAGACATTTGGATTTAGAATTAAATAATTATGTACAAAAAGCAGGAACTTATTAAAAATTACGTCATAAAAACTATAATTATACGTGCATTTTAAGAGAGAAAGGAATTTGTAAAATAATAAATTTATTAACATGCGTTCGAAATCTTAAATAGGAGAAATTACGTCATATTTACCTCACATTACAGTTATTACGTAAAATGAACACAAAATAATATTGCAAAACGGTTTAAATTTAGAAATTGCGTTAGACATTTATTTTATATTTTGAGAGGATACTTTTCAACTATTTTTGTCAGGAAAGCGCAAATAATATTTCATTTCTAACAAAAGCATTTTCACGTGAATATTTAAAAGAGAAAGACTAGCTTGGTAAAAATTACGTCAGATTAAAAACGATTAATTTAAAATGTCTCATTTAAAAGAACTTTTTTTTCGCTTTGTTAAAAAATGCCAGGAGACAAAGACTCTGTTTACTTAATTCCTTTTATGTTAGCTTATTTTGAAATGTTGTTACACGTGCCTACGTTATCAAGTTATTTTTATTTCGACATTTTATTTGTATTTTTATTAATGTCGTACTAATTTATTTGTATTTAAAATTAAAATTATGTCAATTTGTATAATTTGGCGAGTGGTTTGGCGATTTATATAATTTGGCGAAATTGGTCGACGGGATAATCAAGTAGTACCGCAGCGGATTTGGCGTTAAAATTCCCCAATCAAAGAGAAATGAATAGAAATTCGTTTATAGGGAGATCGCCACTGTTTTTTAAATTATAATTCAATCTTTCGAAATCTTTTTAAAGCCGATCAAATTAGCGTGCATTTAGAGTCTGCGGTGTCTGGACGGGGGTTGGCGAGCGTAGCTCGTAGGGGGCCGAGCCCCCTAGTGTGTTATAAAAAATCTTAAAGTTTCAAACAGATCGACTTGTTAGATTTCCTCGTTTTAAGAAAATCACGTTATGTTAGTTCCACTTTCCACCACCAGGGAACGCACTCTATTCTTAACAAAAGCATATCTCAACGAAACTCCTTCACGCAATCTTTCCGCAGATACATGGGTCGGGATGGTGGCAGTCTTAACCAAGAATTTAAATCATTTGCCTCGGTAGCAAACGTTAAGATTTAAAAAATAAAAGTCCTTCCGGCCAGTGCCGGGAGGAAGAGGTAGCTTTCATAATCCTTATTAAAAAAAAGCCAACTTATATCATGCAAACACACGAAGCTCAATTTAGTGGAAACCGAATATAGGAGATTCAATAGTAATTTTTATCAATATAAAGAATGAGAATTTCGCGAAATTAGTCAGCTTTATCCAAGCTGCTTTTCTTTAAAGTAACTTATATTTGGCTGCCAAATTCAGCAATTTCTTAAAGTGCCTGTCATTTTAAGACAACATGGTGGATGAGGCTAAGCAGTGAACTTGGTCGAGACCTTAGTAATTGCTGTGCACATGCTCACTCACATCGGAATCCGTTAATATATAAGAGTGCTGTCGCATGCAAAAAATCAGATTTTTCAAAATGTCACCCACAATAGAAATTGAAACTGCTATATCTGAGCCATTTTTTAAGGTAAAGACAAACAAAAAATGCTCCTGAATCCTTATATCAAGATCAAATACTTAAGAAAGAAACCTTTTTCAATTTCTAATTTTTTTGCACCTCACTTTAAATATATATATATATTTAATTTAATGGCCGCCATTTTGAAACAAGATGGCTGATGAATCTGGCCAGCGAACTTGGTCGAGGTGTTGATGTATACTATCCACATGCCTTCTTACATCGAAATAGGCGAATACGTGTGTTATCGCGTGACAAATACAAGATCGTTTCAAAATGTTAGCCATGCTAGAAATTCAAAGTGCTATAATTCAGCCATTTTTTAAGATATCAACAAAAGAACAAATTTTCAGAAACAAAAACTGCTCCGGAATCTTTGTATCAAAGCCAAACACATAAAAAAAATCTTTTTCATTTTCCAATTTTTTAATACCTTATTTTGAATTTTAAATTTATTTTTTTTAAATGGCAACCCTTTTGAAACAAGATGGCGAATGAAGCTGGCCAACGAACTCGGTCGAGACATTGGTATGTACTATGTACAGACCAAGTTACATCCAAATAGGTTCATAAATACGCCTGTTATCGCGTGACAAAAATCAGGTCGTTTTAAAATGTCAGCCACAAGAGAAATTCAAAATGCTATTACTCAGCCTTTTTTTTTAGATATAGACGAAAGAAAAACTGTTCCGGAATCTTTGTATTAAGGTCAAACACATACAAAAAAAATCTTTTTCATTTTCCAATTTTTTGGTATCTCATTTAAATTTTTAGGTAGCTTTCTTTACAAAAAAGCTACCTATTGCAGCCGTTCGGAGGAAAGCGATTTCAAAAAATTTTGGTATATTTTCACCGATCATGACCCCCAGACCCCGAAACCACCCTCCGTTCAAAATTGATATATATATATATATATATATATATATATATATATATATATTACCATTAATTAAACATAACCTGCCACCGTCAATTATTATGAATTAAAGCTGTAAGTATAAAAAAAAAAAAAAAATAAATAAATAAATAAAAAAAAAATATTATAAGAATTATTATGGAAGAAAAAAGAAAAAAGTGGACACCGACAAAAATTGAAAAGCTTATACATTGAATTACGTTATCGAGGGCACAGAATTCAATGATATAAGCAAAATGGTTGTTTTCTGTGGGAGAAATAAGCTAAAGCTAAAATTAATTTTCCCCTGTGCCCGAACAACCACTAAAATCAAGTGAATTGATTAAAAATGAAAGCAGAATAGAAACAAATAATATGAAATGGAAGAATCAATAAAACGTATTTAAATATTTATAGGATATAAAATAGAAATAATAAACACCATACCGATTAATATTTCAGTATTTTACAAAAATCCATGTGCACATGTCTTCCAGTATATCAAAAAGATTAAGGTGAATAAAACAGTTAAGAAATCACAGTAAATGATACCAAAGGATGCAGTTAATACATTTTGAAATAATATTTGAAATACCTTGTAAAACAAATTTAATCTAATATAAAATATATAGAAATTAATTACATTATTTAAAATGCACTATTTAATTAAAAGATAACAGTTTAACAATATCGTCAAAATTTAGCTAAAAATACACCCTGGTGTAAAAAATATAACTAAAATGGAGCTAGAAAAATTAAAAATAAAAGCAATATGAAAGATACAATTTTAGTGCTGCCATCTATATATATATATATATATATATATCTGGCCTATGTCACACTGTAACTCCCGTAATTATGAACCGATTTCGATGTAATTCGGTGTGTATATAGTACATACCAATGTCTCAACCGACTTCGTTGGCCAGCTTCATCCGCCGTTTTGTTTCAAAATGGCGGCCATTTAAAATTTTAAAAAAAATTTAAAACTCGAAATGTGGTACCAAAAAATTAAAAATGGAAAAATATTTTTTCTTATGTATTTGACCTTTATACAAAGATTCCGGAGCAGTTTTTGTTTCGTCTATATCTTAAAAAATGGCTGAGTTATAGCATTTTGAATTTCTAGCGTGGCTGACATTTTGAAACGTCCTGAATTTTGTCACGCGATAAAAGGCGTATTTATGAACCGATTTGGATGTAATTCGGTGTGTACATAGTACATACCAATCTCTCGACCGAGTTCGTTGGCCACCTTCATCCGCCATTTTGTTTCAAAATGGCGGCCATTTAAAATGTTTTTAAAAATTTAAAATTTGAAATGTGGTACCAAAAAATTGAAAATGGAAAAATATTTTTTTCTTATGTATTTGATCTTTATACAAAGATTTCGGAGCAGTTTTTGTTTCGTCTATATCTTAAAAAATGGCTGAGTTATAGCATTTTGAATTTCTAGCGTGGCTGACATTTTGAAACGTCCGAAATTTTGTCACGCGATAAAAGACGTATTTATGAACCGATTTGGATGTAACTTCGTTTATTCATAGTACATACCAATGTCTCGACCGGGTTCGTTGGCCAGCTTCACCCGCCATCTTGTTTAAAAATGGCGGCCATTTAAATTTTTAAGAAAAATTTTAATTTGAAATGTGGTACCAAAAATTGAAAATTGAAAAAATATTTTCTTCTTATGTGTTTGACATTGATAAAAAGATTCGGGAGCAGTTTTTGTTTCGTCTATATCTTAAGAAATGGCTGAGTTATAGCATTTTGAATTTCTAGCGTGGCTGACATTTTGAAACGTCCTGATTTTTCTCACGTAATAACAGGCGTATTTATGAACCGACTTGGATGTACCTTGGTGTGTACATAGTACATACAAATATCTCGACCGAGTTCGTTGGCCAGCTTCATCCGCCATCTTGTTTCAAAATGGCGGCCATTTAAAAAAATAAAAAAATAAAAAAAATTAAATGAGATACCAAAAAATTGGAAAATGAAAAAGATTTTTTTTTGTATGTGTTTGACCTTAAAACAAAGATTCCGGAACAGTTTTTCTTTCGTCTATATCTAAAAAAAAAATGGCTGAGTAATAGCATTTTGAATTTCTCTTGTGGCTGACATATTAAAACGACCTGATATTTGTCACGCGATAACAGGCGTATTTATGAACCTATTTGGATGTAACTTGGTCTGTACATAGTACATACCAATGTCTCGACCGAGTTCGCTGGCCAGCTTCATTCGCCATCTTGTTTCAAAAGGGTTGCCATTTAAAAAAAATTAAATTTAAAATTCAAAATGAGGTATTAAAAAATTGTAAAATGAAAAAGATTTTTTTTATGTGTTTGGCCTTGATACAAAGATTCCGGAGCAGTTTTTGTTTCTGAAAATTTGTTCTTTTGTTGATATCTTAAAAAATGGTTGATTTATAGCACTTTGAATTTCTAGCATGGCTAATATTTTGAAACGATCTTGTATTTGTCACGCGATAACACACTTATTCGCCTATTTCGATGTAAGAATTCATGTGGATAGTATACATCAACACCTCGACCAAGTTCGCTGGCCAGATTCATCAGCCATCTTGTTTCAAAATGGCGGCCATTAAATTAAAAAATATATATATATTTAAAGTGAGGTGCAAAAAAATTAGAAATTGAAAAAGGTTTCTTTCTTAAGTATTTTATCTTGATATAAGGATTCAGGAGCATTTTTTGTTTGTCTTTACCTTAAAAAATGGCTCAGATATAGCAGTTTCAATTTCTATTGTGGGTGACATTTTGAAAAATCTGATTGTTTGCATGCGACAGCACTCCTATATATTAACCGATTCCGATGTGAGTGAGCATGTGCACAGCAATTACTAAGATCTCGACCAAGTTCACTGCTTAGCCTCATCCAGCATGTTGTCTTAAAATGACAGGCACTTTTAGAAATTGCCGAATTTGGCAGCCAAATATAAGTTACTTTAAAGAAAAGCAGCTTGAATAAAGCTGACTAATTTCGCGAAATTCTCATTCATTATATTCATAAAAATTAGTATTGAATCTCCTATATTCGGTTTCCACTAAATTGAGCTTCGTGTGTTTGCATGATATAAGTTGGCTTTTTTAAAATAAGGATTATGAAAGCTACCTCTTCCTCCCGGCACTGGCCGGAAGGACTTTTTTATTTTAGGTAGCTTTCTTTAAAAAAGCTACCTATTGCAGCCGTTCGGAGGAAAGCGATTTCAAAAAATTTTGGTATATTTTCATCGATCATGACCCCCAGACCCCGAAAACACCCTCCGTTCAAAATTGACATATATATATATCTGACCTATGTCACACTGTAACTCTCGTATTTATGAACCGATTTGGATGTAATTCGGTGTGTACATAGTACATACCAATGTCTCGACCGAGTTCGTTGGCCAGCTTCATCCGCCATTTTGTTTCAAAATGGCGGCCATTTAAAAATTAAAAAAAAATTTTAAATTTAAAATGTGGTACCAAAAAATTGAAAATGGAAAATATTTTTTTCTTATGTATTTGACCTTTATACAAAGACTCCGTAGCAGTTTTTGTTTCGTCTATATCTTAAAAAATGGCTGAGTTATAGCATTTTGAATTTCAAGCGAAGCTGACATTTTGAAACGTCCTGAAATTTGTCACGCGATAAAAGGCGTATTTATGAACCGATTTGGATGTAACTTCGTTTATACATAGTACAGAGCAATGTCTCGACCGAGTTAGTTGGCCAGGTTCATCCGCCAACTTGTTTAAAAATGGCGGCCATTTAAAATTTTAAGAAAAATTTAAATTTGAAATGGGGTACCAAAAAATTGAAAATTGAAAAAATATTTTTTTCTTATGTGTTTGACCTCGATAAAAAGATTCGGGAGCAGTTTTTGTTTCGTCTATATCTTAAAAAATGGCTGAGTTATAGCATTTTGAATTTCTAGCGTGACTGACATTTTGAAACGCCCTGATTTTTGTCACGGGATAACAGGCGTATTTATGAACCGATTTGAATGTAACTTGGTCTGTACATAGTACATACCAATGTTTCGACCGAGTTTGTTGGCCAGCTTCATTCGCCATCTTCTTTCAAAAGGGTTGCCATTTAAAAAAAATGTAATTTAAAATTTAAAATGTGGTATTAAAAAACTGCAAAATGAAAAAGATTTTTTTTATGTGTTTGGCCTTGATACAAAGATTCTGGAGCAGTTTTTGTTTCTGAAAATTTGTTCTTTTGTTTATATCTTAAAAAATGGTTGATTTATAGCACTTTGAATTTCTAGCATGGCTAATATTTTGAAACGATCTTGTATTTGTCTCGCGATACCACAGGTATTCGCCTATTTCGATGGAAGAAGGCATGTGGATAGTATACATCAATATCTCGACCAAGTTCGCTGGCCAGCTTCATCAGCCATCTTGTTTCAAAATGGCGGCCATTAAATTAAAAAAAATATATATTTAAAGTGAGGTGCAAAAAAATTAGAAATTGAAAAAGGTTTCTTTCTTAAGTATTTGACCTTGATATAAGGATTTAGGAGCATTTTTTGTTTGTCTTTATCTTAAAAAATTGCTCAGATATAGCAGTTTCAATTTCTAACGTGGGTGACATTTTGAAAAATCTGATATTTTGCCTGCGACAGCACTCGTATGTATCAACCGATTCCGATGTGAATGAGCATGTGCACAGCAATTACTAAGGTCTCGCCCAAGTTCACTGGTTAGCCTCATCCACCATGTTGTCTTAAAATGGCAGGCACTTTAAGAAATCGCCGAATTTGGCAGCGAAATATAAGTTACTTTAAATAAAAGCAGCTTGGGTAAAGCTGACTATTTTTGCGAAATTCTCATTCATAATGATTTAGTATTGATAAAAATTAGTATTGAATCTCCTACATTCGGTTTCCACTTAATTGAGCTTCGTGTGTTTGAATAATATAAGTTGGCTTTTTTAAAATAAGGAATATGAAATCTACCTCTTCCTCCCGGCACTGGCCGGAAGGACTTTTTTAATTTTTTTAAATGGCCGCCATTTTGAAACAAGATGGCGAATGAAGCTGGCCAACGAACTCGCTCGAGATATTTGTATGTACTATGTACACACCAAGGTACATCCAAGTCGGTTCATAAATACGCCTGTTATTACGTGAGAAAAATCAGGACGTTTCAAAATGTCAGCCACGCTAGAAATTCAAAATGCTATAACTCAGCCATTTCTTAAGATATAGACGAAACAAAAACTGCTCCCGAATCTTTTTATCAAGGTCAACCACATAAGAAGAAAATATTTTTTCAATTTTCAATTTTTGGTACCACATTTCAAATTAAAATTTTTCTTAAAAATTTAAATGGCCGCCATTTTTAAACAAGATGGCGGGTGAAGCTGGTCAACGAACCCGGTCTAGACATTGGTATGTACTATGTATAAACGAAGTTACATCCAAATCGGTTCATAAATACGCCTTTAATCGCGTGACAAAATTCAGGACGTTTCAAAATGTCAGCTACGCTAGAAATTCAAAATGCTATAACTCAGCCATTGTTTAAGATATAGACGAAACAAAAACTGCTCCGAAATCTTTGTATAAAGGTCAAATACATAAGAAAAAAATATTTTTCCATTTTCAATTTTTTGGTACCACATTTCAAATTTTAAATTAAAAAAAAATTTAAATGGCCGCCATTTTGAAACAAAATGGCGGATGAAGCTGGCCAACGCACTCGGTCGAGAGATTGGTATGTACTATGTACACACCGAATTACATCCAAATCGGTTCATAAATACGCCTTTTATCGTGTGACAAATTCAGGACGTTTCAAAATGTCAGCCACGCTAGAAATTCAAAATGCTATAACTCAGCCATTTTTTAAGATATAGACGAAACAAAAACTGCTCCGAAATCTTTGTATAAAGGTCAAATACATAAGAAAAAAATATTTTTCCATTTTCAATTTTTTGGTACCACATTTCAAATTTTAAATTTTTAAAAAAATTTTAAATGGCCGCCATTTTGAAATAAAATGGCGGATGAAGCTGGCCAACGAACTCGGTCGAGAGATTGGTATGTACTATGTACACACCGAATTACATCCAAATCGGTTCATAAATACGCCTTTTATCGTGTGACAAATTTCAGGACGTTTCAAAATGTCAGCCACGCTAGAAATTCAAAATGCTATAACTCAGCCATTTTTTTAAGATATAGACGAAACAAAAACTTCTCCGGAATCGTTGTATAAAGGTAAAATACATAAGAAAAAAATATTTTTCCATTTTTAATTGTTTGGTACCACATTTCAAGTTTAATTTTTTTTTTTTAAATGGCCGCCATTTTGAAACAAAACGGCAGATGAAGCTGGCCAACGAACTCGGTCGAGACATTGGTATGTACTATGTACACACCGAATTACATCCAAATCGGTTCATAATTACGGGAGTTACAGTGTGACATAGGTCAGATATATACATATATATATATATCAATTTTGAACGGAGTGTGGTTTCGGGGTCTGGGGGTCATGATCGATGAAAATATACCAAAATTTTTTGAAATCGCTTTCCTCCGAACGGCTGCAATAGGTAGCTTTTTTGTAAAGAAAGCTACCTAAAACTAGCTCCCCACCCGCTCCTCAAAATATCACACTCCATTCCTTTATACATCTTTTTTTTATGTGTTATAAACTATCTTAAAGTTTCAAACAGATCGAGTGGCAGTCTTAACAAATAATTTAAGATATTTCCCAAAATTACTATTTGAAAATAGTGGTATGAATACTTGTAAACTTTCTGATGATGAATGAGTTATACTTATCTCATAGCGCTGTTCAAAAACCCCACGCAAATTGTTAGATTTCCTAAATTAAATTATTTCGTGGTAAAAAAAAGCACGTGTCTCCATTTTAATCGACGCATTTGATAGCAAAAAACCGATTAATTAAATAATAATTAATATTTCAGCTTGTAATTAAGATAGGACTTAGAAATGATTATCAATGAAATCATCGAGAAATTTCACATCGGGATGCCAAAAAAATTAATATTTAAAAAGTTAAAATTTCGTATTAAAATATCCTACTATGGAAAACTGCAGTGTCATCATGTCTGGCACCTGCTTTCCCGTCGAAATGAAAACTTTTTTCCTTGTCTTTCCAATTCAGGAAATAAAATTTTTATCTATCGACCTTTAGTGGATATTTTAACTTATCCACATCGCAGAAATGTGAACTTTATACCAAATGAAAGTAGATTTTTTTCCACGTCTGTCTATACCATTTACAAATGTCTCGGACCAATAATTTCTGGTATGCGATTTAGCTTTAAAAGGTCCACTTCATTTTTCGGTTTAATTTTCTCCGTAGTAATCGTGCATCGGCTGATTTTACTTGCAACCCTTAGGAGAAACTCCGATGATTCGGAGAAAGTCCGTTTGTAACAGCGTTAAAAAGGTTGATTGGTTAATTTTAGAAGTTAATTAGCCCGTAATTCGGTTAATTATTGACTTTTTCAAATGTTTATGATTTGTCGTTTGATGTGAGGTGTTCAGCTATAAGTACCCAAAATTTCAACTGTCCAACATCTATAGTTTCTGAGAACGGGCTGTGTGACGGACAGACAGACAAAGGAGTGAGACGAATAGGGTCAGATGAACGAAACCCTAAAAAGAATAGTTTACAATACTGAATATTGCAAAAATAATAAATTTGAAATATTGGCTCGTACGAAGAGTCGTATCCCTTTAGGAAAATCGATTCGTACTGGAAAATTCTATCATTTAATTATTAGACATTAATTCTGATATCTAATGTCTAATAATAAACGGACAGAATTTATCGGTACGAACTGATTTAGCCATACGGACACGACTTTCCGAACGACCCAATAGTAATAAAGTTACTATTGCCGAAATGTAGTGCGGCAATACTAAAATTTAAACTTTCGTTTGCGATATCGATTGCACTCGTTGTTAACTCTTTACTGAGGTTTACAAGAGCCAAGTGTTTAGAATATCATTCTGACAGGAAGTGGGGTTTTGTTTACTTTTTCAAAAACTTTTGAAGTTTTAAGAAAAAATGGTAAATACAAATTAAATTTAAAAAAAAATGGTTTTCTAGAAAAACGTAATATTCAGTATTAATCACATTGTTTTAAAAATAGTTTAGATAGAGAAAAGTCCGATATACATATATACCGGGTGTCCCAAAAAGGACTGACTGATTTTAAAATTCAATAACTCTTAAACGGTGACAGATATTTAAAAAATTCTTGCAGGAGGGTTATGCATAAGGTCAAAAGTTTTTTTACAGTGATTTTCAATTTTAGTTCGAATTACAAACAATAGATGGCGCTGTAAGCAATAGTCACTAAATACAGGCTCGATTTTTGATCCTTTATCTTGTTCCATGCGGAAAAAGGAGATGGAAATGTATTATTCGGGCCACGAAGTACCAAAAATCGAGCCTAAATTTAATGTCTATTCATCGCAGCGCCATCTATTGTTTGTAATTCCAACTAAAATTGAAAATCACTGTAAAAAAACTTTTGACCTTATGCATAACCCTCCTGCAAGAATTTTTTAAATATCTGTCACCGTTTACAAGTTATTGAATTTTAAAATCAGTCAGTCCTTTTTGGGACACCCGGTATATGCAAGAGTTGTGCAAAAGGAACTATCTCTCTATTCTAAAAAAAAAGTAACTACCGCTGTCACCGCGGCCGCCGCCGCCGGTCTTGAATTTTTTGTGACAGGAGGTCTTTCTTCGTTAATATTAAGAAAAATAATGCATACAAAAATATGAAAATCGGTAGTATGATACAGAAATGTTTGATAAACACTCTGATGCAGACAGTTTTCAAATCAAAGAATTATTTTAAGAGATATTTAATGCTAAAGTTGGACAAAATCGTTCCACTAAAAAAGTTTTATAGGAGCAAAAACTATTCATAGGAATTTAATCATTTTCAGATCATTTTATACGTTTGAAGTTCCCGGTGTGCAGACTGTTTTTCTTTTTTTAATTTGACTAATTTTTTGAGGTTTTATTTCTATTTTAAATTCAAATTTTCAGCATTTCTAGAGATATTTTTTACAGATTTTAGAAAGTGATATTAATTTAAACTGTTGCCAACTGTATAAACAGTGGAAACAATAATGTTTACTTCAAAAAAAAATATTTATACTTGTAAATAAATTAAAAATTTATTTACACGTGACTATTATAAACAGAAAAAAACATTTGGAATTAGAATTAAATAATTATGTACAAAAAGCAGGAACTTATTAAAAATTACGCCATAAAAACTATAATTACACGTGAATGTTAAGAGAGAAAGGAATTTGTAAAATAATAAATTTATTAACATGCGTTAGAAGTCTTAAATAGGAGAAATTACGTCATATTTACGTCACATTACAGTTATTACATAAAATGAATACAAAATAATATTGCAAAAAGGTTTAAATTCAGAAATTGCGCTAGACATGTATTTGATACTTTCAGCTTATACCTTTCAACTATTTTTGTTAGGAATGCGCAAATAATATTTCATTTCTAACACAAGTATTTTCACGTGAATATTAAAAAGAGAAAGAATAGTTTGGTCAAAATTACGTCAGATTAAAAATGATTAATTTAAAAAGTCTTATTAAAAAGAACTTTCTTTTCGCTTTGTTAAAAAATACCGGGAGACAAAGACTCTGTTTACTTAATTCCTTTTACATTAGCTTATTTTTAAATGTTGTTACACGTGTCTACGTCAAAGACGAAAACAGCGATTGATATATGTATTTTTGGTACTACTTAGTTATCCCGTCGACCAAAAATCTATCATTCGCCAAACTATAAGATTAAATGCCAATAATGGTTGATCGTAAATGTCACATTAACTTGATTTTAAGCAAGTTACACGTGTCTACGTCATCAAGTTATTTTTATTTCGACGTTTTATTTGTATTTTTATTAATGTTCACTAATTTATTTGTTCTTTCGTTATTTAAAATAAAAATTATGTCAGTTTGTATAATTGGCGAGTGCTTTGGCGATTTATATAATTTGGCGAAATTGGTCGACGGGTTCATCAAGTAGTACCGCTGCGGATTTGGCCTTAAAATTCCCCATTCAAAGAGAAATGAATAGAAATCCGTTTATAGGGAGATCGCCACTGTTTTTTAAATTATAATTCCATCTTCCGAAATCTTTTTAAAGCCGATAAAATTAGCGTACTTTTAGAGTCTGCGGTGTCTGAACGGGGGTTGACGAGCGTAGCTCGTAGGGGGCAGAGCCCCCTAGTCTAGAAAAAAAATTTAAATACTTTCTTCAGAAAGAGCACATATTGCAAATAATTTGTAATTACTTTATCTTTAAAAATTGAGCAGGAAAGTTGAATAGAAACAAATTATATAGAAATTTTCGAATAAAAAATTGAAATTTGCAAAATTTGATCGAAAAGTCATATCGTTCAAGTGTTTTTAATTTCTTTTAAATAAGATGACAAGATGTACAGTCGTGGGAAAAAAAAGTAAACAACCCCCACTAACTCCTCAACAAATTATTGTAGAAGAAAGTTACTGGTACCGAACGATTGGAAATAAAGTCTACTTTTAAAAGATGTGTATAAAATTTGCTTAGGGGACTATCTACATATTAAAACGAACCATAACTTTGTTTTTCTCAATAGGAGTATACAAATCTGTCAGAATAAATTAACTGTACACCCTTCAATGAGCCTAAAAACAAATTTTTGTACAATTCGTACGATAAGTTTCCGAGAAATTAATTATTTTACAACGAGCGTATTGTAGGGGCTGTATCCAAATTGAAGTTCGGTGCTCGATTTTTGACCGAGAGAGCCTCCTTCTTGATCAAGGCAACTTAAGCTCTACTCAAACAGTCATTGAAGACTTATAGATTACAGGATAATAGAAGACATTTCAAAATATCTAGTCACATCTATCATAGATGTCCCCTTAAACCATCATTTTGCTGTTTTTTAAGCATAATTTGAAAACTACTTGGAAGTAAAATGTGAAATTTTGGTTTTCCATAAAGCAGGACTTAATAAATCAAAATCCACCAAAAAAATTGTAGATTGCAATTCATGATTTTTTCGAATATTAATTTCATAATTCATAATTCATATCATAAAATTCTGAAAATTGCAAATTCAACGTATTTATGTTTGGGTATATTAGTATTATTGCTACACAAAAAATTAGGACAATAGGGGTATAATTTCAGGAGATATAAATAAAAATATGAAAATGTAATTTAACATTAGAAGTATTAAAATTTGAATGTTCATAATTCAAAAACGTACCATTCAACTGACTTGAAATTTGGTGTCTAGTCATAGTTTGAACCGAAGATTTGAAATATCTTGTTAAAATTGGGTATTGCTATTGAAAAAAATGAATTTTGGGTTCGTTTAAATATGTAGATGGCTCCCTAAGCAAATTTTATGTACATCATTTAAAAATAAACTTTATTTCCAATCGTTCGGTACCAGTAACTTTCTTCTATGATAGTTTGTTGAGGAGTTAGTAGAGGGTGTTTACTTTTTTTTTCTACGACTGTACCTATTTTTAGAGTGTTGTACCCATTTTGAAAGATTTTATTTCGCTTTGAACAACTGAAATTAAGATGCATTGAATAATTTAGAAGAAATGAAAAATTTGATCTGCTTATTTTAATCAGAAATCCAGTCAGGTGTAGGCACGACCTGAAAATGAATACCATACCATTAAAAAAATAATAATAATTAATTTTAACAAGAATGTGTTTACTAAGTTTCCGTTGTTGCCAAACTATTTAAAAAATGTAATACTTTCTTCTAAAAAACAATTAAGGTCACATTAATGATTGATTGAAGTATTAAGAATTTAACTAGTATACGTCAGGCCGAAATGTCGGATCATGGAGTTGTATAAACTTAGCACATAACATTTTAAAATTTAAAAAAAGTTTAATTTTCATGATTACTGTTTAATAGTACAAAATTATATTTGAAACTAGGGGGCTCTGCCCCCTGCAAGCTACGCTCGCCAACCCCCGTTCAGACACTGTAGAGTCTAAAAGCACGCCAATCTGATCGGTTTTAAAAAGATTAGAGAAGATTGAATTATACTGATAAAACCTGTAGCGATCTCCCTGTAAACGGGTTTCCATTCAATTCCCTTTGATTGCAAAAATTTAAGGTAGAATCAGTTGCTGTTAAGACATCCAATGGCTGTTTTTCTGTTTGGTTAAAGATCAGTTAAACATTTGAAAAGAAGCTAAAATAAAATGAATTAAGTAAACAGAGTCTTTGTCTCTCGGTATTGTTTAACAGCGTTATAAAACGATTGACATAATACAATTACTAAAATTTGCTGCTTTAACCCCTTCAAGGGCGGTGGTTCATTTTTGGACCACATAATCTTAATTCTTAAATGCCGCATTAGCATCAGAATATTGGGATGAAAATTTCCCTTTTATTAAGTAAGTGAACAATAAAAGCTACGGTAAAGCTACAAAGCCAAGTGATTTTATTTTTACAAGATTTGATAATTCGACACCATTTGATTCATACGACGATGTAGCAAAGGATCTGATGAAAGAACATTTTAGCGTTGACAAAATTCCTACCGAAATTTTTAATTTTACTTCAACAGGCAAGGTTGCGGGGGATGTAATGGAGGTGACAACTAGAGAAATGCGATATGCTATGTCTTGTCAAAAAAATAATAAGGCTCCGGGTTATGATGCAATCGATGCTCTAATAGTGAAGAATATTTGTAAAGCATGCCCAAACTATGTTAGAAAACTCTTCACGGCTAGTTTTAGATTCGGGCATTTTCCTAGGATATGGAAAAATGGATTAGTTATCTTTTTTCGTAAACGGAACAAAGATGGGAAAAGTGCTAGATCGTTTAGGCCAATTACTTTACTTAGCATTTTTGGTAAATTATTAGAAAGAATTATCAAGATTAGAACAATGCCATTGTTAGAATCAATAGGATTCTGGGATGAGGCTCAATATGGCTTTAGAGAGAAGAGGAGTACGGTGACTGCAATCCATTTTTTGAGGGAGTTGATAAGAGAAAAACTTAGATCTAACAAGTACTATGCAATCACTTCGATTGACATACAAGCAGCATTTGATACGGTGGATTGGGTGACACTTGCGGAAATTGTTGATGGTTTACCGATATCGGATTATATTAAAAGAATTTTGAAGAACTACAGCAGCAATAGACGAATTGGATTCAGCTTTACGAACGGAATCATCTGGTTCGCACTTTTTAAAGGCTGTCCCCAAGGCAGTTGCCTTGGCCCATTGTTGTGGCTTATTGTCGCCGATTATTTACTGAAGAAATACAGGATCAAATTTGAAGAAATTCTGTCCTATGCCGATGATTTCGTAATTTTTGCTGGTGCTGACACCAGAGCCGAATTAGAGAGGAACATGAATGATCGTATTAAGTGGTTTTCGGATATTAGCAATGAACTGAAACTAACGATAAGCAGGGAAAAGTGCATGGGCATGCTTTTCGGTAGATATCTTTTGGAAAATCGGCATCCCATCTTCAAAATTGACAACATCTCAATACCAATTAAAGATACCATCACTTATCTAGGATTGACTTTGGACGCGAAGTTCAATTGGATCTCACATTTGGAAAACATCAGAGAAAAAATTAGAGATCTGGCATCAAACATTAAGAAAACAGATAAACGGGATCGAGGACTCCAAGCGAACTTCAGAAAAATATGGTATAAGACAGTAATAGAAAAGCAGATAGTTTATGGTGCTGAGGTTTGGTACAGAGATTTGAAAGAACATGCACTTAGTAAATTAAGCTCATGCCAGCGATTAGGTCTTCTCACCATCTTGTCTACATACAGGACAGTCTCTACGGATGCATTGTGCGTACTAAACGGAATCCCTCCTTTGCACATTAGTTTAAGATATCTGGTTAAGAAATATGACATAATGATTGGAAAGGACAATATAAAATATGAGGATGTAGTAATAAAAAGACAGAATATAATGATTAATCTTGCAACAAATGATTTTCCTAAGTATACTGCAATGCATAACCTACAAATCACAGATAAATCGGATGATGATATTAAAGAACAGAAAGTTCCCATCGTGTACACGGATGGATCGAAAATGATAGCTGGCGTGGGTGCCGCATATACAGTTTATCTGTATGGTGAATTTATTGAAGATTTTAAAATCTCGTTAAATAAGATGAACTCAATTTATCAGGCTGAGTTGATAGCGATTAAATATGCTATTAATTGGTTTTTGGATACCGATTACAAGAAAGTTTATATATATACCGACAACAAATCTTCAACTCTAGCTCTACAAAGAAATATTCCAGCAAATTTGATAATTAAAGAGATTTATACTAATTTGATACAGCATCCTGACAAGATTGTGATTATTGGGTGGACCCGTGCACACGTCGGAACCCTTGGAAATGAACGAGCAGATACTCTTGCGAAAGAGGCTATTAATCGTGAAAATGCTAATATTACCGAGAATGTTCCTTTTCCTGTCACCTTAATTAAGAGAATTTGCAAAATCAATACGGTAAAGGATTGGCAAAGAGAGTGGAGGCATAGTGGTAAAGGTAGAGACACTTATACAGTGTTAAATAGGGTGGATGAAAACTTTGTATGTTCAGGCCAGTTATTACAATATTTTATTACTGCTCATGGCAGCTTTCCCGAGTACCTGAAGAAAATCGGAAAGAGAAATAGCGACCTCTGTGACTGTGGTTATAAAGGGAATGTTAGACACTATTTATTTGGAAGATGCCCCAAAATGCCTTATTTTTTCTATTTTAATAACTCACTTACAGTTCGCCAAAATATATCCAGAGTTCTTTTTTGTAAAGAAAACTATAGAAAGCTCTGTGCTAACTATAACGTCCTTAATGAATTGTACTCGTTCATAAGATACAAGTTTTAAACCTAATATAGGGTGGTTCTTTGGTCCTGATGCATGGATCGTCATCAGTTACTGCTGACTTGTTTTTAATAATACTCAGAATTCTTAAATATCATATATTGTGTCTGTAGTATGCTACAACCATTGTTTAATTTATCAGAATATACTATCCTATACAGTTGTCAGATAGTGATTAGTATGTGGATGATGGTCTTTGAGTTGGGACTTCCTGTCTTCTACGGAAGATTGGGGTGCCATTCATTTGATGATCTGAACGTTGGTCATTGTGGAAGTGATATATGCTTTTAGAAAGGAGCAACATTGGTGCTGCAGTGTTCCAGACTTTTGGAGATGGTAGAGGGTCATTGAAGTGGACCTTTTACTGAGTTTCATTTTCGTGATGTTACATGACTATGGATATTGAAGTGTAATGACTGAACTTTGAGGATCGTCTTCTCTGACTCTGTCTGTGAATCTGGTGCGTTAAGTTTGGGACTTTGTATAGACATTATGCATGAACTATTTATCAGTATAGACTTTGACACGCCATTGGTTGCATGTTACCCATAAACATGCGAATTATGTTATCTTAGTTTAATTTTGTTTTTGCCAGAGATGCATGTAACCTCTAAACATGCAATTTTTGTTCATTCAGGTTAGTTAATCTTAGTTTTTATTTTATATTATATTTGCATGGAACCTATAAACATGCGTTTTTGTTAACTTTTGTTGGCATAGCAGGAATCTATGCTGCACAGGATTGTGCTTTTGTTTTTCTATTTTATTTGATTAAATAATTGCCGTTGGTAAGCCTGTTTCGGCGGATGAGGTGGAGCTGGATTGGTGGAGAGTGTTTTCCCGCCAGGACATGCGGTCCATTAGCCTAACGGTTGGCGTCCTGGCTGGGTGTCCAAGTAAGTGAACAAAAGCCTTTTTGTATTTCGAAATTTGTTTGTAAATTCTGGTGCCATTCACTGATTTCAAGATTTTACGAATAGAAGTGCCTTGTCCGTGAAAGGGTTAAACGCACATTAATGTATTTATTTTTTTAAAGTTTCCTTTTCCTTTTAATATTCACGTGTAAATACAATTTTCAGGACATAATTTTCAATATTTTCCTACCTTTAACACGTACTCATTTAATAGCAATTTTAAAGTATTTTTTTCTGTTTTTAATAGTCACGTGAAAATAAATTTTTAATCGTTAGGAAATATTATTCTTTGCGCTGTTTTTAAAATTGAAAACAAACTCTATAATAATAGCCTTAGTCATATGACTATCATCAGCAGCTCCAGTCGGATCCCTTCGCTTTTTATATTCCAGGCGGTCATTTTGGTACTTTAATGTTAGCCAGCCACAGGTGTGATAAGTCGCCGCGAAAACTAATTCTAATTTTAAAATTCTAATACCAGTTTTGAGATCTGTGGATCAATACGGATTTTTGGTGTTCATTTCATCGCAAGTATTCCATATTTTAGGAGAAATCGCCGTGAAACGTAATCAGTTGTTTAATCAGTCGTTTCATAGAATCGTTACATAAATTCGTTTCAATTCGATTCATTAGGATTTTATATATATAGGGTAGATAACATCCATTGAATCCTCCTTTTCTAGTGTAATTCAGTCATCAGTTGACTCAGGTAATGCTCAAATGCTAATTTTTGGCATGATAATCCACAAAAAGAACCATTATAGTGTGTGGCAA
The DNA here is from genome assembly GCA_963932465.1 of Maratus speciosus. Taxonomy (NCBI): domain Eukaryota; kingdom Metazoa; phylum Arthropoda; class Arachnida; order Araneae; family Salticidae; genus Maratus; species Maratus speciosus. Next base: position 194,017,347 of record OZ010790.1, read on the forward strand.
GCCTGGGGGTTGAAATTTTGGTTCATACACAGTATATTTTACTGTACTCATTACACCGCTTATCAATCCCCACTCCATCCAGATATTGGTCTGTAACATAACTCTGCATCCAACTGCTGCAAAAAAATCCAGCCTGAAGTCCAAACACGTGATCATCTTCACTACATCTCACTTTTAATTATTGTGGTCTGCTAACATTCTTGTCATTGACCACTTTGATTTAAGAAGTACTTCTTGATTATGTTCTTTCGCTTGCTTGTTTTTGGAAAAAATACATATAGCATCTTGAAGTCATTCAAGTCGAGCCGGAAGCAGTGTAGCTTTCTACCGTTGCATAAGGGATGAGAGTAGTCTGAAACTTGACCCACGCAAAGCGAATATAAAGTCTTTCGAAACTGTCTTTGCTGATCCTCATTTTGTCTCAATGAGTTTGTTAATGTGAAGCAATTTTCAAAAACTCTAAGCATTTTTTGTCTGCGAAGAGCCAAAATGTATTTTATAGAATGTCACTTATATAGAGGGATGTCTGTTATGCGATATAACTACCTAATACATCCAAGGATTTAAACAAAGTACCTTTGCGACATCTTTGTTCTAGTTCAGCCATAAGACAACAATTGAAAATTCCTCAATAAAGATAAATAATACTGTATCCATTCTGAGCTGTAGATTTCTTTCTGCCTGACTTTTTAAATTAGCGAATTTTTTAAAACACGGCTTTTTTAAGCACTGAGTGAATTAACTTTCCTTCGACATTAAGCGCAGAAGTACCTGTTAGTGCCAAAAGAATGACAGCTTTTGATCCTAACTGCTCTATGATTGTTTTACCAATTTCTTTGATTATCCTACTTTTACCAGCTCTTACTTTTCCAATAATAAATGTTGACTTAGGGAAAATTGTAACTTTTGTTTGCAATGATGAAAGCTATTCTGTGCATAACTAAAATATTTTCTGCTGCTCATCTTTAAATCTGATGTCAGAATTATCAAAATTTTTATGCAGCGTGATTTGTTGTTCTTTAAAATAATTGATAAATGTTAAAAGTAAAGAGAATTCATTGAATAAGAGAGCCTACGGTAAAGAGAAGACTAACAACCGGAGATGTGTTGAGCGATTTTGATTTGTTTAGTGTACCTCCGATCTTTGAGACAATCAAAAATTGGAACTGGATCCATCGAGCTAACAGCAGAAACTTCAAAGACTTGCATAGCCCAGACTTATTTAATATGGTATAAGGGAAATGTTTGTAACACATATGTAAAACGCACACATGGGTAATCTGCTATACTCCTCTATCAAACTTGATACTTTTGTTCAGCTGAGTAATTGTTATATCGCCATTCGCGCAATTACTCGTAGGCAGCTGGGTTATTTTTATGTGACCTTTCCACATAGAATTACGCTGAACAACTCTTTTCATCTCAATTTCTTTCCTTTAACCGGCATTTTGGAAACTTTTGTGTATAATGTTACGCATATTAAAATATGTACATTTCTTAAAATGTACACTACATCTAGGGAACAGGTTAAAAAAATCACGGAATGATTTATGACTTTTAGTGAAGTTGATTTCTCACGAATTATCTTTAATTGTTGTATCCATTTTCCGATTATAAGCATAAAACTTCATAGTCATATACATTAACGTCAAAATTTTCGCCAATCTTGGAGACATTTCGCGAAATTTCGCCAAATTTGGTGACCAAAAATATGTTGATATAAATGTAGCGAATTTGACTGTAGCTGCCAAATTTGGCGAAGTTTCCACTGAAATTAACCACTGATGATTCTTCACTAATCGGGTTCTTCGCATTTTAGCTTAGTGTTTTACCGTAAAATTAGCTAAAATCTTAAAATCAAGAAATAAATAAGCTACCTTTTCTTTACGCTTTTAAAACTTTTTTATTTTGTTATCTACATATTTCTGTTTCAAGTGTACATCTAGGCCAAAAATGCTTATCTCATTCACTTCAGAATGTTCACTTGCATTTCAGTTGCAACAAATTCACTTACGGTGAATTAAAAAAAAAAAAATGAGTAACCTTCTGTAATTGGCACCACTACCAAATGATTATATTTGCGCATAAAACAGCGTTCACTAAATTATGAAATTTTCTACCAACCCGATTACGGAAATTTCCTAATACAAACATACATACCTCTGAATAAAAACATACATAATAATACATACATATAAGTAATACATACATAACATTATATTTTTCTCGATTTCTTTTATTATCATTCCTTGTCATGCGGTTAATACTGAATCTGTTATCATGCAATTAACATCCAAAATCGTAATCTGCGTATTCGATTTCTTTTTATTTCTCTTAATTTAAAATTCGAAGTGAATCGCATCGATTTGGTATGTTAAGGGAAATGTTCACTTGCATTTCAGTTGCAGCACATTCACTTACATTGAATAAAAAAAAATGAGTAACCTTCTGTAATTGGGACCGCCACCAAATGGTTAAATTTGCGCATCAAACAACGCTCGCTAAATTATGAAATTGTCTACAAACCCGATTGCGGAAATTTTCCAATACAAACATGCTGCATATGTCTGAATATAAGCATACATACATAAGAATACACACATATAAGTAATACATACATGACATTATATCAGGGTTCGTACGACTCCTGGGATTTTGCGACCGGGAAATTCTTCTGTACCGCTATTTTCTTACAAAAAATCTCTCCTTATAAGAATGCGAAATTTCACCAGTTTAGCCTAGATTTCTTTTTATATAAAAAATACTGGAAACTCTCCTGGAAAATACCCTGATCCGTACAAAACCCTGTTATATTTTTCTCAATTTCTTTGATTTATCACTCGTAGCCATGCGGCTAATACGAAATCCGTTACCATGCGGCTAGACCGAAAATCGTATTCCTCGTATTCAATTTCTTTCATTTCTCTTAATTTAAAATTCAAAATGAATTGCATCGATTTGGTAGGTTATGGAGAATAAATAAAAGGTTCCCACTGAAAAAAAAAAGAAAAAGTGGTCGTTACGAATATTTATGATTTTCAATACGCACCGAGATTTTGTCGCTACCAACGTCCATTTAATTTTTTGTGTCGATACGACAAATATTTTGGACGCAATCGTGTTAACAATATGTGTAACTTTTACAGGGAAGCCGGAGCTGTACTCCGACAATAATAATAAAACAAAAACATTGGGTGTACAGTCAAGGAATAAAAGTAAACACCCAGTGCAAACTATACAAGAAATTATAGTTGAAGAAAGTTACTAGTACCAAACGATTCAAAATAAAGTTTATTTTTAAATGATGTATATAAAATTTGCTTATGGGTGCATCTATAAATCGAAACCTGACCAAGGATTGTTTTTTCAATTGCAAAACCCAATTTTGTCAATATATTTTAAATCTTGAGCTCAAGTTATGTCATAACTTGAGCTCAAGATTTAAAATATATGCGAAATTTCAATTCATTTCGATTTAAGTTTAAAAAAAAAAAAAAAAAAAAAAAAGTAGAACTTCTAAGTAAAATGACATTTTCATATTTTTATTAATATCTCCTGAAATTTTAATCCTAATGTGATATTTTTTGTATTTCTATAATACTAAAAAACTCAAACAAAAATATATTGAAGTTGTAATTTTAAAACTTTTGTAATATAAATATTCAATAAAATTAATATTCGAAAAAAATATGAATTGCAACTTACAATTGTTTTGATAGATTTAAATTTATCATGTCCTGTTAAAATATAAATTTTTCTTCCAAGTAGTTTTCAAATTATGCTTTAAAAATGTCAAAATGCTGGTTTAAGGGGCCATATTTGACGTCCCGAAAAGCATAGTTTTAAAAGTATACACATTTTACTAATTTTTTTGAAACATTTGGGCTGGCAATAGTAGATACATATTAAAAGAGTTAAATTGTTATATTGGCAAGAAATAATATATTAATAGAAGTCACTTATTCATTCTGAAGCTTTCCAACAACCGAATACTGAACTACAATTTAGAGACCGCCCCTAAAATATACTCTTTTGAAAATAACAAATTTCTCTGTAACTAATTGCACGAATTTCATGAAAATTTCTATTTAGGATGATTGATAGATGTAGACTTTATTTAAGTTGTCAAACTTGGGTATTGTTACAGAAAAAAAAAGTTTGAGTTTGCTTTCATACTTTGATTGCCCCCTAACCAAAATTTACTTACATCATTTAAAAGTAGACTTTACAATCGCTTGGTAACCGTTTGTTCGACAATCGTTTGGTACCAGTAACTTTCTTCTACAATAATTTGTTACAGAGTTAATACGGGTGTTTACTTTTTTCCCAAGATTGTAGAATGGAGAGGGAATTATTATACTTTTGTAAAGAGGTATTAAAATGAAATATAATAGGAAATACTTCTTGTTATCTCGTTTGTTATCTTGTTCTCAGTTATGACCAGAGTTGGATAGTATCGAAAATACATGTATTTGAAATACTTTTTCAAAATACATTTGTATTTTAAACCGATAAGATCAAAGTATTTTTGTAATGAATTTTCTGGTGGTTTTAGAACGTATTTTGAATTTTAAAAATACTCAAAATAAATTTTTTTCGGAATTCAAACTGGCATGTTTAAATCACGTAGAGAAAAGCTGCGATTCACTGAAAGGAAATACGTAACTGTCTGTTTTGATTAGTTTTCAAATTCTGTTTTGGAAGTTAACATAAACACTTTTCGACTATTGATAGGATAAGGAGGTTGAAGAATATATTGTTTCGCTACAGCAAACGCATTCTTACTGACTAGCCGCCTCTTGCGACCAGTTTGGTCTCCCTTAAATGCACGCTAAGCATTGCATCATGTTACTATCATTCTGAAAGTAATGGACTTGCCAAATCCTTTCCCGTGTCCAAAGATTCTGATAGAGAAATGAAGAAATCTTTGCGAACTTGATAACATTTCATATATTTTTGTTGTTATGCGTATTTCGGCTTTTTTGACAAATACCTCATAATTTCCGTAGCTGTAAAAAGGAGTGAAACTTCAAGTGTTTAAACTGAGATTTGTTCATAAATTATCTAAATTAAACTTATTCTACTTAAACATGCTGTTACTTCAATGTTTTTTTTATATTAATAAATTTATTTAAATTTCACAAATCATGCATTTAATTTTTTTTTCATTACTTAATAACTAAATAATGAATATATATACTTTTGTTTTTATAGATTTGATTTCTGAGGTCATAAATATGACAATATACTAACGTAACTAAGAGAAATAGCAAAATAAAACCCTCGTGATTGCAAGCCGTTAACAAACGTTAGCACCGCCAATTTACTTACTATGACGTCATAAGAATATTGTCCATTCATTGTTGAAGAACCTGCTTTGCAAATGATTACCTCCATGGTCTAATATTTTCTACCATTTATATGATGAATGAATCTCATTTGTTTGTTTACTCTATGAAGTGAAATAGAAAGCTGTCAACTTAATTTCAATTGAAACCAAATCTTGGAATATATGTTTATTTGAATGCAAATTAGAAACAATACTTTGATGTTGAAATGAAATATTATTACGATTAATTGTTTATTTAGGTACTTTCCCACTACAGGGGCCTTGGCATTTTTCTTTAAGCTTGGCGCAATTCGGGCTTCAGAACATGAAATATGTTGATAAAATATATAAATAGGTGTGAAAACAAACCTGGAGAACTTCCATTTTTGGCACAAATGTCATATTCGCCCCATATTGGCGCGATTTTTTTCTGACGCCAATGTCATATACGCAACATGTACTTAACTGGCGCCAAAGTGTCGTTATTTTGCTTGATGTGGTAACCCGGATTATGTTGTTCATGCTGTTGATGTTTTCGCCAAAATGGCAACCGAAAAAAAATCTCGCCAATCTGGGGCGAATATGACATCTGTGCCCTATTTTTATTCATATGTATTTTTTGCCTATAAACATTTTATTTACACATACATATACAATATTTGTTTACATATAATTTACTTCTGTTTCTATATAAAAATAGATTATTGGCTTCTTTAGATTAAGTCAATTGTATACATATGGAAAAAAATTGCTTATGTATATGAAATAGGATATAGATTGCCGGAAAATTCGACGCCATTTTTTTTTCTCGCCAAGAACCTATACTGAAAAAATATCTATTTATTTATTTATTATATTTTAAATGAGGTAAATGAAAGGTGTGTATTTTAAATGAAAGTTATGTATTTTAAATGAAATGATGGCGAAGGAACCCTATTTGGCAATTTATTCATCTGCGTCCAGGTCAATTAAAAGTAGCAAAATGGTCGCTTGGCATATAAAAAGTGAAGCGGTCAGCCTGGAACTATTGATGACAGTCACATGACTTCGGCTTTTATTATATAGATTTTAAATGAGGTAAATGAAAGGTGTGTATTTTAAATGAAAGTTATGTCTTTTAAATGAAATGAGGGCGAAGGAACCCTATTTGGCAATTTATGCATCTGCGTCCAGGTCAATTAAAAGTAGCAAAATGGTCGCTTGGCATATAATAAGTGAAGCGGTCAGCCCGGAACTATTGATGACAGTCACATGACTTCGGCTTTTATTATATAGATTAGTTTCAAAAATAATTTTTATACAGTAGATTTCCATTACAACGAACTTCACGGGACCGCTAAAATATTTCGTTGTAATGATTTTTTCGTTGTAACGGAATTACTCCTATTTATCAAATGAGCTACATATAAACGTAAATTATGTAAGATAAATTTACCTTTCATTATAGAAGATTTAAATGGAAGACTAGTTAAATTAACATAAAAAAGTTAGTAAAATAAAATTCAATATTAAAATAAAAAATTACGGACTAATCTTTATTTAGTAGTACATTATTGCAGACAATCTGTGATTTTAGTTTGTACAAACGAATGTGTAGTTGATGATAACAAAAACGTGTGCAACAAATGAATGTGAGAAAATACCTCCTCTGGAACATTTTTTTTTATATGAAACAAAATCACGCATTTTCTCCAAGCATAAGAGAGCTTCCGAAGTGGTAACTTTTGAATCGTCGGTAACATCAGTATCATCATCACTGCTTTCGTCATTTTGTCGGTTTAATGTAGTTTTAATGGACAATATGATATCTTCATCAGATACTTCAGAGCATGTTTGAATATTGTCATCCACAGATAAGAAATCGTCAGAATCCAACTGATCAGGGATTGATGTTAATTTTTTTGGCAGCCTTCCAAATTGTGTTTAACTCAGAGGACTCATCCAAATCTAAAATTTCTGATTCCTTTTCTTCAGTTTCAGTTAATCGGGCATATTTCCAGCAGTTAGAAATTGTTTTCTTGCTAATTTCTTGCCACGAACCAGAGATCATTTCAATAGCTTCTTGAAGATTTATTTTTGGCCTTTCAAAATTCTCTAAGCCGCAAAGAATTCTTTTTAGCAAAAGAGTTCTGTAGCGAGATTTTACATCACGGATGATGTCTTTGTCTAGAGGCTGTAGAATAGAAATGCAATTCGGCGGAAAGTACTCAATTTGGATTCAGTACAATTTGGGGGAACTATTATGAGGCATGCAATTATCAATCAGGAGAAGGAATTTCCGTTCTTTAGCTTTCATTTCTTTGTCAAATTGCAGTTGCCTATCATTAAGGATAACTTGTGTCATCCATGCCTTCTTATTGAATTTATAATCGCAAGGCAATGAATGGCAGTTCTTAACCCTTTCCGACACAGTGTGCCCGTGTCGGGATACCAATTTTTAATTCTAAACTTACAAACGGCACCAAGAATATTTTAATAACATTTTGCATTAACATTGAAAGTGTAAAATAACAAGTTTTTAATTTCTAAAAAAGTCGTATGTAAACTCCGGTATCAGTCAATGATTTTATCATTTTACAATAAAATTTGCCTGTTCCGGAAAGGGTTAAAGCAACAGGGCTTGCCAGAGTGACCGGCAATTAATATTTTTCTTTTCCTGATTTGCTACAACAAAAGAATGCTGTGATTCGTTGCTTTGAAGTTTTTTCTCCAATGCATTTGTCGTCTTTAAATGTTAATGTTTTTCTCGGTTCAAGTTGGTAAAATATTCCAGCTTCGTTAGCATTGAAAACATCGGAGCTGTATGTCTTTATAAGGGCAGCTACTTCTCCAGCTCTCCTTTCATTTACAGTCTTTGTAGATGCATCACCTGCTTCGCCGCAAATTGATTTCAATACAATCCCATAGCGAGTACGAAAGCGATTGAGCCATTCTATACTGTCTTGGAAATTTTTGATACCAAGTATTGTTCCGAACTCTTGAGCTTTCTGCCTTATCAGAGGACCACTTATAGGTAAATTGCAGGAACGAACATCTTCGAGCCATTTGAACACGGCTTTATCGACATCTTGAAATTGTGACTGTAGCATTCGTTTTCTATGAGAACCAATGCTTGCATTTGGAATTGTCTCTCAATCAATCCTTTCTTTATCTTTTAGAAATGTAGATAAAGTCGATGGTGTTATTCCATATTTTTTAGTCACATCAGTTTTCTGCAATTCTTTATCAATCTCAGAAATTATGACTTTCTTTTCTTCCAACGAAAATTGTTTTCGTTTCACTCAAGCCATTTTATCAATGAAAGAAGCAAGAAACACACATCAACAGGTACTGGCGATAGAGGTATCCCAGAATAAGCACAAACAGTTCTTTCACAGTTGAGTTCACCTGCTTTCTGTCAGGTGATCATTTTGAAGCGTATGGGCTAATGAAAGTTAAGGAATTAGGGAAAGAAGTAGACAAAAGGAAAAATAGAAAAGGGGAGAAAATTCTGAAATAGCACCTGTCCCCAAAACAACAATGTTATTTTTTTATCTTCGAAATTTTATTCGAAGTACAGTAGAATTTCGATTATCCGAAGTAATTGAGACCGACCCTCTTTCGGAAAATCGAAATTTTCGGATAATCGAGAATGCTTCAATTTTAAGATTGAGGAGAAATATATGCAATATTTCTTATTATGTTAACAAGTGCTAAATAAAAATAAAGCAATAGCAAAAAAGAAATTAGAATAAATTTCCTAAATTTTAATTTTGAAATTAAGTACCTTTTACATATATCACAAGGGTTTGAAAAAAATGTTTTTGCCGCAGTTTCGATTGACTTTGTTTTGAAGCTCTATCACGGAGCTTTTTAATATTATTAGTTCACAAGTGTCATAGTCTTTCTGCTGCTCCAGTCATGACAAACCTTTTGTAAAATATTCAAAAGCCACAAAATTTAATTTTGTTCGTTTTCTCCATTCCACTCAGCAGCTTACGGGAGTTCAAGTTAAATCCAAATGAACTCTAAGAAAAGGGATCGATAATAGTTATATGTATTCGTAGTTCGGAAAGGACGGCTTGCTGACAAGGAATATGATAGTAGGGAAAAAAACTTTTAAAATGGATTTGCATGCAAGGAATGTTACAGTAAAAAAAAGCTTTAAAATTGGATTTCGGTTAACCGAGAGTTTCTGTTAAAAGAGTTTCGGATAAAAGAAGTTCTACTGTATACTTCATTTCTGTTAAGGAATTAAAAAAACCGAAAAAAAAGAGATCGATGAAAATTTTTGTGGTAACGGAATTCCTAAAAAAATGTACTTCGCTAAATCGTGATTTTTAATACATTGGGGTTAAAGCAACTTGAAAAGGGGATTTGTCAAATTTCGTAGTAACGGGATTTTTCGTTGTAATGGAATTCGTTGTAACGGAAATCTATATCTTAATGTTTCTGTAGGAATTACAAGAAAAGAACATGTACAGTGATAGACTTTAAGGATCTTTTGAGTTGCATAGGTGCAGCGCTCTATTATCGACAGTTGCCCATTGACCACAGATGTAAGGAGGTCAATTTTTTTTCTCGTCTCGCAGATTTATTTAAAAATATCGAAATAAGATTTCTTAAAAATTCGTCTGTTTGATTAATTATATGAATTTTGTAAAAAGAATACATTAGAGGGTAACCGTAAGAAAATTATTAGAATGAACATTTAAAGGAAGATTTGACTATGAAAAAGTAAATTTATGACTTTGCAAATTTTGCATTAGAATTATTCCTACTTTTTTTAATATTTCATAAGTCTTTTTTTTTACGAATGTAAGCGCTTTCACATTTTTTCTGCTCTATGCATAAAAATTTTCAAGAATTTCATAGTAAGTCCAAATGATTTCTTATTTCTTTTCGTTTATATATGGTTTAATATTTTACCTGAGAGTTTTAATTTTAAAAGTTCTTTATACGAAGAATTCGTACTTTTGTTAATAATAATAATTTAACTTGTGTTAAAAATTATCTAAGTTTTTTATTTATATTTTTGCATTTAGTAATACATATTTTAAATTTCGTTTACATTATTTCTAAAAGCATCATAATCGAAAAATTGTGCCCCAAATATTTTATTAGTGGAAGGCCTAAAACATCTTGCATAGTTTGGAGCTCTTATTAAACACATGTGCATTATATAAAAAGAAATAAATACATTTAAAAACATTATTTTATTCGGTGTCATTGCACATGTCAAATTATTATAAAATGTGTTCTTTTGTAGACATATTCTAAAAAAGACTGATTAAAAAGACTGATACTAGGCTAATTTATTTTTACATCCTTCTAATACGTAAGAAGAAAGTATTGGAATCGTGAAAATTTTCGACTTTCGTTTTTTGCTCGATTTATACGTTTCCGGATGTCTTGAAAGCAATTTTGGGGAAATGTGTGTCTGTTAGTCTGTGTGAGACACAATTTTTGTGGCCACTCTATCTTGAGAACTAATCTATGGAGTTTAATAATCAGCAAACTTAAGATTAAGGTAGACCTAGGTATAAATTAGTATTTATATCGCCCAACACATTGCTATGCTTAATTATTTTATTCCATAATAGCTTAGCTATATTGTAAGAACCAATTTCATCAGACAGATTTTTACAGAATTTCATCAAACTGCACATAGAGCTGAACAGAAATACTTACCGATTAGCTTTTAGTGTATATCACTCAACAGGTTGCGCTGCTATGTTGTGTTTCTCATGATTTACATCATAACTGTATCTAAATAAACGGTCAATTGCGAGTATTACTCTCGCGCTCAGAGGGTTCCGTACAATAAATATATGAATTATTAAATGTATTATTAAAAAAAAATCGTTTCTAAAAGAATAATAAGACTTTGTAAAAAACTATACAATGTAGGGTTGTGTATGGATGTATATACTAGAAAAGAATGAATGTGTATACCAGAAAAGTTCAGAGAGATATGGAGACTAAATCTTTTTTTAATCTTATCCTAATCTATTAATAATGAACTTATTTCGGTACTTACAATAAAAGTAGTGCATATTAAAACTTCATTTGTCATTTCATAAAACTAAATTCAGCGTAGTAATAATCTTTTCTTTTTACAGTGTAGCTAAAACAAAACCTTTGTTCAAAGTTTAAATTTGGCATTGTGCTAAGCGCGCTTCGAATTGAGGTCTGAAACTTGCAACGCCGCCTTGGTCAGTGCCGCGTTTTTCCAGATAGGTGTTTAATTAACTTTTAAAGTCACTCAAGGCGTATTGAGAGAGCCACTCAATGCAAACTAGTCGCGGATCCCATAGTATTTATGTGATTAATTCTCATTATATTAGTCTGTTTTTAACAATTTGACGTTTATTGCTTTTATACTGATACTGGGCATTGCATCACACAAATATATCATTAAAAGTTGTTATCTGGGCTTTAAAAACCGATTGTAGATAGAGTACGCCGCCCTTGTCATTATGTATGGCCGAAGTATATCTTTAAGGGTTAATATCTCGGCTAATTACCGAAGATTTTTTTCAAAAATCAATATCAACAATGCTTTTATACTTCTGTTACACTAGGTATATCCAGCGCTACTCAACACCTTTGCTCAACGCCCATAAATCGAAATTTGTGTGTAACGGAAAAATGCGCATTTCACAACTACGACTTCTAATTTTTTCATAATTTTAGTTTCAGTAGATTCGGAAATAGATGGGAGGGAGGGCATGTTTTTGCACTATATTTTCGACGACTTCTCAAAGAGTATAATACCTAAAATTAAAAGAAATATATTTTTGAGTTCTGCGTTACGAAACCTTTCACACGATACCCCATATGATATACAACGAAAATATTACATTTTTCCTAAATATATTTGTGAATGTTTAATAATCTGTAAATATATGTGTCAATAGTCTTTATTAAAACCCCCAAATTTGAACTTTCCATGTTCCATAGTTTCGGGGGGAATAGCTGTGACAGACAGACAGACACAGGAATGATCATAAAATGGTTCCGTTTTTACATTTTAAGTACGAAACCCTAAAAAACTAATGGACAAAATTTAATGTAATTTCATATTATTTTAGATCTTCAAATAAATTAATGCTGATAAAATTTGGGGTGCATTGCTCAACAGGTGGCGTTGTTATTCTGTGTTTTTTGATTACCGTAACATGTCTGTAAAACTCTCGTTTTTTCCCCAAGTCAAAAGGATCATATTTGTAAATCAAATTTAAGTGAAATAAGTATCACGTTCTAGATAATAAATAGATAAATTAATTAATTACTTAAAATAAAAAATAAAAACCTTTTTTAAATAGATTTTCTGGTTCGTAGTGCGTATTTATTTGATTAAAAAAAAAATCTGAAGTCGGAAGCTATGACGTGAGAGATATACCTCAATGACTAAAGCATGGAATTTCATAAAACGCCATTATATTCAGTTAGTATTGAGGACATTTTGGTGTATATCGTCCTACAGATGATTTTTTCTGTACTGTGTCTTTTAGAATTTCCGAGATTTTTAAATCTCTGCTCCTATTGAATAGAAATGCACCAAACTTTTTATGCTTTTTCTGAAAATCAATACTGTGTCAATTTTGACTTCAAACACTTAGTAGCGGGCTGTGCTATTCTATGCCTCTTGAAAGAGATTCGTAATCGGATCCGCAATTAATTGATGCAGTTATTCCTCATTATTTGTTATTCCTTTAACTTTCATATGCTTTTAAACACATCGTTGCTGCAATCTTTCAGGTTTATTTTTGTTACTTTTTGCTGAGTTTTAATTGATTTTACTTTTTTGTTTGGAAATTTAGAATTTCTAAAAATTTAATTCGTTTTGTAAACCATCTTTGCATTTGAGTAGTGAAATTTAATGAATATTTTTATTATTTTTAAAAAATGTATTTTGAATTCCAAATGTATTTTCAAAATACATGTATTTTGTATTTGAACTTTTTTAATTTGGAAAGTATTTTGTATTTTGTATTTTAAGTTGCAAAACCAATGTATTTTGTATCAAAAATGGTTTTTTGATGCATTTTGCCAAACCTCGGTTAAGACACAGTTATTTAAAAAGATATTTCCTGAAGTCAAATATGCTGAGATATATTGCGTTAAAACATTTTTTTAAAACCACAACTAATTTATTTACACATTTAAAAGATAATTACAAAGAAAGATCAAATTTTTATAATGCATTTAACTGCCATATTAATTATTGAAAATAAACATAGATGATTTTTTTAAAAATTTTAATTAATAAAAATTTTAATAAATTACAGTTGAAAAATTCTTAATTACTTAATTAATTAACTTTATTAAAATTCTTAATTCTTAACGGAATCGATTAAATATTTGAGAATATTCAAGGAATATTTTAAAATGAAACAGTTTTCAAACTCAATACAAAAAACAATCCCAATTAAAAATTTTCGTAAAACAAAGATAACAACGAAGTAATTGCAAATAATTAACAAAACGATTTATAAATGAAGCAAAATTTTTAATTTGTATTATTTTATAATCTTCACTTTCAATGATAGATATATTTATTATCATTCTTTCAGAATTACTCGATAGCAAGGAAGTTAATTTTTTTTTTTATATTTGTCTCTTCCTACAAATTAAATTATATCTTGTAATAAGTAATTGAATATTTATGCTTTATTCTTTTAAGAGACTGTTTATACCGTTTTAAATTTTGTGTTTACATTAGCTATTTGCATATTCATATAGAACATTAAAACTAACTTATATAATTTTTATTTCGTACAAGGAAATTAAGATAAAATGACGCTAGAAGTATATACATTTTTACTTGATAGAATTAAGAGGTTAAATATTTCAGTGTCTGCAACATCTAAAATATCTTAAACATTTCTAAAATTAAAATACTCGGAATATTAAATGATATATAAAATAAATTATTTAATATATTTAAACTAGAATTCTTCTGAATTGTAAATAAAACATGCGAAGTCTTTAAAATAACTGTTTTAAACATTTATTGGAAAGTGTTTGAACTGAAATTTAATAAACAGATATAAAGTTTGGCTATATTGATCTATACTGAATCGCTAAATAAAATATATTACTAATATTACGTTTGAAAATTTTCAATTGAAAAATAATCTACAAGAATGCCATCATCTTATTTATTATAATCTCTGAAATTTTAAGAACGAAAAAAATAATAAGTTAATAAAGCAAGAAAGGACTAAAATAATAAATTGAATAAAACTACACAAATTTATTGTTGTTTTAGGTTGTTGAAAATTTACCTTTAATCTTAACATAATAAACCGCAATACCAAATTTGAAGCAATACAGATAATTCTGCATGGAAAAACCATTTCGCTAAATTAAGGTGGTTATTATCTCTTCAATTCCCCCTTTATGCTTAATCAGCGAATCTTCAAATCTAATCAGGAAAGCTTCTTATCAAAATAAACCAAGAAGAACAAAATTAAAGTAAATTGCATAATTCTGCATGAAAACCCATTCATCTGTATTAAGGGGAGGGGACTTGCCCCCTTTCCACCTTTTATATTTAACCAATGAACCTCCAAATCTAATCAAGGCCGCTCATTTATTTAATAAACCAGTATACCGAATTTGGAGATCCCCAAAACTAATCAGGGAAGGGACTTATCAGAATGAGCCTAAAAAAAAAAAAATTAAGCAAGTCAGATGTTTCTATCAAGAGTTATCGCATTACGTGCATACGCATATACCGGGTGTCCAAAAAATGATCGATGATTTTAAAATTCAATAACTTGCAAACGGTGATAGATATAAAAAAAAATTCTTGCATGAGTGTTATGTAAGATGTCACGAGGTTGTATGCTGCGATTCTGAGTTTTAATTACAAATAGCATCGATAGATGGAGTTGAAAACAATAACCGCTAAATGCAGGCTCGATTTTTCGGCCTCTCTCTCCTTCCATGCGAAAAAAGGAGATTAAAATGTATTGAATGGATCCCGAAGTGCCAAAAATCGGGTCTGGACTGAGCACCTATTTCTCTCAGCGCCATCTATTATTTGAAATTCGTACTAAAATAAAGAATCACAGTAAAAAAAAAACTGCTGACATCATATATAACCTTCTTGCAAGAATTTTTTTAATATCTATAACCGTTTGAGAGTTATTGAATTTTAAAATCATCGGTCATTTTTTAGATACCCGGTACATACGTACGTACATACATAGATACAGAACTGGCGGGCACATTAGCTCTCAGACTTTGATAGCCTGTGAGCTAAAAACCAAAACATTAACACCACATAATAATATTAAATGCAATAGACGTTTAAAGCGTTCTACAAGCACTTTATATTTACTAGTTACGGGACAAACCGATGTGTTACTTTTGAATTGCTTGAGATCATTCGATTCTATTGGAGGAAACGAAATCTAACTTTATTGTAAATTTAGAAGGCAATTATAGTATTAATTTTATTCAGTACAATATTTCAAATAATAAATTATATTTACAATTTAAGTCAAAACCTTTCCCAATAAAAATGCACATATTCTATAACTTAATTTGTCAAAAGCTTTTCTTTCTTCCTAAATGCTACTTGTAATTTTGGAGCTGGTAGAAATGACATCATTTGGGTAAATTTATAGAACAATGACTTTGTTTTGGGTCATTTATACAGAAGCCTTTTATATTTATGAACTAAAATAAATGCTTAGAAAAATATAGTTTTTCTCGCTAAAAATTTTCATTTTTAACATTTTTATGAAAAGGCTTAATCGCCGTGTTAAAGAGATTTTTGAAAACCTGTTTGTCTACTTTAAATTAAATTAAAAAAGCTACGGTGGATTTTTTTTTCTTTTTAAGTCAATGGAATCTACATCAAGGTTCCAGCCGACAGTCGATTGTTTGCTTATAATTCAATTAACCGTTAATATCTGTTTGAAAATAATGTCAAACAAGGAAATCTAATAATCCCTATTGTTTTCACCTTTCTCTTTTTTATTCACTAAAATGAAGCAATTTAATTGTCATCATTAAAAAAGGTCATTAAAAGTACGAAGAATTGAATGAAATTTTAAAATTCTACATTCTCGAATCTTTGCGGATAAATGGCGTCAATTTGACCGCAAGGCATTCCATATTCATGGCGAATTAGCTGCGAAATAAAAACGGGGTGTCACTTTTTTATATAATAGATTGGTGAAGTTTTAATTTCTTTGCTAAAAATTAGCCAGAGACAAATGCTGAACTATTTATTTCATCAAAAACATTTCATGTAAAAAATAAGCCAAGTAACTTGAATCCTTAACCATAAAAAGTTCTGGCATCGTGTGTAGAGCCAGTTTAGTTCGCTTATTAACTATGAAATTTTAATTCGCAAATTACTCCTAGTCTCTACACCTCTAGTTAAAAATTATTTTATGATTTGGCAATTACACAGCACAAGGATGTTATTACGCCAACGCTTTACTATGTTTTGAGTTTTGGATGGAATTATTTGATTAAGACTGCACATGAATGCAAAGGATAGAAACTTAAGGATGGAATCACCGGTTGGAGGTCTTTGTAAAAGAGGGGTCTGGCTCGTATTCATGTTACGTAGGAAGATATTCACTCAAAACACCAGACATCTAGCTAGACCACGAGAGAGTTTTCGTACCCGGACATACAATGTTATGTAAAATCATGTCCACGCTACAATACACATACGTTTAGTAATCTTAAAAATATTATTTTATACAGTACTTTATAAATAAACGTTAATAATAAAATGTAAACAACAACCGTTACGTTCTCGTGCTTCATAATTGCCCAGTTATAAAATAATCATTAACTAAAGGTTTAGAAACTAGGAGTAATTTGTGAATTAATATGTCAGGGATAATATGAAAGCTAAACGTGACTATACACATGATCTCAGAACTTTTTACGGTAAAAAAGTCACGAGACTTGGCTTATTTTTTGCATGATTTGATGGTATTTCACGTCTTTTTGTTTGGAGAAAGCCAGAGAAAACTTTTCCAGTACAGTCGATTTCAATTGACCTGTCTTTAGCTTCATAGACTTTATAACCTTCATGAACATGAAATGGCTCCTGATTGCTTCGATGTTCCGCTATTCCTAGAAATGCTTCAAATTTGTCACGTATGCTACTGTTTGAAATGCATGCAATCAATTTTTCTAGTAACTATTATTTTACGTTTCAATTTATCAGATGTTCCATTAAAGTCCTCCAATGTTAATTTTCTACTGTACAGATTCCTTTTTATAACTTTGTCTGTTGCCAGTCCATCTCCATTTTTTTTTAAAATTACAGCTCTCGTAACGTTTTGTGAAGTGTTTACTTTAAACTGCAGCTTACCTGTAGACCGTTTTCGTCGGAGAGCTCCGACATTCATATCAGGGTGTGAAGCAGTACAGCAGGCGACTGTTTCCAGACGGGCTTCCGGACGCCAAGAACTGTAGCGAGCTACGGCTTCCCAATATAGTTGCAGATTTACAGTCGCCAATCGCCACGTTGCGACTAAATTTTTTGATTTGGTGACTAATTTTTGACGTTTCAGTCGCCACCCTTTGGTGAATTTTGCGTTTTTTCCGCGATCCTTTGTCGAAAATTGCTTTTTTTCTCCTATTCTCTGATGATAATGGGCCCCACCAGTGGACGAGAGGTTCTGCTCTCGAAGCTGGTAGACGGGAGGTACTGGGTTCGATCCCAATCGCGCCCGTCGGCCCCAATCGTTCGGAGTTTTCGTGGTTTTCTTCGAACCTTGGTTCTCCAAGCGTTAATACGGGTTAGGTTCCCTTAGAAAGACCTCCACGGAAGGCACTTCCCCCCTTACGGCCTATATCCCACGTGCAGATAATTGGCCGACATAAATACAACCAACCAACTGATGATAATGGTGATTTTTTTTGCGATTATTTGACGATAATTGTGTTTTTTGCAAACCTTTGACAAAAATCGCCTTTTTTTCCGCGATCTTTTGACGAAATTTGGGGTTTTTGAGATCCTTTGATAAAGTTCGCGTTTTTTCTGCAACCTTTTGACGAAATTCGCGATGTTTTCCGATCCTTGTTTTTTTTTTGTGTGTGTGATTCTTTGACAAAATTCCTGGTTTTTTTCGGCATTCTTTGAGGAAATCCTTATTTTTTCCCCTATCTTTTGACGGAGTTGACGATTTTTCTGCAAAGATTGAAGAAATTCGCTTTTTCCTGTATATTCTTTGACGAGAAATGCGTATTTTGCGATTCCTTCACAAAATTCGCCTTTTTTCCCTGGTCCATTGACGAAATGGATATTTTTTTAAGAAAATTGGCGAAATTGGCATTTTTCTGCGATCTGTTGATGAAATTTGCGGAGTTTTTTTGCAATCGTTTGACGAAATTCGCGCTTTTTCTGCTGACGATTGACAAAATTGAGTTTTCGACGACCATTTGTTGAAATTCTCGGTATTTTTTATGTCCGAATTTTCGGTACCGAATGCCTTAAATTTTCAGAAAATTCGGAACAGAATCACCCTTATAATAATATGTAATAAGATTTTTTTAAGATTATTTTTCTTGTGTGATCTTGAAAACCAAATGTCTGAATCGTATTTTGACTTTTGTAGTGCAAAATAATCTCACACATTCACAATTTTCTTTTTTATATCTACTCTATATGACAAAATAATAAGACTACTGTTTTCCTAATATACTGTTTTCCTCATACTGTTTTCCTCCACTGCCATGGTTGCTTTAGCTTATTCATATATATATATATTAATTTATTTATTTACCTCTTTTTTGCCCAACTTTATCTTCTAACAATACATAGCTTCAGATTTATATTACACGTAATTTATATCCAAATGAAAATGTGATTAAATGAAATATACTCATTTGATGTAATTAGTCTGTTTTTTTTTTTTTTTACATATGTAAGTTATTTTTAACTTTGAATTCCTGAATTTTTTGCCCATATAAACACTATTGTTGCTTTTTTAGGCCTCTCTTTCACATTGTGGCGACTAGATTATTTGGGTTTAGGAGCCACTTGCTCCTTAAAAAAAATTGGGAATCTGCACCTATGCTTCCCAATACATTTCGGATGTGAATCGCTGTAAGGTTTTAATATGTGTTTTTGTTTCCGAAGATGGTTTTGATGATAGAGAGCCCTAGCTTTATGGAACTATTGAGAATGTGGTTTCTCGGATTTTTTAGCTCTTTCCCTTTTGACCTCAAAAGGTCTTAAAACATTTTTTTCTACAAGCTGATTTCTCTCTGTGTCAGTTATTCATTTGGAAAATAATAGATTCTTGCGGAGTGTTAATAAGTGGAAGCAGAACGTCATAGCGAGCTCCTAAGAAACTACCAGAAAAAAGTAAACGTTTCACCAGAGTTTGAAAATTATCATCAAATGATTCCCTAAGGGCCATTTTGATAGACCTCGAACGTATATGGATACAGTTTGGCGGCTACCATGAGCTGTGAGACCGGCCCATAAGTTGTAGTATCCAGCATAAGCTTCAATTACAGTTCAGTGTTAGGAGAAACATTTCCATGCTCATCACGTGTATAATTGCATCTAATTCCTCTTCGCTACCACATACTCAACTATAACATACATAATATCATTAGATGAGGCTAAGTTATCTAGCGCTGAAACGAATATATAGAATAAATCAAACGCGTACCATCTCGAGATGTAGGAACTACTCGATGAGGATTTTATTCGCTGAGATCAAACAATCCAGTTTCTTCCTTTCAAAGTTTCTTCGAACAGCAATGTCTTTCGTTGGAATGCCTTACAATTTCGTGGTTCCCTTGTTCATCGCATCGTTTCTGCAATTTCGCAGATGCACACTGACATATAGAATTCAAATTTTACACAATAAAAAACTGTATCACCAAAATTTAAAATTCAGTTATTTCACTTCTCGATATATACAGGGATGAGAACGCTCCGACCCATATGACTGATTGCTACCACTAAATGTTAATGGTATTTCTATCCTGATTTTATGACAAAATCTCTGAGCAAATAATACTATAAAAATTTAGTGGTGAAAATAAACCATTTGGTTCGAAGCGCTCTCATCCCTATATATAACACTTACAATCAAGTTCTTTTTAGAAACGAGTAGGTAAAAGAATTTTACTAGAAACTTTCAAACTTTCTTACTGTCGAATTAAAAAAAAATTATGTAAAAAATGGTTATATTTTTATACATAAGAAGAGTAGTATGACTTCATGTCCTTACAATACACATATGTGTGTGTATTGATACATATAAAAATTTAATGAAAGAAAAGCTAGATTCTCTTTAAAAATTAGAATTCAAGGTTCTTTATGAAGATCTTGAATAGGTAACAACAAAAATAATAATAATAACGTTCACTTGTTTTCTCCTGATGACGTAACGCTTTTAAAATATTTTGATGAGATACATATGTGAATAAAAATGATAAATTTTCAGTAAGAAATTTTTCTTTTAGAATGCTATTTATAATATTAATTTGAAAAAAAATATCAGTGTAATTTTATTAAATAATTCTTTATGTATCTTAATGTTTGTACATCTTTATGTGCATGTCTCAAAAGTAGTTTAAAAAGAATTGGAACCTTTTATGAAACATTTTACGAATTTTAATAAAAATCTTTTTACTAGATATAAAATATATCTTTAAAATTTTTTGTCAAATTTTATTATAATTACAAGAAAAATAATAACAATTTTCCGATTAAATTTTTTCAATATCATATCATCATAAATTTAAAACTTCCTGACTTTGACAGTTCATTACCACATATAAGATTAAATCCAGGAAACTTTAAAAAGAGTATACTTGGAGTTAAATAAAGTTAATCTTACTAATAATGTTTTGTGTATTCTTTTTGCTAAATAAAAAAATAATATTTACAATATATACAATATTTCACAGTCCCAGTCACCGATATTTTGCACTGTTATAATATTCACAAGATTCCACACCTCATGAACATACAAAATGACATGGTATGAAATTATGACCCATTACATTCAATCCAAATTAACACATTAAGTGCCACGGTGACTGAAGCTGACAGATGAAAAATGTACAATGCTTAAAGCAATTTTTAAAAAAGTATAATCCTGTAATAAATAAAAGGTAAGTAAATTTTAAATACATTTTCTGTAATTACTTAAAACAATATATATACTTTTAGTTTTATATCATATTTTAGACCGTCAGTCATCAGCGAATGACGTGTTCTAAACGGAAAGTTCAGTGTCAGTTACCGGTGACTGACGTGGTGCTTAACGTGTTAAATTCAAATATAGGTCGAACAAATTTTACACGGTGGGATGGATCGAAATTTTCATTCGTCACGCTAAAGATGGTGATTATCGATAATGCTTTCATCAATCTGCATAGCATTAAGAGTGAATGAAATTCATTCAAAGATTCTAAAAGTAATAATAGATTCAATCATTTCCCATATTCTAAAAACATCAAATAAGAATGATCTGTCATAATATATTGTATAACAGGTTAACAGAGTAATCTATTTATCATAAACCGTTTCAGAACCTGTCTGTATAAATAAGTGACATTAATAAGTATGGAACATGCTCGAATAATTTCCATAACAAATATCAGTTATTAAATTATTTATAAAGAGCAGAAGTTTAAACTTCTACAGCGCTTTTTTATATGGGAAGAATTTGTTTTTTTAATTTTCAAATGTTAAATGATTTTTTTGTGTGTAGAACACAGTAATAACAGAGATAAAAGTTTCTAAATCTAGAAAAATATAATATATCCAAACGAAAATATACAATAATCTCTTTTGAGATACAAATGAATCCGAAAAGCTATTTTTGTATTCAGAAAACTTATGAAACCAAGATATTTTCGAGGAATTAAAAAGCATTTTTAATAAAATTTCATTCCCTGCTACTAATTTTTGGAAACGTTTTTGAGTATTTTTTCTAATGCATTAATCAATTTTTTTTTCTACTCGCTTTTCTGATGCTGTAACTTCTCAAGTAAACATTTTAATATTTTACAGAGAAATATAAAAAATTAACCTCAATAACATTAAAATTAAAATTAATATTATTTTATAAATATAACAATCCCATTACGCTACTAAAAATGTTTAATTGAGAATTGATAGCAGGTTCATTAGGAATTGAATCAGGTTCGAAAAAACTAATCACTGCACTATAAAAACTACACTTAAAGGTTTCCCAAAATTAATGCCAACAAAAGAATCTTTGTTTTTATAAATTCTTCTTTAAATCTTAAAAATACATTTGTTCCTTTTATTTTTATAAAGAACGCTTTTTGGAATTGTAGGTGACTCGACAATTGTTTTTGTATGTTTTCGGAAGAGCTAGATAATAAATCACTCTGTCTTTATCTTTACAGTATAGTACTATTGCAAAAATATATTGCTCTAACTACAAATTTATAATCTCATTTTGATTTAACACAAACTAATTGAAATTTAATGGTTACTATAGGAAACTTTCTTTCCGAAGGAACCCAAGGAAACTTCCTTTCTAAAAATGATATGTAATAAGTCTGTCTATGTTGATAAGAAATTTTTCATCCAACTTGCTTCTGTAATCTCAAAAGAAGCATACAAAATATACGTGTATGCTATTAATTGAATAGTGCTTTGCGTGAAATTTACATAATTATATTTTAACGTTAATTTTATTTGAATGTGATTTTAGGCAATTGAAAATTTGTTATAAACATGTAAATTGATTGAAATTAATTTAATTCAAAAATTATAAATTTAATAAATACTATTAATATCTTCTAACTCCGCCCTCTTTTTCGTAAATACAAAGGTGCCTAAGAAATTTTTATAAACGGAGCCCAGGTGGACTTTCTGCCTGCGATTCTAAATAAAGGAAACTATAAAAAAATTAAATTTCGTAATTTTTACAAAAGCAACTCTTTTAACATTAATGACTTTTAAAATGATGCATAACAACGTCTGAAACAGTGTTACAAATGGTAATATACATATAAAGGTAAAGTTTTAGGAAGTAGTCTTTGAAGGCCGATGAGAAATGACACAATGTGCGTATAAATATTTTAATGTATTTTAAAGTTATTACTTAAACACTTAAATTTTGAGCACATATTATACATGAATCATTACTTTGGAATATTCATATTTTTGGAAAAAATGCTATTACTAACCTGTGAATAAAAAACAAATTGTTCTTAATCTAGGACAATACATTATAAATCAATATACAACAACTACAATATACAATAAATATGCGTAGGTTATACGATAGAAGATATACAATAATTCTCAAATAAACATTTAGATGTTCAACAAACATATTTTACTTACAAACATGTTAAATTAACAGTATTGACATTTACACTAAAATTAGTGTTAGTTTGCTTTTCTTGCAAGTTTAAATCCATCACACAACTGAAAATGTTTAATTGAGAATTAATAGCACCCAAAAAATCTATATTCCGGTTTGAGAAGACCGATTAATAGGGTATAAAAAATTACTCAGAAACTTTTCTGAATATCAATGGTAGCAAAAGAAACTATGTTTTTATATTTTTTTTTCCATAACTTAAAATATATACTAGTTTCTCAGGTTTCTAAAGATACTGAGTGCTTTTCGGAAACGTCAGTTAATCTGAAAAGGTAATTGTGCATTTTCGTTCTTGATTATTTTGTATCTTCGAAGATTAGAAACATTTGTCTTTTTTAACAATGAATATTTTTTAAACGTTTCCAAAATTTTCAGATAGTAATTTAAATATTACTCTCATTATTGGATGATTATATTTAGGGCAAAGCGTTGTTAATATTAATGAATACTTTATAATTTTTTTATAACGTGCTCTGATAGGTCTTTAATTTTTTATTAACGTGCTTTAATACAGAACCAACATAGTTGAAATATGTTTTTGCATCCGTTTTTTTTTTCAGCCTTTTGCTCGTCCTTTCGTGATCTATCTCTCAGAGTTATACTCGAATTGCTCTGTTATTCTAATATGTTTTTGACATTTACTATAGCATGATTGCTATTAAAAATGGAGACCGTTCATTTACGTTTCATTTACAGGGACAGCCAGAATAATTATGTAAATTTACAATAGATACTTTATCCTTTTCTTTTAATTTGAAACTTACTTTTCCTATTCCTCTAACCTTATGAGGTGCTGTTCCCATCCCAACAACTGCACCTTCTGGTGTCTCGCTTAGATAAGTAAAGAAATGCTTATTTTTACAGACATGAAATGCGGACGCTGAATCTAATGCCCATTCCCAGCAAAAGGGGGGGGGGAGCATTACATATATCATTATTTTTAAATTTTAATCTGCGACATATGAATCTAAATTCACTTCGCCCCTTTTATTACCACTTTTCTGTTTCCTACAATTTTTATCCCAATGGCCATATTTACCACAAACGTCACACTTTAAATTTATTTTATTTCGAGAATGAGATTTAGGGGAGACTTTTTCTATCCCGTTATATTACGATCAATGAGAAAAATTTCTTCAAGTGCATTTTAATGATGTTGCACCATTTCAAATACAATGAAATGTATATGCCTTTTATGAAGTGCACTAACATATCCATTTCGAGGAATATGGGGTGCAGAGAATATAATTTATTTACAGGGCAACAACAAAAATTCCATTACGTAATGGTTTGCGGAGTTATACTGTTTTCTGTGTATTTTAATCATGTTAGACTATTTCAAATATACTGAAATTGATGTAACTGAGGATCACTACAGCAAGATGCTTCCTGTAGAATATGATGTTCATATCATTTATTGTTCATTTACAGAGACACAGAAAAGATTTCGGATAAAGTAGTGTCCGAAGTACCGTGTATTAGTAATGATTATTGAAAGTGGGTTTTCAGTTAACATATGCGTTTTTATGTTTAACAGTTCTGCTTATTACGGGGTTAATATAAATGCGACTGATCATATACAGGGATTCGCAGACAAAAACACAAATAATATGTAAGAATTACTGGATATGAGCGTGAATTGTTTAAAGATTTTTTTTATTGAGTTATGCATTTTGAAGCTGTACTATAGTTCGCATACTAAGAGATGCCTGTATACATATACAGGGTACCAAAAAGAACTGGATAAAAGACTGCTTATGGATGATAATTTCAAAAAGTGTGATTTAAGTAGTTTTAAACGTGTTTTCTCCTGAAGTAAATTACAGCTTAACACGTAGTATGTATAAAAATCAGTAGATAATATGCAAGTCTGTACAAAAAAATCCAATATTTTTCCACAAAAAAAAAAAAATTGAAGTACTTTTCCAGCTGTTGGCAGTAATTGCAAAATCCTGCTTTTCAAATACCATATGAATGTTTTAAAAGAATTATTTTGGTATTTTATTTACCTTACTAAATAACGATGTATTGTTAAAACATTCTATAAATGTTGGAAAGTCTCTAATAATGCATGATTTACCTTTCTTATACAGACAAAGACTATTATTTACAATTCACTTCTTGACTAGACATTGAATATTTGTTTAACTAGATATTTGTAAGAATGAGTTTTGAAGTACATAAAATATACGGTAAATTTGTATTTCAAATGATTAATTTTATTTTAAGAGGTACATTTTATATACTCTGATTTTGTTTTCTTAACTCATATAAAGGCTGTAGCTCTTTCGGATATACGCAAACAAGTTTTCTACTTTTAGAAAGGTTTCTGGCATCTCCTTTTAGATACTATGTAGCCTATAAACAAAATAAATCTTCTGAAATTCGTGAAGTAATTTAAGAATAAGTAGTTTTTAGAGTAGAAGGAAAGCTTTAAACTGTTACTTAAGTTTGATTTATTTAGTTGGAGATAAAGTCTTTTAGTACACCATCTGGAGTAACTTTTTGGAGTTTGTTTCCTCATTTAATATGAAAATGATTGACTATAGAACCTGTTGACATGGAATGTAAACAGAAATGTACTGCTTTTATTTTACTTCTTTTTAACAATTTCCAAAGTAGTTGAAAAGTATTTATGCATTCTTTTTTTTTTTCGGACCGTTTGTACTTCCGTTCGTGCTCGAAATCTCGTAATTATGCTCGGGTTGCTTTGTAATTTTAGTATGTTTTTGACATTTACTAAAGTATGACCCCTATTAAAAATGATGACTTCAGCATTTATAGTTCATTTACAGGGATGGCCGGGAGTATTCGGTTACATTATTGTCAATGAGAAAAATCATTTCAAGTACATTTAAATGTTGTTGCGCCATTTCAAAGATAATGAAATTGACATAGATTCATGAAGTGAAGTAATTCTATCATTCTATGGAATATGGGATGCAAAGAATTTTATATTTATTTACAGGTTAAAACAAAAGAACTCCATTACGTAATGAACTACGAAGTTAAATTTTTTTCAGCATAATTTAATTAAGTTATACTATTTCAAATATAGGGAAATTGATACATATTAGTGATGTTTCGTACAGCAAGATACTTCCTATAGAATATGATGCGCATATCATTTATCGTTCATTTTCAGAGACAAGCAAAAGAATTCCTCTACCTACTGTATCCGAAGTACTGTCTATTATTGTCTGAGCGATTCGAAGGCTAATACTCAGCGACACATACAGCTACGATGGATATTAACGCCATGTTCTACTAAATAAAAAGCCTAATAAAAACCTTTCGTCAAGCATAACTAAAAGATATTTGTCGGATTTCGTTTCTGATTGCATAAGAAGGTACCTATAAATAACTCGTACTGAATGCACCTACTATGAAAAATAAGTTCCAAACCGTTTAAAAATTATATAGAAAAAACTAATAAAAAAGTATAATTTATCTGCATACGTCACAGAAATTTGATGTGCGTCACTTTCACCGGTTGATGTTATCATAGACAACTGGTTTGAACATATGGAGCAAATAAAAGAATACCTGCCGGCTCGGGCCTACAGGCGGAGGTAGATTTCGAAGTTAAGTACTAAATTCACCAACAAAACTTAAATCAAGATTAGTGATAAACCCAGTTCCTTCACTAAGAATGAGCTCTAGGGAGCTAAACATTTTGTGAAAATTCTAATATACACGAATACACACACACATGTATATGGAATAGGTTTAAAAAATAGCTAAGCAAATTTAGAGAACTTCAAAGTGTTAAAATAAGTTAATATTTCCATAAGTTAATATTTCCATTTTATCATGTTTTAATACGTTTTTTCAAACTCACATGACGTTACATATTCACCTGCTGAGGTCCATTTTATTTCCAATATGACGTAATATATATATTTTTTTAATTCGTCAAACTATTTCATTTTGACTTTTCATGCGGAAATCTTGCTCTAGAAAACTTATGACGTAATATTCAATTTGTTTTCAATTCGTCAAACTATTTATTTTATTTAATTTTTCACGTGAACTTGCAATAGAAAAGCAATTGTTGTGGTGAGAATTTTATTACTTTTTTTTTTTAATTTTGGCAACTGCTATAAAGAAAAATATTTACCATTTCTGCCATTGTTGTGTAAGAGCTAGTTTTATCAGAATCATGTTTAGACGGTATTCAAAATTTTGAACCCTCCCCAATTCCATTCCCTTGGGCCGATTTTGCCCATTTTCAATCCCCGCCGAGATATTAGCCATCTCAAAGTTGTTGGCGAATTTGAAGACGATCCGTGAATAATTGCGACTTTTATCGTGCGGACAAAATTTAGTACATACATACATACATACATATATATATACAGTCGTGGCCATAAGTACCACCACTGAAATTTAAGATCCAGACAATAAATTGCGTCTGCGACATTTATTACTCAAAGTTCAAACGAAAAGCGACCACAGTAACTCCACTGTCAGACGGAATGATGCCATCTGACGAAAATCGACTTGATTAATGAAGTTATCAGTGGTTTCAATTTTAAAAACGCTAGTTTCTGCACGGTGGTTTTAAACTTTTGGCCACGACTGTATATATAAACTTTTTAGGTGGGGGTGTTTTGGGGTTCCTGGGGTCTTATAATGAAAAATTATGAAGGAATTTTTGAAAAGTCGCACCATGGTAACGACTGCAATAGGTAGTATTTCTTACAACATCTACCTAAAAATACGCACGCAGTATTATTGAAGTACCATAAAACATATTTAAATTTAATCAAACAGGAAAATAAATCTGTTTGTTTTTACAGTTAAAAGAACAAGTTGGAAATTGCTCGTCAAACGTGGTAAATGTGGTGCGTTCGTACTATAACTAGTTTTATAATTATTTTTTGCACACCATATTGTGCTGAATGTATATTTTTTGCACTTCCTAAGTGTATAGTCTGTAACTTCATTAAAATGCACTTGCAATAATTTTTTTTTTATTCCCCGTAATATAACGGAACACTTTTGTCTGTCCCTGTAATTAAACTATACATCCGATTCTCATAAAATTTGAAATGGCTCGACAAAATTTTGCAACAATTATATATTTAAAATTTCAGACCGTTCGGAATGCTGTAACAACATTAAAATGGACTTGCAATAATTTTTTCCCATTGGCCGTAATGTAACGGAAAATTTTTGACTGTCCCTGTAATTAAACTATACATCCGATTTTCATAAAATTTGAAATGGCTCGACAAAATTTTACAATAATTATATATTTAAAATTTCAGACCATTCGGTTGGGTAGTTTTTGCTCTGTTATATGCGGACAGACAGACGGACGGAAAGACGGACGGACTGAACGACGACTATAGGTGCTACGTATTTATGTAATTACGAACGCACCTAAAACAAGTTGGAAATTGCTCGTCAAACGTGGCAAATGAGGTGCGTTCGTACTATATCTAGTTTTATAATTATTTTTTGCACCCCATATTGTACTGAATGTATAATTTTTTGCACTTCATAAAGTGCATAGTCTGATACATCATTAAAATGCACTTCCAATAATTTTTTCGGAAAACTTTTGACTGTCCCTGTAATTAAACTATACATCCGATTTTCCTAAAATTTGAAATAGCTCAACAAAATTTTGCAACAATTATATCTTTAAAATTTCAGATCATTGGGAAGGCTCTAATATCATTAAAATCCACTTGCAATAATTTTTCCCATTGGCCGTAATGTAAAGAAAAACTTTTGACTGTCCCTGTAATTAAACTATACATCCGATTTTCATAAAATTTGAAATGGCTCGACAAAATTTTGCAACAATCATATATTTGAAATTTCAGACCATTCGGTTGGGTAGTTTTTGCTCTGTTACATGCGGACAGACAGACGGACGGACTGAACGACGACTATAGGTGCTACGTATTTATATAATTACGAACGCACCTAAAAAGACATAAAAACTTTGATTGGAGATTTTGCGATAACCTCTCAATAGCATTTTTTTATCGCCAAAAGCATATTTTATATTTCGCGTTTGAAAATTGGAAGCATTATATGATGTGTAATAAAATATTTTGCTTTATAGCATCATTTCCTCTTATTTTCTTTATTTATTATTATTATTTTTTTTTACATGCTTTTTAGGGTTTCGTTCATCTGAAGAATCCCTATTCGTCTTGCTCCTCTGTCTGTTTGTCTCTCCGTCCGTCTGTCTGTCCGTAACAGAGCCCGTTGTCAGAAACTATACATGTCGGAGACTTGAAATTTTGCATACTTATAGTTGAACATCACACATCATACGACAAATCATAAAATTTTGAAAAATTCGTACAATTAACCCTTTGGGCTCACAAATGTGTATTTAAAACAATTCTTTCTCAGTGAGCCCCTAATTAGGATGAAGGCGTGGAATTTTGCGTACTTATAGCTGGATACCTCAGACAATACGACAAATCATAAAATTTTGAAAATGTCGTACATTTAACCCTTTGGGCTCCCACAAGTGTATTTTAAACAATTCTTTCTAAGTGAGCCCCTAATTAGGTTGGAGGCGTGAAATTTCGCATACTTATAGCTGAACACTTCACATCAAACGACAAACCACGAAATTTTGAAAAAGTTGTACATTTAACCCATTGGGGTTCCCCATGTGTATTTTAAACCATTCTTTCAAAGTGAACCCCTAATTAGGTTGGAGGCGTGAAAATTTTCATACTTATAGCTGATTACCATCATGCGACAAATCATAAAATTTTGAAAAAGTCGTACATTTAACCCTTTGGGCTCCCACATGCGTATTTTAAGCAATTCTTTCTAACTGAGACCCTTATTAAATTGGAGATTTGAAATTTTGCATACTTATAGCAGAACACCTGAGGCCAGGCGACAAATCATAAAATCTTGAAAAAGTCTTACGTTTAACCCTTTGAGCTACCACTTATGTATTTTATGGAATTCTTTCTAAGAGAGCCCTTAATTAAGTTGGAGGCATGAATTTTTGCATACGACCTCAAACTTCTCGACTGAATATCTCAGACTACACGACAAATCATAAAATTCTCAAAAAGTCTTATATTATTTACTCATCCGGGCTCTAAATTGTGTATTTTAAGCAATTTTTCTAACCTCCGCCCTTTTCACCCGGGGAGCACTTTTCCAACTTTTGCCGACACCCCTTTGACCATTCTTTCATATTATGCACCATAACCTTACTTATTTTAGTTCCACTTTTTACCACCAGGGACGCCAAACTATCGGGTGCTATGGGGCCAATCCTCTTGACTAATATATCTACGGATAGTATGTAAAACGGAGTTTCCTTCGGATAGAGGTTTGTTTAGATTAGAGTGCGCCCCTTGTTGCGAAATATGGAACTAACAGATTTTTCAAAACTACAAAGTGTTTTGAAAGGATTATTAAACGAAACCCTCTGTGCGATCTTACCCACTTGTTTTTAACTCTATATTTGTCTGTGGCACTCAAATATTGTGATTCATTTTTCACCCACTTCCTGTTGACAAGAGTTTTGAAATTTGGATATATATGTATTCCGGGGGGCAATATATGAATTGGACATTGATTTTTTAAAATTCGATCCCTAAGTGGGCAACGGTGTGTGAGGGGGATTACTTAATGGTTACGTTTGATTTTTTATAGAGAAATCAGCATTAGCTTCAACAATGAGTATTTGTTGAAAAGTACTAATCACAGGCTTACCACGGTATCGCCAAACTTTTGCCAACGTGGCGAAATATTGTCAAATTTGGCGACAAAAAATGTTTCTATATATGAAGCCCACTTTGAGATAGCTGGCTAACTTGGCAAAATTCCCATTAAAATCCATTTATCTTCCATAATTGAACTCACCGAATTAAATTTAAACTCCGTGCATTTAAGGTTTTTTTCAAGACTTTTCTACTATTTAGTGAATTTAAAAAACATATATATTTTCTAAATTTTTGTGAATTTTAATGAAAGCATGATTAAAAAAAAAACTATTTACATTTATATTAATTTCTTTTCAGTCTTTAAAAATAAAATTGGTACTTTTCCTGTATAAGGGCCTTGGCGAGGTAGAGAAAATGGATTTGGTGAGACAAGTAAGCTTTTTATGCGTATTTTCGTGCAACTTATTTATTCTTTCATATACTCAATCAATCTTTTAAATATTTATGCAAATTTATTTCGTGTTAACAAGCCACTTACCTATTTTTATATACAAACAAAAGGAAATTGTATATAAAAAGCAATGATATTATATATTTAAATAAAATGTTTATATTTATGGCACAGATGCCATAAACATGGCACAGATGCCATGGCACAGATGCATGTTTTTGGAGTGATTTTTTTATGACAGTTTGGCGAAAACGTCGTTTTTGAATACTAGTTACTTATAGCGTGATATAATAGTACGTTATTTTTTATTTCAATATGAAAGCCAAATAAAGTGATAAACAAAACATTTTCTATTATTTTAAAAAGGAAATAACAATCAATAAATGATATAATTATAGAACAAACAATTTATAATAGCGTTATATATGGTTACATCAGTGGTGGCTCGTGACTGGCATTTTGGAGGGGCACTAAATCCATAGCTACCAAATTTATTGTTCTCTTACCACTATTGCTTTAAAAGAAATCTTTGCAATATTTGTTGGCAGAATATTTGACCATTAAACATGGTAAGAAAAGAATAATGGTAAGAAAAGAATAATAATGTCCTCCATGCATTTAGTGCCCCAAAATATGAAAGTCACTAGCCGCCACTGGTTACCATGTATGGCAAAGTAACGCCACTTTAAGGTTCCAATTAGGTACCTCGGTGCGTATATGACATCTCTGCCATATTTACTTGTAAAAATAAGCATAAACATTCATCAGGTTTGTTTTCATAGCTATTTATACCTTTTTGCAACAAATCTCACTTTTTGAGGCGAAACTCCACAAAGATTGAAAAAAAAACTACAAAACGGGAAGTCTGTTTTTCCAGAATTTAGTGTCACCCTCGATGAAAATAAAATATATAAATATGGATACTACAAAACATATTTCAGTTTTAGGACTTAAAACATACGCTTTTATTTTGTATAGAATGACGTCATCCGCATCCAATAAAGAATTCTTCATTTACGATAAAGTCTTAAACAACTTCTACAGTAAAGTACGCATAGGACGTCACTATCACTGAATAAAACACAAATTAAAAAAAAAAAAAAAAAAAAAAAAAAAAAAAAAGATAACGTCATTCGAGAAACTCTAAAAAAAAATCGGCTATCTCATGATTCATATGCCCTCATTTGTTTGTAATATTAATATAGATACTTAAAATTAAATTTTGAAAAAGAAATCATTCATTTATATTTTTTCATAATAGCACGTATTTTAATTACTTTATTTAAGTTCTTAAGGGGAAAAGGCAACAAAAAGGTATAATTACTATTTTCCAGCTATTTTCCCCTTACTTTCTACAGAAATGGGGTACTTGAGTTGCCAAAATTAAACAAATGGCGCTAAAAACTACAAAAAAATTAATATTTCAAAAATAAATTGAGATGGAGTTTTCAAACAAATTGCACATAAAAGTATTTTTTCTCCCTTATACAACGGTATAAAAATTGAAATCTGCGATTTTTAGAAGTTAAAAGTCTTAAAATTAGTAGAATAGAGAAGATTAAGTTAAATTGAAGTTAAATTGCAGTACAGTGTTTGATACTACTTAGTTATCCCGTCGACCAAAAATCTATCGCCAAACTATAAGATTGAATGCCAAAAATGGTTGATCGTAAATGTCGTATTCTAAGTACCTTATTACCATGCATTTAATGCTTTTCATGGTACTTCGCTGTTATATGGACTTTGGCGCTTTTGTAAAAATCACGCAGTTCGGGGTTAAGAAAGTCAGATTTTTTGCCAAATGACTATATAATCTAATATATAAAAATGAAAATTTGTCTATCAGTCTGTTTGTAATTTTATACAAATCGACAGTTTGGAAGCCAAAATTGTGAAAAGATACGTACATGTGTATTAAAACACGGCCGAGCAAACTAAAGTAATCCGGAATCGAAATAATTTATAGTTAATTTTTTATTAATAAAAAACCTCCAATTTAACAGCAATTTCTTATCAAATTTAAACATTTTTCGTTATAGCAGTTGCCAACAATTAAAATGCACAATAAATTTCTATGTACAACAATTAATTTTATTCTACAAGATTTCTACGTGAAAAATGAAAATTTAATAAATAGTTTGTCGAATTAAAAAAAAAAAAAGTGAATATTACGTCGTAACTTTTCTATTGCAAGATATTCACATGAAAAATGAAAATGAAATAAATAGTTTGACGAATTTAAATGAAATAAATAGTTTGACGAATTTAAATGAAATAAATAGTTTGACGAATTTAAATGAAAGTGAACGTTATCAGAACTTATCTATTTCAAGGTTTCCTCGTCAAAGATGAAATATTACGTCATATTGGAAATATAAAGGACGTGGTGAATATAGTATAACGTCATATGAGTGTGAAAAAACGTTTTGAAGCATGATAAAAACCCGAGTATGGAATATTGGCGTATTTTAACATTATTGCTCCAATTATAAATTGAAATAAGTTCATTTATAGCTGTATTCTTTTGCATCTGTTATATACATTTATACATTTTTATATTGTGTTTTCATTTGGTTCATGCGTATAACACCTCGACTGCTTTTTTTAATGTCTGATTTATGTTGTATGTTAAATTTTGAAATTGATTTTTCAGAAAAAACATCCTTCAAATTCTGGGCAACTCCGGGCACTTTATTTTGTAACAGATAAATGGCTTTTGCATCCGTATATCCAATGCTAATATTATAAAGCGTTATAATATTATAAAGTGTACAATATTATAATTGTTTGTACGTTTGTGGGGTGCTATCTCTGAAACTACATAGCCAACTTAAAAAAATGTTGGTGGCCATCTCTGCTCCGAAAAAAAGACTGTATTTTATGCCAGTGCAACAATCTACATCTCTGCAGGAGCAAAAAAGTTCTAAAATTGCGATTTCTGTGATATTGATTGGATTAGAAACTGTAAATTCGATGTGGTGGTTACTTTTAAGATGTAAATACTCGTTATGAACGTTGTCTAAAAGATTCGAAAATTCAATTTGACACATAATAGTAAAAATTTCTAGAAAGTTTCTAAATTAAGATTTATTTGGAATACTGAAATTTCTGGGATACTGTTGGGTTTAGAAAATAGAACTTTGGCATGGCAGTAATTTATAAGATGTAAATGCTCGTTGTAGAACGAATTCTAAAAAATCGAAAGACTAAACAAGGCGGAAAAAGATCTAAAGATGATCTAAGTAACGAAGTACATGGAATTGTTAGGAATATAAACATGAAAATTGATATGGCTGTATTTATCATGACATAAATTCTCGCAATAGAACAATTTCCAAAAATGTCGCTATATAAAACACTTCTGAAACAAAAAACTTTCGAAAATTTTCTATTTCTGTGTTATTGCTGAGCACAAAAACTTGAAATTTTGCTTCGGGTTAGTTTTAAAATATAAAATTGTCTCTATGAATGGTTTCTAAAAAATTTAAAATTTAAAAAGATGAAATGAACGGAAAGCGATCTCAATTACCATTAATTTGTAATTATGAGGTATAGCAACTTTAAATATTTCATAATGCTGCATTTACTCCACATAACATGCAATTTAATTGCAACAAAACTGATAGATATCCACCTAGCATTAAATAAATTGTGTAAATATTGAATATAGACCTGTATGAAACAGTGAGTAGGTTGACCGAAAGTACTTGTTAAAGTGTTCCTTCTCTAGGCTTTTCTCTCTCTCGCCAAGGCCACTAACAGAGGGAAGTGCCGTTTTAAATGTGATATGAATTTTTTTCTGATTCATTTTTCTAGACATTTTATCATAAGGTCATATTCTCAATTGTCATTAGTAGATTTTTTATATATTAACTTATTCTGGTGAAATTTCATAATCGGGTTCCTATTGGCGCATTTTAGCTTGCATGATTTGCTGAAAAAATACGTATGGATTTGTAAATTACGTCATAAGACACTTTGAGAGCTCAAAGATTATGCAGACGACATATTCCGATCTTGCGTCATACTTTATGTTGCAATCATTGCCAATTTCTTTTATTTAATACATGCTAAATACAGCTCAACTTGTGCAGAATATATTTGAAAACAAAACAATACAGCGAATGTAGTGGCCAGCATACACTCATCATTTAAGTCCGATCGAGCATATCTAAAACACACTCTAACGACGCACTGCATGCCACTGTTGATGTGTTCGGTACTTTGATACTATATCAGATTTTGAAGAGAGAATTTCTTATCTCTTATCGACAACCTCTTTGCATCCGTAGAAAACAGATATTGTACAATATTAACTATTTCGGGGAGCACACACCATATAAAGTATAGTCCATTCTTTTTAAACATAATATATTTGTCATTTAAAGTTACTCAAATTGTTGCGGGGCGTCTGATTATGCTCTTGACGTCCTTTTATACAGTTAAAATTTCGATATAAGATAATTTAGTGTTTCACTTTCTATTTTACTTTTAATATATTGCGTACTTTCAATTTTATATCCATGCATGGCTATCTTGCATGGTTTGCTTTCCCATTTTTTAAACAGCGTATACGAATTGATATGCAAGATTTTGTAATTCTACGATTCGTTTATTTTCATTTAAATTTATCGCAGTATATGGACAATTAAAGATAATATCTCATTTTCTTTGCTCCCATATGTTATTATTAAATCTATGTTCTCGGCAATATCGCACAGACTAATCCCTATGAGGGAATTCCTCGTTTATAATTTCTGGATGTCTGCTTTCATTTATGATATGCATTTTTAAGTTAAACTAAATTTCCCATATTATGGGTTACTTATAAATGCCATAAATCATATACAGAGAATTCGTTGAGAAAACTTACGCATACGAGATTTACACAGAAAAGAACATATAGTATGATCACGGAAGAAATAGATCACATTTTTTCTTCGCGCTCCAAAAGCCATATATTTACATATATTTTACTTTTCACAAAATATATGCATAGTGTATGATATTTCCTAAAAAAGTCCTAATGCAGAAGTTCATATCTTTAAAGGAATTTAAATTATATACATTTTTTTTCATTTTAACTATGTGGTCCATCTCACCCGGAGTTGCCCAGTTGAGATGGACCACAATAAAATATTAAAATAATCGCATATATATTAAATCTATGCAAGTTCATTTTCATTACATGAAAATTAAATTAACTTACTTACAATTAAATTACTGAACATTAAGATTCTATGATTTACTATTTGACCTTTTAATATATGCCTATGAAATATATATTTTTTTAATTTTAATATTTAATAGATTTGAACATTATTTATGAACATATCTTATGTAATATGAGTTAAGATTGTTTTGCAGAAACTTCTATCTGACTATTTGTTTCTTCCCACAATTATCGCATGTTACTTTAAACCAGGAACATCCTTCATGAGACCAGCGCTAACAAGATACACGCTGAGTCCTATCTACTTTTTGTTTCGTCTCATTGTAATTTTCGCAGCATCCCACACATTCGTTTTCATTCCAATCTTCTAAATAATCATCTTCGTCATCACATATTTCTTGAATGTTTGTCATTTCTCGATTGTCCATGTCAGAGATGAACCTTTTCTGATATAGTTTAGTCGACATTTTCCGAAAATAGATATATACAATCCTTTATTACTTTAATTTCAGCTCTTATAAAGCTAAATTTGAAATTCAAGATTATATGGTTACCCTCCGACAGAAAACCTGGTCTATTTCTTCCGTCTACACATGGTTCACCACTCCCTATGGTCTAAGACAGAAGTATAACCCACCCTGATTCTACACTGTTGATATTGCTTCTCCATTTTAGGTTATTTGGAAACTTAAATATTCCCCGAGATTAGATCATTAAAAGTAGCTAGATCACATATAAACAAAAACTTTTAAATGCATAAGTATCGTTTGTCCTAAAACTTCCTGTACTCCAACTTCAAGAACTCCTTGTACTTGATTTTTTTTAATATTAACTCCCAGCATGTTAAGACGCATTTCAGCAAGCATGCGCAAACGAGTTCAGCTTTGCCTCCTAGAAAGGGGTACACATTTTGAACATTTATTATAAATGTAAGTTCAGTATTATTTCCTACGTGATGTTAAAAGTGCTTTTTATCATTAGCATAAAACTAATCTCTTTAAGGTTTAATGTTTTGTGAATAATAAATACATATGTTCTCAGTATGGAAACTTTAAGGACACTCATAATCACATGAAAAAATTATTTGGCTTACCAAAAGCAACAATGATTTTTAGCTGAAAAGATATTATGTTTTTTGAAAAGCAAAAAGTTGCACGTAAAACAAAATATCTTTAAGTGTCTAACTAAGATAACTGCACCATCTGGCAGATTGGTATTTGGCGCATTGATATTTGGCTGGCCCATCTCTCCCGTAATTACCCTACGCATTACTAAATATGAGGGAAAATTGCTTGAAGATGGTTTTAAATTAAGTTATACATTTTCAAGCTGAACTACATTTAGCATACGAAGAAATGTTTGCATGTGTATACAGGGTCACAGACAGAACTGGATACATGATTCTTTACAAATGATAATTTCTAAGAGTGTAATTTAAGTGCAGTTTAAAAACCATTATTTGGATATTTTGTTTACCTTATTAAATAGCGCAGTATTGTTAAAGTATTCAAGAAGTGTTTGGAAGTTTTCCCTATTACTTGATTTATCTCTCTTGTTTACAGTGTATAGACAAAGGCTATTAATTACCGTTCACTTATTGACCAAGTTGAACTCGTTTTTTTTTTTTAACAATGAGTTTGAAGTACATAAAATAAATGTGGTAAAATTTTATTCCAAATGATTCATTTTATTTTAAGTGATACACCTTACATGCTCAGTTTCATTCGCCTTACCTAATATAAAAGGTTATATCTCTTTATAATATATGGGAACACGTTTTCTGCATTTACGAAAATTTCTGGCAACTCCTTTTAGATACTATGTAACCTATAAACAAAATAAATCTTCTGAAATTCTTGAAGTAATTTAAGGATAAATAAATCATAGTGTAGAAGAAAAGCTTTAAACAGTTACTTAAATTTGATTTATTTAGTTTGCGATAAAGTCTTTTAGTATACAATACTCTGTAAAAAAGACAGATGTTTCTTAAGCGAAAGTGTACAATAATCACAAACGCGACTGTATAATAACCTATTCCGAGTCACCAAATATTCCGAAAAGTATTTTTTTATGTTTAAAAACTTCCAAAAACAGCTTATATTCGTAATTTAAAGAATAATTTAAAAAAAATATTTTTTTTAGCTGCCCATAATTTTCAGAAACGTTTCCCAGTAACTTTTACAATTCATTAATCAGTTCTCTGCATCAGGAAAAATGTTTTTTTCGGATTCTATCTATTCTAAAGTAAACATTTTCAGCTGAATAACTTAATTTGTGCATGCGATTGTAAG
The DNA here is from genome assembly GCA_963932465.1 of Maratus speciosus. Taxonomy (NCBI): domain Eukaryota; kingdom Metazoa; phylum Arthropoda; class Arachnida; order Araneae; family Salticidae; genus Maratus; species Maratus speciosus. Next base: position 194,056,617 of record OZ010790.1, read on the forward strand.
AAAAATGTCAATGCTGTTAGTATTGCATGCTTGTCTGTGTAACATGTTTTATTAATATCAAAATATTTACCTGAAAATATTGTTAGCATCCGGAAAAGTGCTATTCCGATTTAAGAAAATTAATGTTTGCACTGTAAAAGCTACTCAGAAACGTTGTCGAAAGTGACTGGCAGCTAATAAAATTTTATTTTTATAAATTCTTCTTTAAATTTCGGAAATAAATAGTTTTCTCACGTTTTTAAAGGTAAAGGAACGCTTTTCTTAATTTTCGGAGACTTGAAGAGTATATTGTATATTTTCGTTCCTGATTATAGTACATTTTTGTAGATTAAGAAACGTGTCCTTTTTAGGTGCGTTCGTAATTATATAAATACGTAGCACCAAATGTCGTCGTTCAGTCCGTCCGCATATAACAGAGCAAAAACTACACAACCGAATGGTCTGCAATTTTAGGTAGCTTTCTTTACAAAAAAGCTACCTATTGCAGCCGTTCGGAGGAAAGCGATTTCAAAAAATTTTGGTATATTTTCATCGATCATGACCCCCAGACACCGAAACCACCCTCCGTTCAAAATTGATATATATATATATATATATATATATATATATATATATATCTGACATATGTCACACTGTAACTCACGTAATTATGAACCGATTTCGATGTAATTCGGTGTGTACATAGTACATACCAATGTCTCGACCGAGTTCGTTGGCCAGCTTCATCCGCCGTTTTGTTTCAAAATGGCGGCCATTTAAAATTTTTAAAAAAATTTAAAACTTGAAATGTGGTAACAAAAAATTAAAAATGGAAAAATATTTTTTTCTTATGTATTTGACCTTTATACAAAGATTCCGGAGCAGTTTTTGTTTCGTCTATATCTTAAAAAATGGCTGAGTTATAGCATTTTGAATTTCTAGCGTGGCTGACATTTTGAAACGTCCTGAATTTTGTCACGCGATAAAAGGCGTGTTTATGAACCGATTTGGATGTAATTCGGTGTGTACATAGTACATACCAATCTCTCGACCGAGTTCGTTGGCCAGCTTCATCCGATATTTTGTTTCAAAATGACGGCCATTTAAAATTTTTAAAAAAATTTAAAATTTGAAATGTGGTACCAAAAAATTAAAAATGGAAAAATATTTTTTTCTTATGTATTTGACCTTTATACAAAGATTTCGGAGCAGTTTTTGTTTCGTCTATATCTTAAAAAATGACTGAGTTATAGCATTTTGACTTTCTAGCGTGGCTGACATTTTGAAACGTCCTGAATTTTGTCACGCGATAAAAGGCGTATTTATGAACCGATTTGGATGTAATTCGGTGTGTACACAGTACATACCAATCTCTCGACCGAGTTCGTTGACCAGCTTCATCCGCCATTTTGTTTCAAAATGGCGGCCATTTAAATTTTTAAGAAAAATTTAAATTTGAAATGTGGTACCAAAAATTGAAAATTGAAAAAATATTTTCTTCTTATGTGTTTGACCTTGATAAAAAGATTCGGGAGCAGTTTTTGTTTCGTCTATATCTTAAGAAATGGCTGAATTATAGCATTTTGAATTTCTAGCGTGGCTGACATTTTGAAACGTCCTGATTTTTCTCACGTAATAACAGGCGTATTTATGAACCGATTTGGATGTACCTTGGTATGTACATAGTACATACAAATATCTCGACCGAGTTCGTTGGCCAGCTTCATCCGCCATCTTGTTTCAAAATGGCGGCCATTTAAAAAAATTAAAAAATTTAAACGAGATACCAAAAAATTGGAAAATGAAAAAGATTTTTTTTGTATGTGTTTGACCTTAATACAAAGATTCTGGAACAGTTTTTCTTTCGTCTATATCTAAAAAAAATGGCTGAGTAATAGCATTTTGAATTTCTCTTGTGGCTGACATTTTAAAACGACCTGATTTTTGTCACGCGATAACAGGCGTATTTATGAACCTATTTGCATGTAACTTGGTCTGTACATAGTACATACCAATGTCTCGACCGAGTTCGTTGGCCAGCTTCATTCGCCATCTTGTTTCAAAAGGGTTGTCATTAAAAAAAAATTAAATTTAAAATTCAAAATGAAGTATTAAAAAATTTGAAAATGAAAAAGATTTTTTTTATGTGTTTGGCCTTGATACAAAGATTCCGGAGCAGTTTTTGTTTCTGAAAATTTGTTCTTTTGTTGATATCTTAAAAAATGGTTGATTTATAGCACTTTGAATTTCTAGCATGGCTAACATTTTGAATCGATCTTGTATTTGTCATGCGATAACACACGTATTCGCCTATTTCGATGTAAAAAGGCATGTGGATAGTATACATCAACACTTCGACCAAATTCTCTGGCCAGATTGTTTCAAAATGGCGACCATTAAATTAAAAAATATATATATATTTAAAGTGAGGTGCAAAAAAATTAGAAATTGAAAAAGGTTTCTTTCTTAAGTATTTGATCTTGATATAAGGATTCAGGAGCATTTTTTGTTTGTCTTTACCTTAAAAAATGGCTCAGATATAGCAGTTTCAATTTCTATTGTGGGTGACATTTTGAAAAATCTGATTTTTTGCATGCGACAGCACTCCTATTCAAACCGATTCCGATGTGAGTGAGCATGTGCACAGCAATTACTAAGGTCTCGACCAAGTTCACTGCTTAGCCTCATCCACTATGTTGTATTAAAATGACAGGCACTTTAAGAAATTGCCGAATTTGGCAGCCAAATATAAGTTACTTTAAAGAAAAGCAGCTTGGATAAAGCTGACTAATTTCGCGAAATTCTCATTCATTATATTGATAAAAATTAGTATTGAATCTCCTATATTCGGTTTCCACTAAATTGAGCTTCGTGTGTTTGCATGCTATAAGTTGGCTTTTTTTAAATAAGGATTATGAAAGCTACCTCTTCCTCCCGGCACTGGCCGGAAGGACTTTTAAATATATAATTGTTGCAAAATTTTGTCGAGTCATTTCAAATTTTATGTAAATCGGATGTATAGTTTGTTTACAGGGACAGTCAAAAGTTTTCCATTACATTACGGTCAATGGGAAAAAATTATTACAAGTGCATTTTAATGATGTTACAGCCTTCCGGTATGAAATTTTAAATATATGATTATTGCAAAATTCTGTCGAGTCATTTCAAATTTTATGAAAATAGGACGTATAGTTTAATTTCAGAGACAGTCAAAAGTTTTCTGTTACATTAAGGCAAATGGGAAAAAAATTATTTCAAGTGCATTTTAATAATGTTACAGCCTTTCGAATAGAATGAAACTGATATGCACTTATGAAGTGCACTAAAATATACATTCAGTACAGTATGCGTGCAAAAAATATTTATAAAGCTAGTTATAGTACGAACCTCATTTGCCACGTTTGACGAGCAACTTCCAACTTGTTTATAGTGTAGGGCGTAACGTCTTGGAGTTTATTCCCTTTTTTTAAAATGAAAATAATTCACTTTAGTTTCTAGTGATTTTACATAGAGTGACATATAGATGTACAAAAATATATCTTTTCCTAACAATATCTGTACAAAACAGCTACCGGATAATTTAACGTCTTTAAATGTGAAGGATTACAACAGACATCTGTTTTATTATATATTTCTATATTTGTCAATAATAAAATTCTATTAACAACACAGCATTTTCTTACAATTTATACTAATTTATACTCATATTTATTAATTTTTATTAAGTATTTATTTTTCAGAAAATTTCATATTTTGTTTGCTGGTAGTTATTAAGTTTCTAAGTCAAACAGATTCAATTTTAATAGTTTTTGTTATTTTCTTGATTTTTTTAGTAATACAAATACAGTATGGGACGCAGAAAGAACAATTTCTGGAAAACATTCCTACAATTGAAAACTTAAGACCCTACACTATTCATCCTGAGAAACTCGAGTGCTAATGTTGAATATATTGGATAAATGTTTACATATTTCTCTCTTGTATTTTAATATTTTTAAATGATAATTTTTTCATTAGATGAGATCGACATCGATTGTTTTACGTTTGAACTTTTTCGATTTTGGTTATAGTCTTATTATATGGGGATAGGTTCCCTTTCATAAAAGGTTCCAACTGGATCTAAATGTGAAAACGTTCGCATATAAAAGAAGAAGGAAAAATCATGTGTTAAGCATAGGTTATGAAGCACTTTCCAAAATTCCTGAATACTTTAACAAAACTTCGTTATTTAGGGAAATAATGTAAATAATATAATTAAGTAAACATTTTAGAAAACACATAAAACATTTGAAAAACTTATTTCAGCAGTTACCGTCCATAGCCAAATCAGTATTGTAATTCTTTTAAACAGCCCTGTATTTGATCTTTAGGTTGATATATATACTATATAATTGGAAAATTTAGTTTAGCAAGTAAACGCATATTAGGTTGAAATTTCTCTTTCAGCAATTTATACTAATACATGGAAACATACTTGAATACTTTTGTACAGCCCTGTAGTCTACCTAGATTCTTTATTACACGCCACTATTTATAAAAAATTAATTCAAATTAAAACGCTCCTAAAACTACTGAAATCACATTTCCAGAAATTATCATCCATAGGCAGGCCATGTATTCAATTCTTTGCGTGGCTTTTTATATCATTTTATCTATATTCTACAAAAAACTTTTAGTAAACTAAATGCAGTTCATCGTAAAAATGCATAACTCATTTATAAACCACCTTTAAGCAATTTATGCGCATACTCAGTAACCCCCTCGAATTATTTTCTATAGCCTTCTATATAAACTATAGCATTTATAAACACCATAATATAATATGCATAAATATAGTGAAACTTATAAACGCATATCATAATTAAAAATGCATTTGCAGCAATCATTGGTAATACAATTCGGATATAATGTATTATCTGAAACATTTTGTGTGTCCCTGTAAATGCTATGCACTTCGTATTATTGAGGAAATAATTTATAGTAAACCTGAGCGACGTTTATTAATTTCAGCACATATGAAATACTTTAACATAAATAAATTACGCCGCATTTAATTGCGAGCTAACATATGTGCTTAAAATTGTCTAATGTTGTACTAAAATAAGCATATTTTTTTTTATGAAGTACAACTTTTTATTATTTCGTCAATACGTCCAATTTAAAACAAATTTTTCATCAAAAGAAATATATCTATGTACTCAAGACATTTCTTTGAAAATATGCCCAATCCATAATCAATGTTTAACCATTTTTTTTTTAATAATTAAAACTAGTTTGCTTCTAGAAAGACATATACGAATGTACTACAAAACACAATTCTCGAAAATATTTCACAAAAATAACACAATTGTAGTAGAAAGAGTTTTACTGAAAGAATTGTTTAAATTGTTCATGTTAGGCGGGCACAGTTACATCCGGTTTTATTCAAAAATGTTACGACTTGTATAGAATTAAAAACAGTTAAATTTATCGTATAGTTCAATTGAAAAAAGCTCGTATTTTTTGGGTTCTGCTATAGTTAAAATCATTCTTCATTTATTTTTATAAATAAGAAGTGCTGCAATAAAAGGTAAAAAATAATGCTATTCTTACGTAATAAAAACGAAATCTCTTAACCCCTTAAAGAGCAGAGGAATATCTATTATACCACTTCATTTATTAAAGAATTGTACTAGAATTTTTTAACAAAATTTTATTTTTAAACCTTTCGTGTAGATGAAAAAAAGGTTACAAATTGCATTGTCTCATTTTTAAATGAAACATTTAAAATAATTCTGGTATGAATCTAATAATACAAAATCACAATTAATTGACTCTGAGAGAGTTAAAAGAAAGTTATATATAAAATGGTTAGGAGTGCGCTTTAAATTTATTCCTCACGAGCTGTAGTCTAATAAGAAGCCGTCTGTTTATTTCGAAGCCGCTGGCAATATACAGACATTGTATAACAAGTATCCTATGCGGTATTTATTAAAAGGAATGCAATTCATTTGTTGTATGTAGGGATTGTTGTGTCTTCTAAATCTTTATTCCGAGGAAATGTATCTTTCCTTGAAGCAATTTCCGAATTTTACTAGGAAGCTGCATTCCCCATTGCTTTATCCATTACTTTATGCAACAGTTGAAACAAAGTTGTAAAGAAGTGTATTTGTTGATTCGATTGAGGATACATCGAAATGTAAGTTTAAGAATTAATTAAGAATCACTTAATACAACATTTCAACAACGCGTATTTTACAATAAATAAATAAACATTTAGTAAATATATTAAATTGAATTTCAAATATCCTAAGTTTCAGAAATTGTTTGAGCTAAAATTGTATTCAGAATAATGTAACAAAAATAAAATTAAATAACATGCTTCCATTGATTTGAAATGAATACGGACAAGCATATTGTATTAAAAAACTTTAAATTAGAATCATAATTTTAAATATGATTTTTCTGAAATGTCTATAGTCATTCATGCTTAGATATAATAAAAAACTAATTTATAAATTACAATTGAAAATTACAATCGACGGAATTTAGTAAAGTGATAATATGAAATGGAGAATAAAGGAATCATAGACACTTATTTTTATTCCAAAACATAACACTTAATATATAGAGAGCTATAAATATTCCGTGCGCTGATATTCAATCTTCTTTATGCAAAAGGATGGATGTCTCTTCATCAGTTCATAAAAACATTCATATCCTGCCATTTAATTTTAGCTTCTTTATTAAATGAATACTTTATATTATTCGATTCGGCATTTTTATTCCATTTTTATTCCAACAAGTTTCCAATTATACTAAGATTAAGATATTGATTTGATTTTGTCATGATTGTCTCACGAAAATAATACAGTTTCAAATGTCATATGATTTTTTAGCCAATTAATAACATGATATCAGTTGAAGAACAAAAACAAAAACGGATTTGACCGGCATTACTTTACTATTTGGATAATCCAGTCTATGATTACCAGCCATGTTGGGAAATATCGTCATTCTAATTCTGGAATATTAGCCCTCGGTATGCTATTTCTTTCTCCCAGTTTATATTGTGTCGTCTCCAAAAAATAACGTTGCGTTGTATAAGCCAGCCGTAACAAAAATCAGATGTATCTCTGTACGATTAAATACTCTATAGCAATTTTTTAACCTTCTAAGCTTCGCACATTTTCAATTTTTATACCGTCGTATTGTGAAAAAAAAGTACTTTTTAATGCAATTTGTTTGAAAACTGCATCTCCATTTATTTCTGAAATATTATTTTTTTTTGTTGTTTTTAGAGCCATTTGCTTAATATTGGCAACTGAAGAACTACATTTCTGTAGAAAGAAAAAGAGAAATAGCAATTGTATCTTTTTGTTGTCATTTTCCCATAAAAACTGAAAAAAATATACTTAAAATACATGCTATTTTGAAAAAAAAATATAAATACAGTAAAACCTCCATAACGGACCTTCCTGAATAGCGGACACCTCTATTTAACGGACAGTTTTCCAATCCCCACTCCCAAAACCTAAATTTTTGTATGTTTAACCTCTGAATAACAGACATCCCGAATAGCGAACAGTAGTTTTGGCGATAAAGGATAAAAAAATATTTCTTAACGAGAAAAACTGAAAAAAAAGTAAAAAAACCCTAAATTTATCAGATCAATGTATCACAAATTTTGTGATCACAGACAAATATAGGGGGGTGGGCTGGCTGTTGATTAATGTCTAGAAGTATAAATTTCTTCATCCGCAACATTCCAATATACATACATAATTTTCTCTTTCGTTTTAAATGCTCGTAGATAACGTCGTTTACAATTGGCATTAAACTTCAGGGTAGATAACAGCCTGACTAATATTTTTGTTTCATTATACCCAAGCTCAAACAATTTTTCGGATAATCTTATACAGTGTCAAGAAACAGAGAAAAAACAAAAAAATATATTTTACTAGGGGTCGCTTGAAAAATGCAAAAGTAATTAACTTGACTGCATCATTGCTTAACATAGAACAGAGACGCTGGTGACGTCACATGACGTCAAATAATCTAAGCAAATTAAAAATAATCACTGAAAACCTAACATATAATTTTATTATTGTAATTATTATTTTTTTATTACTTAATTTATTTATTTGTACTCTTTTATAAAACAAAGAAAATAGTAACTTCATTTTATTTATTTTTTTTACTTGGGAAATTGCGTACTGATTTTTGGCAGCGAGAATTAAAAGGCGCCAAGAATGTGACGAACAGCAGGGAAAAAACTATTTGGCAATGTCGATTACTATTTTATTCTTGTTTTTGATCTATATTTCGAGAATGACCTTAAAAAAGAAAACGATTAACTTTAAAAGAAAAATTTTAAAAATGTAAGTGTATCTGAGAAAGAGAAATTAAGTTCACGGATACTTGTTGAACGTTTTAAAATGGGTAAAACACAGATGAGAAATATTTTTCGAATAAAGAAGAAATAAGAAATTTGTAGATTAAGAAATCTAACGAAAACACCAAAAAATTGAAATTGAGGAAGACTAATTCCATTGAAATTGTTTCTATAATTCTGAACAAGTTTACTCAATTCGTTCAAAAAACATTCCGTTCAGTGGGCCTTTATTCAGGAAAAGTCTTTAGAAGTCGCTAAAGAACTCGGATTACATGATTTTAGGCTTCCAGTGGGTGGCTGGAAAAGTTCCGTTCGAGGCATAACATGTCTTCCAAAACAGTATGTGGCGAAGCAAAATCTGTAGATCTTAATGAAGTAGATGATTGGCATGAACGACTCAAATCAATTTGTAAAGGTTATGAAGAGAGAAACATTTTAAATGCCGATGAAAGCGGACTAATTTTCAGTATTTTACCGAATAAGACTTTGGGCTTTAAAAACGATGACTGTATCGGCGGAAAAATGCCAAAAGAGCGACTAACTATTTTATTATGCTGCAATGTGTTAAGAGAATTTGAAATCCCTATTAATATTGGAAAATCTCTGAAATCCAGATGTTTCTTAAAGAACATTCAATTTAGTAAATTTGTTATTGCGTGGAGAGTGAATAAGAAACCGTGGATTACCAGTCCTTTAATGATCGAATGGTCAACTTCCTTTGATAATACGATGAAAAACTACAAAGAAAAGTTCTCTTGTTTTTGGACAATGCAAGTTCTAATCCAAAACATTTGAAATTCGACAATGTTAGAATTGTGTTTTTTCCCCAAAACACATTTTCAGTATGTCAACCCACTTGAGTAAGGCGTAATACACAGTTTTAAAGCCTGGTACAGGGAGCTTTTATTGAGCCACCTTCTTTCAAAGTTAGATTCTATGAATAAACTTGGAACTACCTAAATTTAGTAAATGTTCTCGATGCTATAATTTGGATTTCCTCAGCTGTAAAAAACATAAAACCTGAAAGCGTACGACAATGTTTCAGAAAAGCAGGCTTTATATTAAAAGTAAGTGAAACACACATTTCCGACACAAATGAAGAATTAAGCGAAATAAATGAATTAATGAAATGTATCAGGAGTGAAGAAACTGCCCAAATTTTCATTAATATTGTTGATGAGTTACCTACGGAAGAAGAATCAGTTGGTGTATGCGATTACATTCCTTCTGAATTTTCGACAACAGCTAACTCTACTAGTGCTGATTAAACAGATAATGAAACTGCAGAGGTTTCGTGCAATATTGAGAATTTCCAAATAGCGGGAAATTACAGTGAGCAGTTACACACTTTTTTATTTATTTATTTATTTTTACATTTATTTTTTTTTCTAAAAAAAGGTGTTTCAGAAGGATTAAAATTACTGACAGAGTTAAAACTTCACATTGAAAAACAAATTATATGTAATCGTAAGCAAAATCAAGCTTTTGTAACATTTTTTTTCATAAGAATGTAATAAATAGAGGATAAAGGTATGCACAATTTTCTTTCAGTTTTATTGCTTAAAAAATAACTTTAATTTCTAATTTATCATATAATAGAGGTTTTAGGACATATAAAAGCAAATTTATGAAATATTAAGCATTTCCTAGCAATTTTTAAATCTCTGAGGTTTTCCCAATAGCGGACAGTTTTCGCGCTCCCGAGGTGTCCGTTATATAGAGGTTTTACTGTAAATTATTTCTGATAAAACAAGGAGCAATTATAAACTAAATTTAATTTTAAATATGTACATTAATATTACAAACAAATGAAGATCTGTGAATTTTTAGATAGCCGATTTTCCTTTTTCGTCGAGTTTCTTTAATGACGAAATCGCCTTTTTTGATTTGTGTATTATTCAGCGATTGTGACGTCCTATGCGTACTTTACTGTAGATGTTGTTTAATACTGGATCGCAAATAAGGAATTCTTTAGCGGATGCGGATGACGTCATTTTATATAAAATAAAATCGCGTGTTTTAAGTCTTAAAACTAAACTACAGCAGAGTCCCGATTATCCGAGTCTCGCTTTAACTGAGTTATTTTCTTCTGATGGACTGACGGCTTCCATTATTTTGAAACAGCCATTTTGAATGAAATGTTAGGTGAAGATGAAAGAGCAGTCGTAAAATGTTAGAACTCTGATTCTGGCGGGATGGCCATAATTTTTTTGAAAAAAAATATGACCATTTTTTTCCCCACCTGTTTTCAGGTATTTCCATATATTTTTGTCTAAAATAAAGAATAGCAATCGTCACTGAAATGACAATTGTATAAAATATTACTAATAAACTGAATAATATTTCTGTTTAAACACAATGGAAGTAAAATTTGACATAAAATGAATGACAAGAGTTGAAATTACATATCGTCCATACTAAAGATGCGGTTAGGATGAAGGTTATGCTTGGTCATCACAATTTCTAAGTTTTACCAAAAAAAAAAAAAAAAAAAAAGCAATTTCACAAATTACAACGACCATTTGGAAAATGATTTTTTCAAAGACTAAAATTTAAGACCTAAAAAAATCGCACGGAGTTGATCATACATTACGTACACCATGGATTAAACATTAATAGTGTTATTACACGTAAAAATTCCAATCGACAGAAATCGCTCTGCGACTCGCGTATTTGGTGTGAAATATTTATGTGTATTCATTCCTGCCCTATTTATCTTTTTTGTTATTTTTAATTGGCTTATTCCATTTTTCTTTTGCACGTGAAAATCTTACAAATTAAAATTAACTCTTTGGCAGAAACTGTTATTCATTTTATTTCATTTTCATTAGTTATTATCCACCTGAAACTTGCGTATTATCCAAGCATTTCATTGGCTGTTCGGGAAAAGGCTTTTTCGTCGTCAGATTTCCAAGAAATCTGATGACACATTTTAAATGAAATTTCATTCTTAAATTTCTAAACATCCCACAATATTACTTTTTACACCGTCGTGTAGAGAAAAAAAAATGTACTTTTAAATGCAATTTGTTTGAAAGTTGTATCTCAATTTGTTTCTGAGTTATTTTTTTTTTGTAGTTTTTATTACTTTTTGTCATAGTGGCAACACTATGTTGTCCATCTCTGTTGAAACTAAAGGGGAAGACAGATTACTGTATAGACCAATCACAAAACGAATAAAATGCGGATTAAACCAATAAAAACCTTCAGATATGCTTTTCATTTCCTACCCTGACGAGAACAATAACCATTTTTCCAAATGGTTCAAAAAAAGAAATCTAAAAGCTTTTTTGTTCAATACTGATATTCTATGGGCTGATGTTCCATCGTCTTCGTGAAAAAGGACGTATTTCTCTTCATCAGTTCATAAAAATTTCCTGCCATTTTATTTTAGTTTCTTTATGGAATGAATAGATATTACTCGATTCGGCATATTTATATGCAAGTTTTTGAAGATGTATGGGAGAGACACTGTTTAGTGTAGAACAAATTTGAAAGAAACAGAATGTGCTGGATCGCATTCTTTTCTTATTTTTTAGTGAATATAGTCACATTCTCGATTTTACAGTGCAGGTCTCCATAAACGCATACTCATAAACAATTGAAAAAATGACTGAATGTTCCAGTTATGAGGTTTAGTATATCTATATTATAAAGGACAAACATATCTGTGCGTAACGCATACGTCATTCTGCGAATGGCAACACTTTCAAATTTGAAATGAAATTCCGGTTTTGCAATTTTCACTATTGCAAAATTTTAAACTTCTAAACATAGCGCAGTTTCAATTTTTACACCAACGTATAGGGAAAAAAATGTACTTTTAAATGCAATTTGTTTGAAAGCTCTATCTCTATTTATTTTTGAGATATTAATTTTTTTACAGTTTTTAGTACCAATTTTGTAATTGTGGCAACTGAAGTACTCCATTTTTATTAAAAGTAAAGGGAAAATAGTCATGGTTTATTTATTATGATTGATTACATCCTTATTGATGCCATTTTCACATTACAAATAAAAGTAACTTTTTTCTAATTTTTGAAAAGAAAATGATGTCAGCCATTAAAAAAACACGCATTCTTCTCCATAAATCAAAAGATTGAAGAAGGTTTTTCTTTTTACATTACGCTGATACTGAGTTTGAGACGCTAGGCAAAATGATTCAGTGAGTAAAAATGATGTCATATTTAAAACAAAACGATCATTTTCTTTGATAAAACTAAATATTTGACCAATACTAAATGGCCAGTACTATGGCAACTAAAGGCAAATTTCTGAATGGCAGATTTTCGCGGGTACTGAGATTTGAACTTAAAGTTTGTGCGAATGTTCACATGAAAAATTGTATCGGACAAACGTGACTTTAAATTTGGAAATAAATTCATTAATAATCTATTGCGTATTAAAATACTTTAAAATTGTGGATTTGAGTGGTGCGTATATAAATTTTGAGAATGTGTAAATAACGTACAGTTTAGATTTTATGGGGGAAAATTTTATGTGACAAAGCGAAATCCTTTTTACTGATTTCTCATCCTGTAAAAACAAATATAAGAGCCTCAATCGATAACATCAACATAATTATTATCTTGATTACGTATTCTAATACAGTTTAATTTTTCAATAATTTAAGCAGTTGAAGTTTGTCGAAATAATGTTTTGGTAATTTTAGGTTAAAAATATTATTTGTTTTAAGAGTTAGACAACCAATGCAAGATGGACTTTTTATCGTAATTATTTTTGTAGGTTTATTATAAATTCGATCTAACAGTTCCATTCCAAACATTTTAATTCGTCGAATTTCGACGGGTTCCAACTCGTGTTTTTAAAAACCAAAAATCCCGGCGGAGCCTTGGCATAGCGCCCGTATATTACAGAAGGTTATAGATAAATTTATAAGCTATTCCATTTTATAAATTTAAATTCATTAATCACCGCGCATTTGATTAATTCATCATTTTCAAGATGCTTTAAAATAATCCTGCGTTTGGCGAAGAAAAGTTCTGCGCGTCAAATCGCGTAACGCGTTCGTCTTTTTGAGCCAAATATTAGAAAGTCAATGAAAGTCAAAGAAATCCTGGTCCGGACATTTTTCGCCCAGTTGGAAATTTACATCTAATATGATTTGTTTACCAATTGGAATAATTGTGTTAATATTAATCTAGTGTAATTTCGTATCTAGCGATTTCTGGAGTTCCATTACCTGTGATTTATTCTGTTGAGCTGAACCACGTTTCAGACCAGATGCTGAAATCATCAAGGTTAGCTGGGTGAAAAAGTTCGACCAGAATCGTCCGGGATAGCTCAGATGGCAGAGCACTACCGGCTTCAGCCAGGAGGTCCCGGGTTCGAATCCTGGTCCGGACATTTTTCGCCCAGTTGGAAATTTACATCTAATTAGAAAGTATTTTATTTTTATACTTACTTTCTACTAGAATTCAGTCGCTAAATTTGACATCCTTTATTACAAACATAACTAATTTCATAAACGTTTCTTTTTTAAAATATTCTCAGTATGCGCTTTAGGAGACCTTCCTTTATAAGGTTTATTAATTTTACTCTTTTTGTTTCGTTCATTAAAATTGCCGGATGTTGAACTCGATGGTAATAGTTGAACACAAATTGCAAATTACTGCCCTAGCGTAATTCACGGCCATGTGCAACTTCTTTTCTGCCCAAGATGCTCTTTATAGTGTTCCCATTTTCTGACATCTGTAAATAAAGATATTTGCAAATCAACAATAATCTTGCAGTGCTGAAGATGAAAAATCTTAAATCGTAAACCTAAATATTTTCTAAAACAAATTTTTGAAGAAATATCGTTTTTACTTGCCGTATAACAGCTTCTTATTCAATAGAAATTCGCTAAAAATAAAATAAATACATATCTAAATATTTTAGTCTACATATAAAATCTTCTCACTAGATACGAATGAAAAACGTACAGTACCTATGTAATGAAATAGTACATTTAAAATCCTCATAAAAACGATGTTGGAAAATCACAGCGTTTCACAGTGTGATTTCCTCAAAGATGAAGCTCTAATCCTCCAACTCTGAAGGGTTTTTGTTGTTGTTGTTGTTGTTATAGCTTACCGTACCGCCCGAACACCTTAAAATTAACTTTCTGAGACATCCAATTGTAGATAAGTAACTACTATATGGGGGAAAATGCAAAATAATTCAAAATATAATGAAAAAATCATAACTCTGAAACTAACATAATAGAAAAAAGTCACTGGTACCAAGCGATTGGAAATAAACTTCACTTTTAAATGATGTACACAAAATTTGCTTAGGGGAGCATCTACAAATTAAAACCAGAACAAACTTTGTTTTTTTCCTCAAAGGCAACACCCAATTTTTACAATATATTTTAAATCTTCGGTTCAAACATTGTGTACAGACGAAATTTCAAGCCATTTGGGGGGTAAATTTTTGAATTATAAAATTCAAAATTTAGAGCTTCTAATGTTGAATTGAATTTTCATATTTTTATTAATAACTCCTGAAATTATGCTCATAATGTGCTAATTTTTTGTGTGGTTAAAATACTAAAAAACCCAAACATAAATACATTGAATTTGTAATTTTAAAAATTTTATAATATGAATTATGAAATTAATATGAAATTAATATGAATTAATTTAAAAATAAGCATTACAACCTGCAATTATTTGATAGATTTATATTTATTATGTCCTGCTTTATGCGAATTTTCAAACTAAAATTTTTCTTCCAAGTAATGTCAGCAAAAGCATATTTTGTAAAGTATATATTTTACTCAATTTATTTAAACATTTCGGCTGGCAATAGTTGAAACACATTAAGCGAGTAAAATGGTCCTAGTAGCTATAGATAATACGTTAATAGAAATAACATAGTCATTCTATAGATTTCAACAATCGAGTACCGAACTTAAATTTGGACACAGACTTAAAATATGGTCATTTAAAAATAATTATTTTCTCTGAAACTAATTTTACGAATTTCATGAAAATTTGAATTTAGGCTAATTGAAGGGTGTGAAGTTTATTTATGATGTCAAACTTGGGTATTGTTATTTTAAGAAATCAAAGTTTGGGTTCTTTTTGATACGTAAGCAAATGTTAATCACACTGTAAATTAAAATGTCTGAAATTCAAACACTTAAGTGTCTGAAACGGAGTGTTCAGTTTTCAGACATTTTAAAATGTCTGAATTTTTTCAGACACTTTTTGTGTCTGAATTTCAGACACTTCAAACGTCTTAATAGCATCCATTTTTTTGTAAGCATCATACGTAGCCATGTTTGACCACGTTGAATCCTCGAAAAATATTTGGCTGGGGTCCTGCACCCCCTCCCCCCCTACAACCTGATTTTTTTGGTGCTCCCAATTTTGTTAGGCATTTTTTGTTAAGCTGATAATTTAAATCTTTTACAACATTTTACTGATTATAATCAATATTTTGAACTTCAGGAGTAGAACAAGATTAAAACAAAAAATATTTACCTAAATATTAGATTTTAAAAAGTTGTTTTATTTTTAATTTTATTTTACTTTAAAAGTTCAAAATATTGAGTATAATCAATACAATTTCGAAACAGATTTAAAATATAAGCTTTACAAATATTGCACATCAAATTTGTGGGCACTAAAATCGTAGGGTGGGGGTGGGGGGGGCACAGCCCAGTATGCCCATTCTTCAATCAAGAAGTTATTTTGCAAAAAATGCAACCCTGCATTATTGTTATCTAAATTGAGATGTCCGGTATTCGGGAGTATCCGTTGTGGAGGTTAATGGACATTCCCGAATAGCTATTCTGAAACATCTATTTAGCGAATAATTTTTTAATCCGCATGGCATACATATTTGTATATTTTTACCTCACAAAAGCAGACATTTTCGATTATCGGACAAATTCAACGGCAAGGGCTATTGGGGGCTTTTAAAGTATGTGGATAAATATATATATTTCTTATAATCTTGTCCTACTCTACTTCATATAATTTAAAAATAGATTTTTTAAAAATTTATATTGCCACATAGGCAATTTTACATATATATCAGATGATAATCACAACAGCTATTTAACTATGAATAAATAACTAAATATTGTACTTTATGCCTTTGCACTCGGGGGCTCCGGAGCGGAGCCATTTAAAATTTGTCTTCAAATTCGAGGGCTCCGCTGCGGAGACAATGCAAATAATTTTGTGATACCTGTCTAGAAAAGCCAAGATTACATGGTATCACAAAATTATTTGCATTGTCTCCGTAGCGGAGACCTCGAGTTTGAAGACAAATTTTAAATGGCTCCGCTCCGGAGCCCTCGAGTGCAAAGGGTTAATATTGAGAAAAAAATTACTTCGGTATTTTGTTTATTTATATTTTGCGTTTTTTAATCTTGTCCTACTCTAAAAGTTCAAAACTTTCATTATAATCAGAGTGCAAGATTTAAGGTATCAGCTTTACGAAAATTGCATACAAAATTCCCTCCCCCCCTCCCCGAAAAAAATGAAAATCCTTATCATTTAAAAATTAGATTTTTTAAAAATTTATATTGCCACATGGGTTTATTGTTATCATTCCTATGAGCTACTAAACAAGACATCTTTAAAGCAAAAAAAAAAAAAAGTTAGCTCATGATATCACTATGATACACACTTGCGATGCTTATCAGTAAAGTCTAATTGGAAAATGACCTTCGAATCCACACACGCAGCGAAATTGAAATAAACAAATAATTTCCTTTTTCCTGACTGGCTTACTTCTATGTTTCCAAGTGAAAAGATTTCCACATTGAAGGATTTAATAGCTTTAGAAATATATCTAAGAAATACTTGAGATAAATATTAATTTTCAATTATATTTAAATTTCATAAAAATCAATTGATTTTTTTTTCCAAAAGCGAAAGTTTATAAATATATTTTTTAATTTCAGCTGAATATTGTTCAATTGCAAAAAAAAGGCAATCCCGAAAATCCCGGAATTTTCCAGTAAAAATCCCGGGATTTTCGGGATTAAAATTAAAGCGGGATCCCGGGATCTCAATCCGGGATTGTAATCCCTAGCTAGGAAGTAAGAAAGCTTTAGGAGATCTTTCAAAGTTTTTTTTTCTATTTCCTTGTGGTCGTTTAGTATGAGATAAGCATTAGTCATTGAAACTAAGAACTGCCATATTGAAAACAAAACAAAACAAGGGAATGAACTTAACTTTTAAATATGTCTGTTTTTTAGTGATGTTATTACTTTGAATTTGAGAAAAAAGATGAGAATAAATAATACATAATTTGTAATAAAAGACAACGTCATAAATTAAAAAATATATACTTCTAGAATTGGTGGTTTTTTTTTTTTTTTTTTTTTTTTTTTTTTTTTTTTTTTTTTTGCAAAAAGATTCAAAACTAATTAAATTTCATGTAAGATTTTGTTTAGTACAATAAATAAAATCATAAAAGACACTAATTTTAGTACTATAAAGAAATTATAACACTTATTTAAATCGCTGTTTGCAAGAGATAAGAAAAATTCCTCGATTTGAAATTTTAAAAACTACCACAATCACAGTGAGGGAGAAAGACTTGCACCAGTTTAAAAGGTAATCCCATAATACATCCGACTAGCCATATTTAAAGAATGAGATGTTTCATCCTCAAAACAGGACCTGCCAGACAAAAGTTTCTTTTTTTTTTTTTTTTTTTTTGCCAGCTTCGACAGGAGGAAGATGAATAACACAATATTATTGATATAAATTAATACGAGTTAACACTAAGCCCATTGCACACACTTTGTAGAATTTCCGGGTGTAATCTTCAACCGTCGTCTACTTCTGTTCTGTGTCTATCCCACCCTTATACTGACGACAGCTTCTAAGAGACATTTGATATCGAGCACACACGTCAGATGTATGTATTCAATAAAAAAATAATCCAATAGTAGGAGAGCTGTTGAACATTTTTGAGTAGGTATTTGAGGCACCCTGAAAATTTGTGCAACACTTCTTTTGTAATGCCTGAATACAAAATCGAATGTCTGGCTGAAGGATCGTGACCCAAAAACTGTGCCAGACAAAAAATGGCACTTGACAGGTGTCTGGCACAGTTTTTGTGCCGACTAAAGTGTCTGTCATTTTCAAAATATTTTTTTCTAAGCATAAATATTATTCTGTCTCAGTCTCAGCGTGCCTCAAATACCTTTTTTGGGTAGTCAAAAAATGGCACTTGACACGTGTCTGGCACAGTTTTTGGGCCGACTAAAGTGTCTGTCGTTTTCAAAATATTTTTTTCTAAGTATAAATATTATTCTGTCTCAATCTCAGCGTGCCTCAAATACCTTTTTTGGGTAGTAAAAAAAAAAAATGCACTTGACACGTGTCTGGCACAGTTTTTGGGCCACGATCCTTCAGTCAGACATTCGATTTTGTATTCAGCCATTACAAAAGAAGTGTTGCACAAATTTTCAGGGTGCCTCAAATACCCTCCCTAAAATGTTTAACAGCTCTTGAACTACAAGTTAATACGAATTATTATCACAGTACTTCACATTTCGCAAAAAACGAATTAAAATACACGCGTACATAAAAACAAACTTCGTTTGAATTACAACGTATACCACTTCGAAGGAAGACATCTAAAACGCATGCGCAACTGGGAGTGCGAGTGCCCCCTGGTGGTTATTGCGTCGGAAGAATTAAAACGTCTTAAATTAAGACACGTATAAAGCAATGAAGTGTCTTAAAATAAGACGTTTGCGGATATTTTAGACATTATTCTCAGTTCATTTACACCATGGTCATAGTAAGACACTTATGTATCTTAAAATAAGACATCTATAATGTCTGAATTTTCAGATTAAGACACTTAAGTGTCTAAATTTCTTTTTCAGTCACATATGTGTCTAAATTTAAGACGCTTCTATTTGCAGTGCACCTAAGCAAATTTTATATACATCATTAAAAAGTAAATTTTTTTTCCAATCGTTTTGTACCAGGAAGTTTCGTCCACAACAAGTTGTTGCAGAGTTAGTAGGGAGTGTTTCTTTTTCTTCTAGGATTCTACCTTGAAAGGTCAAAACCGCGAAATAATAGATTAAAATGTTGATAAATGATGTAGGTGGGAAAAGTCATGAAAATATAACCATGGCTAGTATTTGCTGCGTACGCTTTCCAAATTCATCATATATGATATATTTATTATTTTCTTTTGCAATATAATTGAAATATCTATGAAAGAAGATCTACAGAGTGACATAAAAAATGCCTGTATATGAAGCTCTAGTGACGGTAAATTCTAGATATCGAAATCTAATTTGAAACTATGAGTACACACTGAGAAAAAATATAGTTCTGGCATATATAATTTGAATTGTGGCTCTAGAAAAAATAGTTCCATGTCATCCTTATAAATTCTACTCCCCTTTGATAGATAGTTCTAGAGTCTCCTACTAGAATTCAAGAGTGTTTTCCTATATTCTCGTGGTCAAACTTATTTAAAAAAACCTGTAAATAGATGCGAACACAAGAGGTTAGTTTTGGTAACTATAATTCTTGTTTATGAAACCATCCCAGAAATTTAGCGATAATTTCTCGCTATTGAAACAATTCTTTATCGTTTCGTCACCTAGAAAACAAGAGATTAGAAGTTCTAGATCATTTCGTCTATTCAGCTTAGTTCTTTATCCTATTTGCATAGCTCTGAAATCTGTATTTCTAGTTTAGGGATACAGAAAATGACTTCCTATTCATTCTAGAGGAAGGGGATATATTTTTTTTCTCAGTGCAAGAATGAATTGAAAAAGAAGAATCAATCTGTTGTTGAAGGTTGCTAATGAAAGTTTCGAAAATTTTAAAAACGCAAATGCAGTATAACTTCAGAAATCCGGCATCGTCTGGACCGAAACCAAGACGTATTTTTGAAAATTCAGACTTTCTGAAATAATATCAAAAGTACAGTCGTGGAAAAAAAAAAAGTAAACACCCCCTACTAACTCCTCAACAATTTATTGTAGACGAAAGTTACTGGTACCAAACGATTGTAAATAAAGTCTACTTTTAAATGAGGTTTATCAAATTTGCTTAGGGGGCCATCTACATATTAAAACGAACCATAACTTTGCTTTTTTTTAATGGTAATACCCAATTTTAACGAGATATTTCAAATCTTTGATTCAAACTATGTCTAGATACCAAATTTCAAAGTCATTTGAGTGATAAGTTTTTGAGTTATAAACATTAAAAATTTAGTGCTTCTAATGTTAAATTACATTTTCATAGTTTTATTTATATCTCCTGGAATTATGCTCCTAATGTGCTAATTTTTTGTGTAGCAATAATACTAAGATACCCAAACATAAATACGCTGAATTTGCAATTTTTATAATTTTCTGATATGAATTATGAATTATGAAATTAATATTCGAAAAAAATATGAATTGCAACCTACAATTTTTTTGACGGATTTAGATTTATCAAGTCCGGCTTTATGTAAATCCAAAATTTCACATTTTTCATTCAAGTAGTTTTCAAATTATGCTTAAAAACGGTAAAATGATGGTTTAAGGGGCCGTCTATGATAGAAGTGATTAGATATTTTGAAATTCCTTCTGCTATTCTGTAATCTAGCAGGCTTTCATTGACTGCTTGAGTAGCGCTTAAGGTGCCTTGATCAAGAAGGGGCCTCTCTCGGTTAACAATCGAGTACCGAAATTCAATTTGGATACAGCCCTTAAAATACGCTCGTTTTAAAATAATTAATTTCTCGGAAATTTATGGTACGAATTGCATAAAAATTTGTTTTTAAGCTAATTGAAGGGTCTAGAGTTCATTTATGCTGTCAGAATTGTGTACTGCTATTGAAAAAAACAAAGTTATGGTTCGTTTTAATATGTAGATGCCCTCCTAAGCAAATTTTATATACGTCATTTAAAAGTAGACTTTATTTCCAATCGTTCGGTACCAGTAACTTTCTTCTACGATAATTTGTTGAGGAGTTAGTAGGGGGTGTTTACTTTTTTTTTCCACGACTGTACTTCCGATATTTTTAGTTGTGACTTTATTTATAATTTATATTTATAATTTATAAACTGCACAGCGAGAATATCGACGCTTATAAATTGACCAACGTCCAGGCATAAAATATATATGTTTTTAAATATATACATAACATGACTTTTACAATATCCTAAACTACATTATATGCAAATAGATTGAAAATAGACCTGGCAATTTATTTTTTATAATATGCATGAAATTTTTCCAATAGAGCGCATATATAAATAGGTTCAGGTATTACATTACATTTATTCCCCATATAAAGAAGCGAAATAGAATAGTGTCTACCTATTTTGAAGTCTCTGATCAAAAGGTTACGCGGTCTCATTCAGAAGAATGAATTCTTTTGTTGCATTCGGGAACCCGCGTGTTTCTCAAATCTTTAGTCCCTGAAAAATATTATTCCTCGGAGCAATTTCAAAATTTTTGACACGTGAAATTTGTCTCTTGCATTTATGATTTAAATTCTGCAACTGATGATAAAAGTTTTAAAATAGGGGAGGGTTAGTACACAGTGAGACGAAAATTATTATTGCTTAACAAATGGTGACGATTTTTATTCTTTTGAAAAATTTTTTGCTACCTCTTTAAGGTACACATTAATGTATAAATGGTTTTAAAAAAGTTATTTATAAAAGCACAGAAGCAGCATAACGGAGTATCGAAAATTGTCTCACTGTGTACATAAGTAGTATACAGTGAGACAATATGTATATTTACATAAGTCATACATTTTTACACTCGATCAATAATTTTCTGCAGTTTATGATTTCTAATTAATATTTCTAGATTTTTAAAATATTAAAAATATGAGCTTCGGGTGGACAATGGCAGACCCTGGGCTACCTTCATGCAAATTTTCAGCCTCTTACGTTTAGCAAATTTCCCTAGCCATCGCACGCCACCCTCCCCCCCACACACAGAGAGGGAAACCATCTTTTATTAATAAATAATTTTTTTAACGTCAAAACCACATAGTACACAATAAGACACGTCTCACTGTGTGTCTTACTGTGTACTTTCGTTACATTGTAACAAAATGGATACCACATCTATTACATCAATTTCATTGCTTTAAAAATTTATGCAGTTTTGCCGAAATAGTCTATTATTAGACATAGCTAGGTTTGGTTAAGTAAATATATATCATATTGAAGGAAATAAACTCTAAAATAGACGTTTATGTAACTGTAACCACTATAAAACAAGGAATTATTTATTATTTTGTCGGACGAGTAACTGAAGTGCCGAAACTACATCCACGTGTTGCATAAGATGAGGTCGTCATGTGTGTGTGCCAGTTTGAAGAAAAAGTTACAACTATGTGTCAAAGCTGTCTCATTGTGTACCATGTCTCACTGTGTACTCCTCTACCCTATATTAAAGTATTCTATCTGCTGAAGATGTTGCGATAATAATAAACTTCAGTTTCGATTATTTCCTAGAATAAGTTAAAATCGCCTTCAAACTATGTCTGTAAAATTTGCATATTTGAATTTTTTATTAAGTACGTATGTAATTTTGCAATGACTTTAAATTTTTTTGTAATGTTTTTGAAAAATTATTGCATGGGGTAAATGAAGATTTTAAAATGGCTTATCTATTTTTTTCTGGCAGATGTCATTTGTTTTAATAAGGTTAGATTATATCGTCTCGTAAATCTAATTTAGCATTCGAATTTTCTCATTACTAATTATTAGTTAGTTCAGTTCCAAATACACCAGTATTTAAAAAAAATGCCTTTAAATCGATGATATATGTTTTGCAATAAAGGATAGTATAATAAGTCTACGGCAGCTGATTATAATTGTTGCATTAAATTTTATCATATGCATGTTTGCGGTGTAACTATGATCAATTTCTAAAAACCAGCGTAAGCAATATTTGTTAAGGGGTCTCAGGACTCTTAAAGCTCTAAAAATTTCAAAATTTTAATTTTTTTATATGTTAAACGTCTATGTTTTCTGAACATTTTGATATAGTTGGTATCTTGAAATTCCCATTAGAAGAGAAGTTATGGTATTTAGAATTATACTCGCATAATAGCTGAAGCCGTGTTTCCAAAACTTTGTAGTCATTTTTCTCCAAATGACGTTTTTCGGCATAACGCGCATGATATCTCAAAAACTTCTGAATATTTTTTCATAAAATTTTCAAAACATATGTTTCATGTTAGTCTGCATAAACTGAACCTAAAATTTCCTTTTTATTGTAAAAAGAAAATATCTTTAGGGGTTTATATTGTTGATTTTTTCTAAATTTTGCATTAGCTCAATACAACTTTGTATTAAAAATATAAAAATGCTTTAAATACAAGTTCATTTAGGTTCAGTATAATTATTATAATCTGAGGTATAAGTAGGTACCAAAATTGTCATTCTAGGTGCAAAATATATTTTGTAATTGTGCGCATAAGCTGTTATGCCGATTTTCAGCTCGTGAAACGTCTGACAGTTTTGAACCCCTGTAAGTGCTAATTCTGCATCTTGCAATTTTTCAAATATTTGAAATGAAAGAACATACTTGTGTCTTTCATTCCCATTTAAAATTGTGTCTTGATATCAAATACATTTCAAGATATTAAATGTTGAAAATGGTTCTTTTTTTTTCTTTTTTTCAAATTTTAAGAGTCCTGAGACCCCTTAAACATACATGTTGTATTACGCATGGAACGACTCATATAAAATGTGGACATTTTGGGTACGTTTAAGTCACTGCAATAAATTAGATGTCTGTTTGAAGACGTATGTTGAGAATAGAAAGAAGAAACACATTCAAAAGGTTTCCCTGAATACTCAGTTCAGTTTAGGAAATTTGAGAACTAGTGAAATACTGTGAATATTTCTACAGTTTTCTTCAAATATTAATGAATATTTTTTTCTACTTACATTATTATATAACTTATGGTTACAAGTGGAAGTAAACCATATTTATCTGTACTCGTTCTGGACAAGGATACACACATTTCAATATGGTTCAAAGTAGTAAGCAAATCATTATAGCCAGATTACCACATGGAGCACGAAAGACAGTTGCCCCCAGTCAGAGAGCACTATTATATTCAAACAGTATTTGTCGTCTAGCTTAAATACAAAATTCTGTCATTATTAGACGCAAATATCTATTCGGAAATTTTGTTGAATGTCTGTACCGATTTTTAAAACTTCTTAGTTGTGCCCTGTACTCGGGCAATGCAAGGAATATTTTATACATACCATAATGCTGTTCGAATCAGCTTGCTAATTTCTAGCAGTTGTTGAGCGCACTTTTCATTACGTTTCTCGCCGAAAGCGATCAATCAATTCTTCCGATGAAGCAACAAATGCAGGGCTACCTCTGGCGACTACTTTTATAATCTATTTGCACAGATACTTTTCAAAAATACATTTTGTAGTATATTTCTCTTTCAAAAAGACTGTTGTTGAAAAGTGTGTAAAAGATTGTTATTTTTAAAAGAGTGATGCGAAATAGAATTAAAAAATAGTCGCCTGTGGCAGCTTTGCAAATATGATTCTTTACATAGTGTTGCAGCAGACAATGGATGATAAATACAGAATACCGTGCAAATGCCATTTTTCACGGCCGCTGTTCTTATATTCTACTTTCTGAAAGTTGCTTCGCGAGAATGTTCTCTTCTCAGTTAATTATTAAAAGAAACTTCCCTTTAGGACCGTTATGTACGCATGTAGGTACGTATACATGTAAATCTAGATTTTCTCAACAACTGACCGGATTTGAATGTGACTTTTTACATTACAATGTTATTACATTGTGAAGGTTCCCGTAAGGCATGGTGACGTCACGGCGACGTCGTTGTAAAGTCACGCTGTGATTTTGTGACCGTCGATGTGACGTCACGTGACGTCGATGTGACGTCATAGTGACTAGAATGCGAGGTCGTTTTGGCCGTTTTAGAGGTCGTTTGTGACGTCACATTGTGACCACTCTGTGAAGTCACGGTGTGACTAATTTGTGAAAAGTGTGTCATTTGTGACTAATTTGGCATTAACTTTGTGACGAACCTGTGACGAATGTGACAATGTTTTGAAGTCACATTGTGACCAATTTGTGAAATATGTGTCATTTGTGACGAATTTGTCATAAACACTGTGATAATTTCAAATGAAAATCAAATTTCAAATTAATTGCTTAAAAGACTCAAAGGCCAACATAGTGAAAAAGATTCCATGCTGGGACTCGAACCCGGGCCATCAGTATAGCGCACTGACATTCTCCCGACTAAACCACATGGAACGATACCCAGCCTGGAAAATTTCTCACTATTATATGTTGGCAAGGCTACAAAAGCAGCACAAAATGGGATATTTATCGTGAGCCACCGACATGGGGCAAACACGAAACTTAATTAAATCCAGCATCGATTGAAACTATATTAATATTTGGAAATTTTTCCAGAGAGAACCATTCGCCTAGCATACAATATTTCAAATGAAAATGTAATTTCAAATTACATGCTTAAAAGGCAGTTTTAATTTGAAATTTGATTTTCATTTTAAATATTGCATTCAAGGCGAAGGTTTCTCTTTGGAAAAATTTCCAAGTACTAATGTAGTTTCAATCGAATCTGGATTTAATTAAGTTTCGTGTTTGCCACATGTCGGTGGCTCACGATAAATATCCCTTCTCGTGCTGCTTTTGTAGCCTTGCCAACATGTAATAATGAGAAATTTTCCAGGCTGGATATCGTTCCATGTGGTTTAGTCGGGAGAATGTCAGTGCACTATACTGATGGCCCGGGTTCGAGTCCCGGCATGGAATCTTTTTCACTATGTTAGCCTTTGCACCTTTTAAGCAATTAATTTAAAATTTGATTTTCATTTGAAATATTGTATGCAAGCCGAATGTTTCTCTCTGGAAAATTTTTCAAGTTTCAATACTGTGATGGTTCTTGTCATAAGCACTGTGATGTATTTTAAAATGCACAATTTTGAAATAAAGTTTTGTTTGAAATGTAAAATCTTATATTTTTACCATACTTTTTAGCAAAATATCGCTATTTTGGAGTCCTGTTCTTCTAAAATATTTTAAATTTTTCCACTTAAAAAACAATGCTTATCAACTGACATCTTTTTTTTATTAAATTCCAAGCTTGATCTTGAGTACAAGCTCGATATTAAGAATGTGTAAGATTTTAATGTGTTATGATTAGTCATTGCTTTATTAAATACGACATTATAAGCCATATTTATTTAAATTTTTTATTCCCGTGTATATTGTATTTTGTGAATATGACCTAAATAGATTTTGTATGTTTTATAGGAAAAGACTGATCTGCGAAAAAGAAAAAAAACAAGTAAGAAAAATCATGCGTTAAGCATAGATTATAAAACACTTTCCAACGCTTCCTGAATACTTTAACAAGACATCGTAATTTAGGGAAATAACGTAAATAAGATAACTAAGTAAACATTTTAGAAAACGCATAAAACATTTGAAAAACTGATTTCAGCAGTTACCGTCCATAGCCAAATATGTTTTCTAATTCTTTTGAACAGTCCTGTATTTGATCTGTAGGTTGATATATATACTATATAATGGGGAAATTTAGTTTAGCAATTGAAACATAACAGGTTGAAATTCTCTTTCAGCAATTTATACTAATAAATGGAAAGATACTTAAATACTTTTGCACAATCCTGTAGTTTACCTAGAACCTTTATTACACGCCACTATTTAGTTAAAATTTAATTCAAACTAAGACACTTTTAAAACTGCTGAAATCACATTTCCAGAAATTATGATTTACAGACGGACATGTATCCAATTCTTTACGTGACCCCGTATATCATTTTATCTATATTCTACAAACATTTCTTAGCAAATTAAATGCATTTCAGCGTAAAAAAGAACAACTCATTTAAAAGCCACCTTTAAACAATTTGCGCCCATATGCAGTAACCCTTACGAGTACTTTTGTGTAGCCCTGTATACGAATTGTAGCATTTATATACATCATATACTGTGCATAAATATAGTGAATCATAAAAGCTCATATCATAATTAAAAATGCATTCCCAGCAATCATCGCTAATGAACAGTACTTCGGATACAATATAGTATTGAAATATTTTGCATGTCCCTGTAAATGCTATATGCACTTCGTATTATACATGAAATAATTTATAGTATGTAAACTTCAGCGACGTATATAAATTTCATTATATATGAAATAGATTAACATAATTAAAGTACGCCATAAACAATTCCCTCCACACCTATATCATTATGTATTGGAATTCCTTTTTTAGCCCTGTAAATGAACAATAACTATTCTATGCATCGCATATTCAGAAGAATGCATATTTAAATGCGCTTCATAAATGCATATCAATTTTATTCTGTTTGAAAGCGTGTAAAATGATTAAAAATCCTTTGAAACGATTTTTTTCCATAGGCCGTAATGTAACGGAATACTTTTGACTGTCCCTGTAAATGAACTAAACATGCTACAAACTTCATTAGAAATAAGGAACGTGTTATGGTAAACGTCAATATCTAAATGTTTCAGGGAAATCCGAGTTTAGTTACGAGAGTTAGAGCGCGGACAGACAGCCATACAGAAAAACGGACAGGCAAACCGAAGTTAAACACTGTTAATCTGTTTAAAAAAATATTCATTCCTATATTATGTAAATAAATATGAACTTAAATATATATATATATATATATACTAAAGTAGTTTAATTTATAAACTTCCTATTAGACACGAAAAACTTTTTTATTTCAATGTTTAAATATCATATTTTACTTTTAGTGCCAATAATTACGTATATCATAAACTTAGAAAATAATTTTATAATAGACGAAAATTTAATAACCGCTTCAGAATGTCCATAATTAAATGTTAGATTAAAATCACAAACAAAAAAAAAATGCTTATATACAATAAAAAAAAATAAATATACCAATTTGAAAAACACTAAAAATAATAATTAGTATTTATAATTGTACTATTAAACAACAATAAATTACAATAGATGAATTAAATGTATTATTAGATTTAACAATATCTCAAAAATCTTTGCATATGTTATAAGAAATTTCTATTATTTTATAATTTTGGCAAATGCTAAATCTGAAAACCATTGGTATGAAGATTTATGATTTTAAATAATAATTTAAAATATTATTAGCACCAAAAGAAAAATCTTTGAAAAGTTTCACTAGTGTAATACGTAAAAATACATTTTCCCAATATAATGCTAATTTCTAATCTGAAATAGTTTCGTAATATGATAATAATCGAAAATCATATTTAACTCCAAAATAATAATGTCTATAACTACTGTAAGTGTTAGTAATCAGTAAACACAAAACAGTAAGAAGCCGAAAAAAATTCCAAATCATTTTCTCAACATATTTTCAATCTCAAGTAACAGCAAATTAATCTTTAAATTAATTCCACTCTGAATGCAGTTATGAATCAGTCTCTGCGCAGCTGTTTTTTTTTTCTTTTCTTTTTAAGTGATCGCAGATTAAGATATTTTTCAACGCAGCATCGAATAGGAAAATGTTTCTGAAAACAATTGCAGAACAGCCCCTTACTAATATAACATAACACTATTTAAGTCATCATAATATACAAAACAGGGATAAAACATTTAAATTAAATAAGACTTACATTTACGTCCCATTTATAATATCCGTGTATTTGTAATATTTTAAAATGGCGGGCTTCTTTCTCTTATTTTATAAAAAAGTGTTGTAGACTTCGTGATGTTCTAAACAGAGTAAACTTCCGGCATCTTCTCTTCTGTGCGCAGACGATTTTGATTTTCAGCAGATGTTCTTTTTTATCGTTATTTGTTTTTGAATACAAAAGATTTCGAACTCAGATGCGCAATAATTTTATGAGACTGTCTTTAATTAAAATTTTCTTTTTGGAGAATTTTCCAATGTATTTTATCTTTTCTTTTTATCGGTTCCAAACACTTTAAGTTACAATGGATTGTAAAGGTTCTTTTTTGTAAATAATAATAATAATAATGATAATAATAATAATAATAATTAGAGTTTATTAGATAAAACTTTGTTTAAATTTTTAAAATGAGTAAATATCAATTTAATGGTAATAATGAACCCCCACCCCCTTTTCTTAAAGTAAAATTTGTTTCACACGTAATAAATACAAAATATAGCTCACCCGCAAGAAAAGTGACACATCTCGACAAAAGTAAATTTTACAGGAGAAGCAAAAGAAACTGTGCATGATTTTACTGTAACATGAAATTATAGCACTTAACTCTGCATACAAGAATTAAAAAGTGCATAAAAGCGTAAAGCACATAAGAATGAAAACTTAGGATGTGGTTTGAAGGGTTGGATAATTTTACCTCATTACATAATCCACCCTCTTCTTTGGTTACAAATGGACATATAGCATAATAACGTGATTTTTCATGTAGCTAAACTTGTGAAACTGTTTGTGTAGCAAGACGCACCTATGACAAATTTTTAGTGGAATAAAACGCAAAATGAATTTCTGTGAGATGTGTCACTTTTCTTGCGGGTGAGCGATATGTTCTTAATAAATAAAAAAGGATTATCGAGGATAAAATAAAAGAATTCTTTGTCAATCTGACAATCTTTTCATATTAATTTTCTGTAAAATAAAACAATTTGTAAAATAACTTTTTTTTTTTAAATTCATATCTGTAAAATACAAATTTGAAATACGAATAATTAATTATTATCATGCGTTTTGCATAAATTTTGTATATATATTTTTTTTTCGGAAAATGTTAATTTATTTGAAAAGACTGAAAGAAGTAGAACTTTTTCAAAAATAGTTACTTAAAATAGTTAAATAGTTGTCAGGAAAAAAAACTCTCTCAAGAAAAAAACTCCGACTAAACTCTGAAGACTCTTTCTACGTGCTCACTAAAAGCTGCAGACTTAACTGTAATAGAAAATTTTTAGTTTGAAACCACAGAAGTGTTTAGAATACCACTGGTTGGCAAAAAAAAAAAAAAAAAAAATAGTTTCCTCTCTGCAAACTAAATACTGTACAGATTTAATACTCGTAATTCTAAATATGTTATCCAAATTGCTTTAATGCTTGTATCGTGCACTTTATATATTATGTCCCCCCCCCCCTTCGTGACAGAATTTACCATTTGCTATCCACTAATATATTTTTATTCCTCATGCCGCTGTAACTCGGGGCTGTTTAAAATATTTCTCTTCATTTTCAAAGATTTTAAAAGTTCATATTTTTTTCACACTGTGACTTACAATATGGTGGTTTTTTTTTTTTTTTTTTTTTTTTTGTCACATATATGACGTGATGTACGTTACATGCAATGACATAACAATGACGTCTCAATTTTTTTTAATTGATAGAAAAATATAATTTTACAGTAAATAACATATTTTAAAGAATTTTTGTAATTTTTTAAAGTTTTCTAAGAAGTTCACATCTCAGTCACAACGTGACATCACTGAGTGATGGCATTTTGGTCACAGATGTGACGTGACCACAGTGACTTACAGTGACGTCACAATGACGTCACCGTGACCATGCATGCTATGAGGGTTTTAATCTCATAGCATCGTGAATGGCTTTTTTACCGACTGACGCAAATATTTCAGTGTATTTTTGTCTACTGCGTGTATAAATGTGAGCAACTCTGGAAACAAGAGCACTTTTTGTTCTTATGAAAACGGCGACATGCGTCCATAAACATTTAATTCGTCGATAAGACTAGAAAAAAGGTTTCACAAAGCTGTTGTTTGTAGACTAGTCTCACTTATCTAATAGAAGTTGTTTTAGTTTTTTAAAAGAAATAAAAAACAGTAGTCTATGCATATGTTCAGACACCATGTTCTATTAAAATCTAGTAGTATGCATGTTTTTTAAACAAATTTTCAAAATGACACTTTATACGCATCAGTAATAAAGTCTTTCAGCTATTTAGTAATAATTAATGGAAATGAAGTACGTCATATAAGTATTTTTTACAATAGATTTTAATAAAAAAAATCGTTAAATCGGTATACTCGTATGTAACCTCAATAAAAACAAACGGATTTGGTCACAAGTTCAGAAAACAGATGATGCATCATTATTTCACTTATCATTTCCCCCCCTTTTTTTAAAAAATCCAGTAATTCCGGCGGAATCATCACATAAATATTATTTAAGACTACAAAAAAATATATCACAGAAATACTTCAAAGTTATTATGACATCCTTGCAAATATGGAAATAACTCATGTTAAACTCTTCGCCAATGTTCCATATTCTTAGACGAGTACTTGTGAAATACAAATACGCAATCAGATTTTAATATGATATATAACATGTATGCGTATATATAATATGTGTAATATATACAATATGTAATATATATATATATATATATGTATATATATATACAATATGTAATATATATATATATATATATATATATAATATATACTGTATAAATAATTCCATAAAGTTAATTCACGCGAATAAATTTAGATTTTAAAGTTGTTTTTAGTGATAAATTTGTTACTTATATATGATTGTGTATGAAAAATAACATATACATAAAAGATAATTTATTAATATTTGGCTACATTCTGTTTTGATATATAACGCACATTTCATACAAACTTCTACTTACTTTTTAACATATATATTTCATACATGAAATCAACTTATCTAAAATTTTAAATTGTTTTAAAGGAAATAAAATATAATTTATTAGTAGTACAGGTATATTTTGCGCTATTAAAATAAATTAACCATTTTATCAAAATATAACTAGTTGGATGTGCCAATCCCAAAACTTTCTTCTATCTTATACATCTTAATATTTCAAAAACTATTTACACATGTTAATACTTCAATATTATTAGGTAAATACTATACCAACTTTGATTTTCATCTTAAATTTCTGCTCCAGTCAATTAAACGGACTAAAAACAAGTTAATCTATATCATGATATTTGTTAAAATTATTAATTTTTCCTTATTATGTTGTTATCAGGTGTTTGCGAATAGCCGGCTTGGCAGAAAGCGAGTTCCGGCCGCTGCACGAGCGGCCGCAACTCAATTCGGTTCAATTTTATACACAACTTTATACACTGTTCGATGGTACAGGAATGAAAATGGCTCAGCGATCGCAATTATAGCGCCCCCTTCTGGCAGAGTTTTTTTTAAGTTCAGGGAGGAATTGCTTGCCATACACAGAAACATACACAAAAAATTTGGTTCAATTATATGCATAACTTCATACATTTCTCGATGTTACAATAATGAACATGGTACAGACATAGAATTATAGCGCCCCCTACCGGCAGAAATTTTCCAAATTCAGGGAGAACCTTCGTACCATGACCAAAAACAAACACAAAAAATTTGGTTCAATTCTATGCATAACTTCATACACTTTTCGATGGTACAATATTCAGAATGGCTCAAAAATCGAAGAAAAATAGCTGTTACAGCGCCCCCTACGGCGATTTTTTTACAAATTAAGGGAAGATCTCCTTGTCATAGCTAAGAACTTAATTTTTTTTGGTTCAATTCTATGCATAACTTCATACACTTTTCAATGGTACAATACTCAAAATCGCTATTACAGCGCCCCCTACCGGCGAATTTTTCAAAATTCAGGGAGGACCTGCTTGCCATATCCAAAAACTTAAAATAAAAATTTGGTTCTATTCTATGCATAACATCATACATTTTTGGATGGTACAATATTCAAAATCTCACAAAAATCGCTATTACAGCGCCCCCTTCCGGCAATTTTTTCAAAATTCAGGGAGGACCTGCTTGCCACATCCAAAAACGTAAAGTAAAAATTTGGTTCAATTCTATGCATAAATTCATACACTTTTGGAGGGTACAATATTCAAAATCGCACAAAAATCGCTATTACACCGCCCCCTACCGGCGATATTTTTCCAAATTCATGGAGGACCTGCTTGCCATAGCCAAAAACTTTAAAATAAAATTGGTTCAATTCTATGCATAACTTCATACACTTTTGGATGGTACAATATTCAAAATCGCACAAAAATCGCTATTACAGCGCCCCCTACCGGCGAATTTTTTCCAAATTCATGGAGGACCTGCTTGCCATAGCCAAAATCTTAAAATAAAAATTTGGTTCAATTCTATGCATAACTTCATACACTTTTTCATGGTACAATGGCGACAGACAGACGGACAGACGGACGGACGGACGGACGGACAGACAGACATTTTCTATAAACATGTTTTTTGGAATCTCTGACCCCTAAAACGTGTAAATCCGTCAAAAACCGGAAGTCGAAAAAAATTTCGATTACAACACTTTCTTCTATTGAAGATAGAAGAAAGTAAAAATGTGGTTCAATTCTATGCATAACTTCATACACTTTTCGATGGTACAATAATGAAAATGACGCAGACGTCGCTATTACAGTGCCTCCTTCCGGTAGATTTTTTTCAAATTCAGGGAGAACCTACTGGCCAAAGCCAAAAACATACACAAAAAATTATTTCAATTCTATGCATAACTGCATACACTTTTCGAGGGTACAACATTGAAAATTCCACAGACATCGGAATTACAGCGCCCCCTTCGGGCGGATTTTTTCATATTCAGGGAAGACCTACTGGCTATAGACAGAAACATACACAAAAAATTGTTTCAATTCTATGCATAACTTCATACATTTTTTCGAAGGTACAATATTGTAAATGGTACAAAAATCACCGTTACAGCGCCCCTTTCTTGCGGAATATTTCTAAATCGAAGGAGGACCTGCTTGCTAGAGCTAAAAACATACACAAAAAATTTGGTTAAATTCTATACATAACTTCATACACTTTTCTATTATAGAATGGCGACATACGGAAACACGAACAG
Source organism: Maratus speciosus (assembly GCA_963932465.1). Classification (NCBI taxonomy): domain Eukaryota; kingdom Metazoa; phylum Arthropoda; class Arachnida; order Araneae; family Salticidae; genus Maratus; species Maratus speciosus. Next base: position 194,090,873 of record OZ010790.1, read on the forward strand.
ACATTTTGTATAAACATGTTTTTGGTGATCTTTGACCTCTAAAACATGTAAATCCGTCCAAAACCGGAAATCGAAAAAAATTTCGATTACAATAATTTCTTCTATTGAAGACAGAAGGAGGTAAAAATTAACTTCACTTACATTTAGATACCCTAATCCTTACTCAGGAGCGCTATGAATGCAAAAATAAAATGTGTTGAACACTTTCTACTATATTTAACAATATTATAGCTGTGAAACAGTAAAAAATAAAAAAAATAAATGTTTTACTTAAGTTTTGTACTTTATTCTCTCCCAAGGGTTGATGTAAACACATCAGAAAAATATTACCTAAGTTTAACTTGGGGTATAAATAGTTCTCATCTCGGATAAAAAATACATTTTCAAATTCAAGTTATCTAATTCCTCAATAAGTTCACTACCTACTCAAAAATAGCTATCCATTTGAAACTTTTTACTAAAACATAAACTTGACCAAACCAAAAACTTATTTTGAAATTATCCTTTTTATTTACACTATGATGCCATAATCACTTTTTTAATTCTTGAAAAGAAAAAGCTAGTTCAATTGAATATTTCAAGTGAAAATTTTTCAACTAAAAAGAAATAAATTATTATTACGGATTTTGAAATTTTTGCAACAAAGAAGAAAAAATGTCATATTTTCTATGAAAAATGTCCGTTGATTCTCAATGAAAAAAGCGAAATTTGGAATTATTAAGAAAAATATTTGAATAATGTAAAAAACAATTGGCCCATGTTTCTCTCTGCGTTATAATTCACACCCATATGCAAAGACATTTTAACATTCGTTTTGACACTGGCGTCAGGCAAATGTTTTTACACTTTAAATTTATATTATTATTAGAATTAGTAAAGAATAAAAAATGAGCGGCATCAGGGACAAATATGTGGGAAGAAAAATTAAAAAGTTATGATCTGCATAGGTTTTTCTATGTTAAATTAACATTGAGAAGTGGCACTGGAAATAAACTAGTTGGATGTGCCAATCCCAAAACTTTCTTCTATCTTATACATCTTAAGATTTCGAAAACTAATTACACATGTTAATACTTCAATATTATTAGTTCAATACTATACCAACTTTGATTTTCATCTTAAATTTCTGCTTCAGTCGATTAAACGAACTAAAAACGAGTTAATCTATATCATGATATTTGTTAAAATTAATAGTTTTTCCTTATTCTGTTATTAACAGATGTTTGCGAATAGCCGGCTTAGCAGGAAGCGAGTTCCCGCCTTTGCACGAGCCGCCGATGGACAACAGATCTACGAAAAATCAAGAAAAGTATACAAAAATCGCTATCACAGAGTCCCTTTACCACTCGATATTTCCAAATTCAAGGAGGACCTGTAGGCCAAAGCCAAAAAAATGCACAAAAACTTTGGTTCAATTGTATGCATAATTTTATACACTTTTCGATTGTACAATAAAGAAAATGGCACAAATATCGCTATTACAGCCCCCCCCCCTTTCCTTCAAATTTTTTTCAAATTCAGGGAGGACTTGTTTGCCATAGCCAGAAACATACACAAAAAATTTGGTTCAATTATATACATAACTTCATACATTTTTCGATGGTACAATAATGAAAATGACACACATACTGCAATTATAGCGCCCCCTTCCGGCGGAATTTTTCCAAATTCAGGGAGGATCTTCGTGCCATGACCAAAAACAAACACAAAAAATTTCGCTCAATTCTATGCATAAATTCATACACTTTTCGATGGTAGAATATTCAAAATGGCACAAAAATCGCTATTACAGCGCCCCCTACGGGCGAATTTTTTCCAAATTAAGGAAGGACCTGCTCGCCATAGCAAAGAACTTAAAATAAAAATTTGGTTGAGTTCTATGTATAACTTCATACACTTTTCTATGGTACAATTTTGATAATCGCACAAAAATCGCTATTACAGAGCCCACTAGCGGCGATTTTTTTCCAAATTCAGGAAGGACTTGCTTTCCATAGCCAAAAACTTAGAATAAAAATTCGGTTCAATTCTATGCATAACTTCATACACTTTTGGATGGTACAATATTCAAAATCGCACAAAAATCGCTGTTACAGCGCCCCCTACCGGCGATTTTTTTCCAAATTCAGGGAGGACCTACTTGCTATATCCAAAAACTTAAAATAAAAATTTGGTTCAATTCTATGCATAACTTCATACACTTTTGGACGGTACAATATTCAAAATCGCACAAAAATCGCTATTACAGCGCCCCCTACCGGCGAATTTTTTCCAAATTCAGGGAGGATCTGCTTGCCATAGCCAAAAACTTAAAATAAAAATTTGGTTCAATTCTATGCATAACTTCATACACCTTTTGATGCTACAATGGCGACAGACAGACGGACACACGGAAAGACAGACATTTTCTGTAAACATGTTTTTTGGGATCTCTGACCCCTAAAACGTGTAAATCCGTCGAAAACCGGAAGTCGAAAAAAATTTCGATTACAATACTTTCTTCTATTGAAAATAGAAGAAAGTAAAAACTAATAAAGCGAATTTAATGTGAAACATAGATCACGATTTTTTTTTTTTAAGGGTATTAAATTTATAAAAGCGAAAATGTATAGTATAAAGATTATTGGAATAAACAACAGTTATTTTCTTATCTGACATAGTAAAAAAAGCATAATTTAAAAAATGTATTAGGTTAGCACGCTGAAGAAAGTAAAATTGACTTAACATATAAAAAATTTAACTGTATCCTGTTAACATTAGTTTCATAATTCAGATACTCAGCAGAAAAGTAAACTACATGAACTTTAGTTAAGATAAATATGTTTATTATAAGATTTTTTTATTGTAAGTTTTCTTCGCGCACATTTTCTAAAAGAGTCTTCTTACTTTCATAATATATTCTCCAGAGAAAATCAGTTGAGTAAAAACATAATATCTAATTAAAAGAAATAAAGTATTTCACTAACACAATTATATTTTTTACTTCAGAAAATAATCTATGTTCGTAATTATAAGTTATTTTTTTCCTTTTCAAGTACACTCATGTCAAAAATTATCTTTACATGTATAAAATCACAGATTTCTCAAAAACTGTGAACAGCAATTTTATGAATTTGTGTGGAATCATAAATAACATCCTAAAACAGAAATGCAAATTTAAAATTTACGATAACTGCATTTTATGTAATGCTGATGCCTGAAATATTAAACTAGAGAACAGGAATTCTGCTTTATCAGAATTTAGTGTCGCCCCCGGCATTTCCTTTACTTCCTTTCCTTCTGATGGACTAATGGCTTCTATTATTATGAAACAGCTATTATAAATGAAGCGTTAGGTGATGATGAAAGAGCAGCCGTAAAAAGTTAGAACTCTGATTTTCTGGTTAGAATAGGAGAAAATATGGCCATTTTTTTTCCCATTCTAACCAGAAAATCACAGTTATAACTTTTTACGGCTGCTCTTTCATCTTCACCTAACGCTTCATTTATAATGGCTATTTCATTACAATAGAAGCCACCAGTCCATCAGAAGAAAATAACTCGGTTAAGCGGGACTTTTCTGCAGTACAAAGCATATTTCAATTTTAAGACTTAAAGCACACGTTTTATTTTATGTAAAATGACGTCATTCACATCCGCTTAAGAACATTTTCTTTTGGTTGTTATGAGAAAATGGCAACAAAAATATATAATTAATATTTCACAACTATTTTTCCTTTACTTTCTACAGAAATGGAGTACTTCCGTTGCCAATATTAAACAAATGGCTCTACAAACTACAAAAAAATTAATATTTCAAAAATAAATGGAGATATGGTTTTCAAACAAAATGCATTTAAAAGAACTTTTTTTTTCCCAATACGACGGTATAAAAGTCGAAAATGTGCGATGCTTAGAAGTTTAAAAATTGCTATAGAGTATTTAATCGTACTGCTTTGTTTTACGGCTGGCTTCTATAAGGCAACGTTATTTTTTGGAATACACAAAATAAGCTGGGAGAAAGAAACAGCATACCGTACCGGGGGCTCAAAAGTGCAATAATAGGTGACAAGCAGTGTTTAGTAAAAAGAGAATAACCGTAAAGATAAATTTGGACATGAGTGTATATCTAGTACACTAAAGTTAATTAAATGATATTACTGTATGGAATTAATAAAATTTGATTGCGGTATACATAATTATAAAATTAAACAGAAAAAATTTGTTCCATATATTTTGCATATAAATCCTAATAAATCGGTTTAGTAACTTATAATGTTGTGTGTTTCGTATATTATAATGTTAAAGCCCTGTTAATTATTTTTATTTGAATATTTTATAATAGTTTTTGACATAATTTTAAATAGTTTTATGAAGGAAAATGAGTTAGTCAAGAACATATGTAATTATTAAAGGAAAATTGAAGAAAAATAATTTATGAAAAAAAATAAGAAAGCATCAAAACTAAACTTCTACAACTTGTAACTTTTGCAATATTATTTGAGACTTTTTTTGTAACTGCGCTCTACAAATCTAAGGGCCATATTTTCAAAAAAGTTAACTCTTTAAAAGAAAAAAAAGGAGTAAGCTACAAGTAATGTCACAACATACGTAACAAAAGAAAATAAAAAAAACTACATTAATTAATTTTTTTCTCAATAAATAAAATAAAACCCATTTATTTATTTATTTATCTATTTGCAAATCTTAATCTTAACTTCATAAAAGACATCATAATCAACATCAATAAAAATATCATGTAAATTGAGAAATATATGTTGAATTTGTAGCATTTTCTACATACAGATGCATTGAAAAAACACAAACTGAGAAAAGCGAATTTAAAGACTACAACTCTGAATCATTTAAAAAAGAAATGAAAGCAGTAAAAAAAAAAAAAAAAAAAAAAAAAAAAAAAAAAAAAAAAAAAAGAAAGAAGAACTTATGGCATATTTATAACTATCGGATGATTCCATAACTTTGTCACAATATACTTAAATCCTTTTAATCAAAAAATTGGAAACCTTATATAGCCGAAAAATTTCGCCATATGAATCTCTTTTAATCGAAAGTAAACTACATGATCTGTAGTTAAGAGAAGAATATTTATTATAAGATTTTTTTTAATGTGAGTTTTTTTAGCGGATATTTCCTAAAAGCGTCTTCTTATTTTCAAAATATATTCCCCAGGTAAAAGCAGTGGAGTAAAAACATAAAATCTAATTAAATGAAATAAAGTTTTTAGTAACGCAATTATATTTTTTACATCCTAAAATAATCTACGATCGAATGAAGTAGTTAATTATTTTTCTTCTTCAGTATATACTAATACTAAAGTTAAATTAAAACACCTGACTGTATATAATTTATAAAATTTGATTTTATACTTATATAATAGTTATAAATAGATATAAATTCAATTGATAAATCTGCTCCATATAAATTTCATAAAAATAAGAATAAATCGGTTTTCTATCTTATTAAAGCGGCACTATTAATTATTTTTTATTTGAGTATTTTATAATAGTTTTTAGCATATTATTAAAAAGTTTTATGAAGGAAAATGAGTTAGTCAAGAATGAAGGAAATTATTGAGATAAAATTGAAGAAAAAATAACTTATGAAAAATTATAAGAAAGTTTCAAAACCACACATCTACAATTTGTACTAATCCTTTGAAAAAAATTCCTTTCCCGAGGTCACTTTTTTTTTCGGGAATTTTGCCACAGGAATAACATCACGCATATTTTGATTAAAAAAGTATACTTAATTTTATACAATAGCTCGGAAATTTTATGACTAACCATTTGTCTTATGATAGAGTATCGATTTGGTTCAGGTACAGTCAGATTTAAGGTGAAATAATCAGTTTGAAAATCAAATATTTACACTCCGGAGTTCGATGTGCAAAAAATAAACAAAACAAAATAAAAAATAAAAATAAAAATAAAAAAAGCAATTTAACAAATTACAACGACCATTTTGTGAATGATTTTTTCAAAGACTAAAATTTAAGACATAAAAAATCGCACGGAGTTGGTCATACATTACGTACGCCATGGATTAAAGATTAATAGTGTTATTACACGTAAAAATTGCAAGCAAGAAAAATCGCCTGCGACTCTTCGATTTCCTGTGAAACTTACGTAATAGCCAAGCATTTCATTGGCTGTTCGGGAAAAGGCTTTTCTATCATCATATTTCCAAAAAATCTCACGACCAATTTTAGATAAAATTTCATTCTTAAACTTCTAAACATCCGACAATATTACTTTTTATACCATCGGATAGAGAAAAAAATGTACTTTTAAATGCAATTTGTTTGAAAGCTGTATCTCAATTTGTTTCTGATTTATTAATTTTTTTTTGTAGTTTTTATTACTTTTTTGTCATACTGGCAACACTCTGTTGTCCATCGTTGTTGAAACCAAAGGGAAATACAGATTACTGTATATACCAATCAGATAACGAATAAATTGCGGATTAAACCAATGAAAACGTTCAGATATGCTTTTGATTTCCTACCCGGACGAGAACAATAACCATTTTTCCAAATGGTTAAAAAAAAAAAAAAAAAAAAAAAAAAAAAAAAGTTATGCGTAAAACAGTGGTTTTTACTGTTAAATATTAGAATTTTAGCACGAATATTAAGCAGTCGTCGGAAACATATCCCCCCCCCCCTCCCTACCCAATGTAGTTGTTTCAAGCGTTTTAATCGCTAAATGTCAGGTTTTGTTTTGTTTTGTTTTGTTTTGCTTTACAGATTTGTCACACTGTGAGCGGTCACTTATTTCAGACAAAAGCGAGTTAAATATATTAATGTTCATTTAAGAATATTATCATGTCCGGGAAACTCCTGGTGGGTTAGCTAGTGTATTATAAAAAATATTATCCGTTTGAAAGAATATTTTATCTTGCCTTGTAAAATTGGAATCGCAGAGAATTTTAGGTTTACAAAAGAAAAGGAATGATTTTAATTTTAATATTGTAAGTTAGAATCTCGCGGGTTATTGAGATGTGACAGTGCTTGGATTTTAATTTTTCGGTGGTTAGAGATGTTATGAGTTGTCGGGAAAGAACTTTTTCGATTGGTCGTTTGAATGTTTAAGAAAGAATTGTCTGCTAATAATACAATGGGTTCGTTAAAGCTATTTATTAGCCCCCGGAACGGTGTGCTATTTCTTTCTCCCATTTTATTTTCTGTATTCCAAAAAATAACGTTACCTTATAGAAACCAGCCGTAAAACAAAGCAGTGCGATTAAATGCTCTATAGCAATTTTTTAAACTTCTAAGCATCGCACATTTTCGATTTTTATACCGTCGTATTGGAAAAAAAAAGTTCTTTTAAATGCATTTTGTTTGAAATCTGTATCTCCATTTATTTTTGAAATATTAATTTCTTGTAGTTTTTAGAGCCATTTACTTAATATTGGCAACGGAATTACGCCATTTCTGTAGAAAGTAAAGGAAAAATAGTTCTAAAATAGTAATTATATATTTTTGTTGTCATTTTCTCATAACAACCGAAAGAAAATGTAATTAAATACGTGCTATTTTGAAAAAAATATAAACGAATGATTTCTGTTAAAACAATGGAGCTATTATAAACTATATTTAATTTTAAGTATCTATGAATCATTAAATATCCTTTTTTTTGTTTTGTTTTTTTGCCGATTTTCTTTAATGACAGCATCTTTTTGCTGCATTTGTGCATTATTTCGCGATAGTGATGTGCTATGCATGCTTTACTGTAGATGTTTAAGAGTAGATCTTAAATGTGGAATTCTTAAACGGATTCGAATGACGTCATTTTATATAAAATAAAGCGTGTGCTTTAAGTCTTAAAATTGAAGTATGTTTTGTACTGCAGTAGAATCCCGCTTAACCGAGTTATTTTCTTCTGATGGACTGGTGGCTTCCATTATTATGAAACAGCCATTATAAATGAAGTGTTAGGTGAAGATTAAAGAGCAACCGTAAAATGTTAGATCTCTGATTTTCTGGTCAGTATGGGGGGTAAATGGCCATATTTTTTTTTAATTTTTTCCCCTTTCTGAGCAGAAAATGAGAGTTCTAACTTTTTACGGCTGCTCTTTCATCTTCACCTAACGCTTCATTTATAATGGCTGTTTCATAATAATAAAAGCCATCAGTCCATCAGAAGAAAATGAAGTAATGGAAATGCCGGGGGCGACACAAAATTCTGAAAAAAACAGAATTCTCTAGTTTATTTATTTTACTTTTTCTCATTGTTATGTGAGCTGAAAAACATTTTTCTCTGAATTAAGTTTGATAAAGAAAGACAATTCCTGTTTCATAGGGACATTTGGAAAATTTTAAAATTGCTGTAATCAATTTAATATATACAGGATGCAATATGTTATCTATCGCCGACCTTTAATTTCACAAACGTGGGTCATAGATATATAGTTCCAGTTACAAAAACGTTTCAAATGAGGTAAATATTCATGTTGTGCCATTTTTTTAGCTTTTAATGTTTCGGTGGTTAGGGATGTTTTATATTGCCGAAAAAAAACTTTTTCGATTGGTCGTTTGAATGTTTAAGAATGAATTGTCTGCTAATACTTCATATGGTTGCATTAAAGCTATTTATTTATTTTAGCTTTTCTCATTGTTATGCGAGCTAAAAACATTTTTCTCTGAATTAAGTTTGATAAAGAAAAACAATTCCTGTTTCATAGGGACATTTCGAAAATTAAAAAAATTGCTGTAATCAATTTAATATATACAGGGTGCAATATGTTATCTATCGCTGACCTTTAATTTCTCAAACGTTGGTCGTAGACATATAGTTCGAATTACAAAACGTTTCAATTGAGGTTAATATTCATATTGTGGCATTGTTTAAAGTATAAAATCAATTTTATGAAAGTTACGAAATCTAACTTTTTATACGGTCCCCCAATCCCGATAGTTATATTTAGTAAAAGTTTTCACAAAACATAAAAGATATAACACAAAAAGCTTGACTTATATACTACAAAAATCGATACAGTTATTAAATTTCAAATGTTGATATTTTTACACATTATTTTTTGCTTCATTAAGGGATCAATTAAAAAAAGAATTAAAGTAATTGGAGGTCGAAATCCGGTTGCAATGTCCTTTTTACGGCGAAAACACCTTTAGCCGGTATCGCAAAATCGGGGTGTCACCAAAGAGGGTTATTTCATCTAAAAATGTAAGCTAAATTTTAGGAGTCAAACGACATTCAAAAGTCAAAGTAGGTACTGTTTGTTATCGGAAAGCAAAACCCTCCGCCCTTTTGTGCATACGTTTGGGTGAGCGCTAATCTTTACAAGAAAACGATGAAGTAGAACTTCGGTAAATATCGTCAACGTAACACCCCTTTGATGGTAAAATCATCGGAGAGTGCTAGGAAACAAATAGTAGAATCGACAATAGTAAAATAAAACATACTTACTAAAAACTGGATAAATGGCAACGGAATGCAAACGACCAACCGAGCTATAACGAGCATGAAAATCAGGATTATGCAAATTACAATAGTACCGCAGCACCACATATTCGTGATAAAACACGAGCCACTAGCAGTAGATGTACTAGTCAGCGCTCATATTGTGATGGCAGGCTACACATATACGCAATATGGCGAAATGATACTGATGCCAGAGCGGCTGCGAGGGTTTATTCAGAACGTTTTTCCTTGGGATCGACATCCAACGCATGAAACTATATGAAGCTGATGCATTACACCGTCATAGAGAAACCGGCTCTGTTGCACCACCAACTAGA